>CM022758.1:31826202-31891202 GCA_012411365.1 Ameiurus melas | reverse complement strand
TCTCATTGCTGCTGTCTCTGATTGGAGGATTCCAGTCTTTAGGGGGTTTCACAACATGTTTGCCATCAGTAACAAACCAGAGCAAGCGAGGCCAACCTGTACACACACACACACACACACACACGCACACACACACGCACAAGCAATTGTTTATATGACTGATTCTGGACACTCCTGGAATGGCCGTCAGGAGCAGAGGCAGGTAGGAATACCATCACACACACACACACACACACACACACAAAAACACTCATACATAGGGGCAACTTGGCATAGCCAGTTCATCTACTGTCATGGTTTTGGAAGTTCAGAAGAATTCCAGAGGAATCCCACATAGACATACAGCACGAAACTCCACACAGACAGTAACCCAAGCTCAAGATCTGAGAGGGTCAGAGGTCAGCTCAGTACATTGAGCACAATGACTATTTAATGTCCTTTCGGCGTCGTGTCACAATAAAGAGTCTATTTGTAGATATACATTATTTAAACTGTGTCAGGTTTAAATGATTTCTTTCATCATTACAGCTTCCTGACGTTTGTTCCCCTAAATGATTCTGAATGATTCTTACCGAAGATTAATGACTGTGAAAGAACCTAAATTATTCCAGATGCTTCTGAATAAATTTGAATGACTTTAACACACACATTCTGAATGATTCTGGACCGTTCAAATGGTTGTTCTATTTGATTCGCGATCATTCGTAATATTTCTGAACGAGTCGGAATAGTTTCGAATGTCTCAGGATGCAGAGACGGAAACTCGAGTCTGCAACTTGGACTCGAGTCGTACCTAAGTCACAAAAAAAAAAGACTTGAGGCAGGATGTGGACTTGGACCTCGGGGACTTCTGAGCATGTCTGTCAGGATGTCTCTGAACGACTGAGAACGTTTCTTCAAGTTGAACGATTCGAAATGATTCATTATGAATCACTGTGAACGAATGATTCCGGCTGATTGTGAATGTATCCGATTCATTGTAGTCGATTCAGGATAATTCCGAATGACGTAAAATAATTCGGAATAAATATGAGCATTTCAGGATGTCTCTAAATGAGAGACATGAGATGAGAATCATTTTAAATTTTGCTGAATGACTCCTGAACCACCGTGAATGAATAAGACTGTGAATGAATTACTCTAGCCGGTTCAAAACAAATCAGAATCCTTTTGAATGACTCTGAAAGACTCCGAAAGACTCCGAAAGACTCTGAATAACTCTGAATGCCTCTGAATGACACAGCATGTTTCCAAACAACTAAACATGACTCTGAGCCATTCTAAATGATTCTGAATCGGAAAGAAATCATTTGTTTTTGTGCTTGTTTTGGTACAGACCTTTAAACGTGGCCACCTCTCCAGTGTGAGCTTTAGGAAGGCCTTTCTGACACACATCAGTAGTTAAAGCCAGAGTCACGCCACAGCTGCCTAAGAGAAACCCGATCTGCTGACTGCCCGCATCCTGCACACAGAGAGATGGAGAGAAAAGAAAGACGTGGAGAAGGTCAAACCTTCAGAGTTGTGCCAACAGAGGACTCAATACTGCTTTACACAAGCACAGTAAACTCATAACGTCTGGAGAAAAGCACTGAGAGTCCTGCTCAATATTACACTTCTTAACTTCCTCTCATTAACGTCGGTCTTTAACTGTATATATTTCACACACACACACACACACGCACACATACATACATACACACATACACCTTTGAGAAATGGCTTTCTTCTTGCCACTCTTCCATAAAGGCCAGATTTGTGCAGTGTACGCCAGGTCTTGGTAGATTTGCAGTGGTCTGATACTCCTTCCATTTCAAAATGATCGCTTGCACAGTGCTCCTTGGGATGTTTAAAGCTTGGGAAATCTTTTTGTATCCAAATCCGGCTTTAAACTTCTCCACAACAGTATTACGGACCTGCCTGGTGTGTTCCTTGGTCTTCATGATGCTCTCTGCGCTTTCAACAGAACCCTGAGACTATCACAGAGCAGGTGCATTTATACAGAGACTTGATTACACACAGGTGGATTCTATTTATCACCATCAGTCATTTAGGACAACATTGGATCATTCAGAGATCCTCGCTGAACTTCTGGAGTGAGTTTGCTGCACTGAAAGTAAAGGAGCTGAATAATTTTGCACGCACCACTTTTCAGTTTTTTATTTG
Organism: Ameiurus melas; assembly: GCA_012411365.1. Taxonomy (NCBI): domain Eukaryota; kingdom Metazoa; phylum Chordata; class Actinopteri; order Siluriformes; family Ictaluridae; genus Ameiurus; species Ameiurus melas. The sequence goes on along the minus strand of CM022758.1, from coordinate 31,889,039 downwards.
CTAAAAAAGTTTAAAATATCCAATAGATTTCGTTCCACTTCACAATTGTGTCCCACTTGTTGGTGATTCTTCACAAAAAATTCAAATTTTATATCTTTATGTTTGAAGCCTGAAATGTGGCAAAAGGTTGAAAAGTTCAAGGGGGCCGAATACTTTCGCAAGGCACTGTATATATATATATATATATATATATATATATATATATATATATATATATATATATATATATCTCTATATCTCAAAGCTAGGCTGGAGCTGTGCTAACATAAACTCTCCTCTCCTCCATTCTGTCGTCTGAGAGGAAGACGAGGGTGCGAGCAGTCTGTTTAACAGCAGCTGCCAGAACCCCAGCAGACAGACTTGGCAAAAAAGAAACAGTATGCCTTTGGGCAGAATGATTCCGAGCACCAGCAGCGTTCCCACCTGCACACACTTTGGCACCAAGCTCTCACAGACATTTTATTTTCTCCATTTAGTCATTTGGCAGGATCTCAGATTCATATTCACTTGCAAAACAGCTGAAGGTGCTCAGAGAACACATACAGTCTCATAACCTAAAAACTGAAGCTAGATACTGGTTTGCAAGTAAGTGTATTGAAAAAAGGCGACCAGTGCAAAGAAAGACAAGCAGGATACGATGTTAGATCATCCCGTTTAACGCAAGTCTTGACGTTGAGTTATACTCGGGATCAGCTGCCTAACAGCCACGACTAGGGAAGCGGTAGCGCAGCGGTTAAGATGTTGGACTTCTGATCGGAAGGTTTTGACTTCAAATTCCAGCACTGCCAAGCCTGGGCCCTATTGGGCCCTTGAGCAAGGCCCTTAACCCTCATCAGCCCAGCTGTATATGTGAGATCATTGTAAGTCGCTCTGGATAAGGGCATCTGCCAAATGCTGTCATGTCATGTAATGTAATATAAAATTAAATCAGGGGCTTTTTAATAATTAAAATAAAATAAAATAAAAAACAAAACAAAACAAAAGAAAGGTCTCACAATCTAGCATATTATAATTGTAAATATAAATACATAATTTTTTGATACAACCGAAAAGCCATGGTTGTGAAAGTGAAGTATAGCCACGAGGGTCAGCAATCTTATACATTTTGTTGCGCTGACAGAAATGAAAAAAACGTTATTATAATTAGAAATAATTTCAACTGAAATCTAACAGGTTTTTATTCAAATAATAATTAAAACACAGACTCCCAGGCTCCAGTAAAGCGCCAGATATCACCGTTCAACTTTAAATAACATGCTTAATATTTGATTAGTTAAGGGTCGTGTTGGTAAAATAATCCTATAGTAGAGTTATACACACTTTTTCCTGCAGAGGGCAGCAACGTACCATACACAGAAACAAGTAGCACGTGTATGTGTGTGTGTGTTTGTATGTGTGTGTGACGTTACCTTTCGAGTAAGTGGCACCTCTATGGGCACAGGCACTAACTCTGCCAGCAGACAGCCGTAAAACGCCACCATGAACATCACAGGGTCGTTGTTGGGGAAAACGAGGGCGACCTGAGCGAAACGAGACAACACTCAGAGCGCAAAACACATCATCATCACCGTATTCTGTTTATTTCAAACATTTCAAGGAAGTTCAGCTGAGAATAAAATCACAACATGTAGCCAAATGTAGCTGATCAAACATGGTCTCGTAATTAAAAAAGAAAATGTATGAATCATCTCACCATCAACAACATACAACTAATGGATATAGTATTCTCCAGTTTAGCATATCTAAACCTTTGCAAATTATATAGGAATGGAGCTAAAATAAAACATTACATGGCCATTTACGTAAATAGGAAAGGCTCTGAGGTGAAAAAATGTCCCTGCTGAAATGAAAAGAAAAACAATAGAAACCCTCGTAGTAATATGTAAAGGTTTTAATGGTTATAATGGGAATTGTATTGGTTTTAATAGAAACTGTACTGGTCCCTGTGGGTCTCTATTGGTGGCATGTCATCTCTAGCGGATACTATTTAGGACCTACGTCCTTAATACGTCCTACTACGTAATGGAAACCATTTGGTTCTAATGGTCAAAAAGTTTGTTTTGCTTCATGCTAGGTTCATCGAGGTACACTGTGACCCAAGAGTGTGTGAGCCAACAGAACACAACACAGCACTCTTCTCTTAGGAAAGAATAGCTAACGAACTGATCATTACTCAGTAGAGCGTTACTATTTAATTAATGCCACACACAGTTGCACAAAACAACAACAACAAAAACAACACCTAACTAGCTAGCAAATTAGCCAAATTTTAGCTACTTAGCTAAACATCTCTGCTCAAGGCTGTGTTTAAAACAAATAAATGAATAAATATTGGTATCGTTAACGTCAATCATAATGAAAATGCTTTGAAAACTTTACGCTTCTATACGTTTCACCTTTTTTGCTTTTTCTCTAATTTGCATATATGCAGAAGTAAGGTACAGAGGATGCAGTGGCTTGTCTCGTGCATCTTGTTGTCTACTTCAACACCTGGATATTCCTGGAAATTATACCAGACGTCTTTTCATTGACTTTAGCTCCGCCTTTAACTCGATTCATCGTCATCAGGTAATCAAGAAACTACAGCAAGTTCCATCACCACTAGTACAATTTCCTTGCTAACAGACCACAAGTGGTAAAGGTGGACAAAGCATTATCGCCCATTATTGTTCAAAAACACTGGTGTCCCTCAGGGGTGTGTACTTAGTCCACTTCTTTATATTCTCTATACAAATGACTGTTACAGTCCAGTCATCACCACTCATGATCTCTCTCTCTCTCTATCTATCTATCTATCTACATGTGGAAACATAACACCATTAATGAATTTTATCTTTGACCCAAGCCTCATACCTGATTCTGATAGTCATGAAAAATGATTGATCTTTAAGTAGAGACAGTAGTGACAGTAGAGTCAATAGAGACTGTAGAGACAGTATAGTCAGTAGAGGCAGTAGAGACTGTAGAGTTAGTAGAGACTGTAGAGACAATAGAGACTGTAAAGACAGTAGCATCAGTAGAGACTGTAGAGACAGTAGAAACAGTAGTGACAATAGACAAAGTAGAGACTGTAGAGACAGTAGAAACAGTAGACAGTAGATACAGTAGAAACAGTAGAGTGTAAAGACAGTAGAGACTGTAGAGACAGTAGAGTCAGTAGAGACAGTAGAGACTATATAGTCAGTAGACTGTAGAGACAGTAGAGACAATAGACACAGTAGAGACAGTAGAGACTGTAAAGACAGTAGAGACAGTAGAGACTGTAAAGACAGTAGAGTCAGTATAAACAGTAGACACAGTAGACTGTAGAGACAGTACAGTCAGTATAAACAGTAGAGACTGTAGAGACAGTAGAGTCAGTAGAGACAGCAGAAACAGTAGAGACTGTAGAGACTGCAGAATCAGTAAAGACTGTAGAGACTGTAGAGTCAGTCGAGACAGTAGAAACAGTAGAGACTGTAGAGACTGCAGAGTCAGTAGAGACTGTAGAGACAGTAGAATCAGTAGAGACCGTAGAAACAGTAGAGACTGTAAAGACAGTAGAAAGCAGAGACTGTAAATACAGTAGAGACAGTAGAGACTGCAGAGACTGTAAATACAGTAGAAACTATAGAGACAGTAGAGACTGTAGAGACAGTAGAGTCAGTATAAACAGTAGAGACTGTAAATAGAGTAAAGACTGTTGAGACAGTAGAGTCAGTAAAGACAGTAGTGTCAGTAAAGACAGTAGAGACAGTAGAGACTGTTGAGACAGTAGAATCAGTAGAAACAGTAGAGCCTGTAGAGACAGTAGAGTCAGTAGAGACTGTAGAAACAGTAGTCAGTATAAACAGTAGAGACTGTAGAGACAGTAGAGACTGCAGAGACTGTAAATACAGTAGAGTTAGCAGAGACTGCAGAGACTGTAAATACAGTAGAGACAGTAGAGTCAGTAGAGACAATAGACACAATAGAGACTGTAGAGACAGGAGAGTCAGTAGAGACCGTAGAGACTGTAAAGACAGTAGAGATTTTAGAGACAGTAGAGACAATAGAGACAGTAGAGACTGTAAAGACAGGAGAGTCAGTAGAGACCATAGAGACTGTAAAGACAGTAGAGATTTTAGAGACAGTACAGACAATAGAGACAGTAGAGACTGTAAAGACAGTAGAAACAGCAGAGACTGTAGAGACAGTAGAGTCAGTATAAACAGTAGAGACTGTAGAGACAGTAGAGACTGCAGAGACTGTAAATACAGTAGAGACAGTAGAGACTGCAGAGACTGTAAATACAGTAGAGACTGTAGAGACAGTAGAGACAGTAGAGTCAGTATAAACTGTAGAGACTGTAGACAGTAGAGTCAGTAGAGACAAGAAACACAGTAGAGACTGTAGAGACAGTAGAGACAGTAGAGTCAGTAAAGACAGTAGAGACAGTAAAGACTGTTGAGACAGTAGAGTCAGTATAAACAGTAGAGACTGTAGAGACAGTAGAGTCAGTCGAGACAGTAGAAACAGTAGAGCCTGTAGAGACAGTAGAGTCAGTAGAGACTGTAAAGACAGTAGAAACAGTAGAGACTGTAGAGACAGTAGTCAGTATAAACAGTAGAGACTGTAGAGACAGTCGAGACTGTAGAGACTGCAGAGACTGTAAATACAGTAGAGACTGTAGAGACAGTAGAGTCAGTATAAACAGTAGAGACTGTAGAGACAGTAGAGACAATAGACACAGTAGAGACTGTAGAGACAGTAGAGTAATTATAAACAATAGAGACTGTACAGACAGTAGAGTCAGTCGAGACAGTAGAAACAGTAGAGCCTGTAGAGACAGTAGAGTCAGTAGAGACAGTAGAGTCAGTAGAGACAGCAGAAACAGTAGAGACTGCAGAGTCAGTAGAGACTGTAAAGACAGTAGAGACTGTAGAGTCAGTCGAGGCAGTATAAACAGTAGAGTCAGTAGAGACAGCAGAAACAGTAGTGACTGTAGAGACTGCAGTCAGTAGAGACTGCAGAGACTGTAAATACAGTAGAGACTGTAGAGACTGTAAAGACAATAGAGACAGTAGAGACTGTAAAGACAGTAGAAACAGTAGAGACTGTAGAGACAGTAGAGTCAGTATAACAGTAGAGACAGTAGAGTCAGTAGAGACAGCAGAAACAGTAGAGACTGCAGAGTCAGTAGAGACTGTAAAGACAGTAGAGACTGTAGAGTCAGTCGAGGCAGTATAAACAGTAGAGTCAGTAGAGACAGCAGAAACAGTAGTGACTGTAGAGACTGCAGTCAGTAGAGACTGCAGAGACTGTAAATACAGTAGAGACTGTAGAGACTGTAAAGACAATAGAGACAGTAGAGACTGCAGAGACTGTAAATACAGTAGAGACTGTAGAGACAGTAGAGACTGTATCTGTATTTGTTATTTGTCCATGTTTAAAGATAAGTGTGTAATATACAGTATTCTTAATCAAATCCGTGAGCTACTGAATCTGTGAGAACTCAACACGGGCGATGCGAGTGTGTCGTGTTTTAGACACGCAGTGTACACAATGCTAAACCGGAGGCTCGGTTCTCCGAAACGTTTGCTCCCTTAGCCTTGTAGGACCAGAGTAAAACTCAAGACTCAGACTTCAGGCATAACGCACGTGTTAGCAGATCGACTTGGCCTACATTTGGAGTAAGTTTCATTTTATTTTTGGACACTGTTCCTATAATGAGTGTTCATGGTGATGAATGAGATGTCCCACCCTGTCCCCAGGCCGCAGCAGAGGTTCATTCCGGGAGCTGAGTTTGTTCAGAAGTGTGTATGCTAGTTTCTGACTGCGTGTCCATAACTTCCCTGTGACACACACACACACACACACACACACACACACAAACCAATAAATAAATGACACTTTTATATTATTATGATGATCCGAATTCATGAAAACACTGTTATGTGATGGTTGATATTGTGTACCGTATGTAAGGATGTAGAGGGGTTTGCCCGTGTTGTCCAGTGATGTGAGACAGGGACTTTTAGGGTGTGTAGTGCCCCATCGCTGCAGAGAGGCCAGGAGCGACGGCGGCCGTTTTGTACCCACGTCTAACAGCTCGCCATGCAGAGGAGTCATCTGAACCCCCTCCGGTTTGGGCTGGTTAGGGTCCGGCTGCTGGACTGCAAACAGAGAAAGAGAGAGAGAGAGAGAGAGAGAGAGAGATTAACTCACTAATTTATCTATTCATCTTAAATCAGTAAGAGCTGTATCCTCAGGGTCACAGTACATCCGAAGCCGATGCCGGGAACACTGGAGAGGAAGCGTGAACACACCCTGGATGGAATACGCACACATTATCATGGACATGTTTATTTACTCATATTAGCGTTAATATTGTTCACATGAAAACACGTATTTGTCTTTTGTTTGGTTTGGTATTCCTGATGGACGTACGGTAGTTCGAAACTTACGTACGGCTCCTGAACTACACAGTGAAAAGATGGAGGGATGCATTGACAGGGACGAATTATACCATGGATGGATGGATGGATGGATCGATGTGGGTATGGACGCAGTGATAAAAGGACAGCTGGACAGGTGTTTGGATGTGTCCTTGAGTTACGGTAAAGAAAACTGAGTGAACTGAATGGTAAACGTCTGGATGGATGAATGAACTGACAGGTGGATGAGAGGTTTTGTCGAGACAGTTGGATGTTGGGGTAGAGTGATAACTGGGGTGGAGTGATAATTGGAAGGATGGATTACAGAATGAAATACTGGATGGATAGGTGGATTAGAAAATGGATGGGTGGATGAATAGATAAATGCACAGAAATGCAATACCATACACCAATAAAATACAAAGAGAGAGAGAGAGAGAGAGAGAGAGATAGAGAAAGAATGATGAAGAGAGTTGTCGCAGTGTCTTTGAGCTGTTAACGGTTGTGCTGTTATTTATGTCATCCTAAGAAAAGATTAGATTGCCTACGGCTGTAAACAACTCTGTCTGTGTGTGTGTGTGTGTGTGTGTGTGTGTGTGTGTGTGTGTGTGTGTGTGTAAATAAACAGTGGCAGTGAAAAATGAAGGTGAATAAAAAGAAGCAGGGAGAGCAGACGACTGATCACACACACTCTACCTTATATGTGACTCCGACCATCTTTACAAAACACAAGAGATGCTTTGGAGTTAACGCGCACGACCAGAACTACACAAATGCTAACTACACAAATGCTAACTAGCTGCTACATGACATGTAAAGCAGGGCGGGATATATCTCAAAAAAGTCACTGAATAATAAACTGTAAATAAATGAAAAAAATAAAAATTATATATATATATATATATATATATATATATATATATATATATATATATATATATATATATAGTGGCAAGAAAAAGTATGTGAACCCTTTGGAATTTCATGGTTTTCTGAATAAATTTGTCATAAAATGTGATCTGATCTTCATCTGTATCTGTGGATCAGACCTGCACATTGTTCAGGAGGAATTTTACCTCATTCTTCCTGACAGAACTGCTTTAGCTCGGTCATATTCTTTGGACGTCTCATGTGTATGGCTCTCTTCAAGTCATTCTATAGCATCTCTATTGGGTTGAGTTCTGGGCTCTGACTTGAACTCTGGACTTGTTCTGGTGTTTTGGGTCGTTGTCCTGTTGCATCACCCAACTAATACACAGGTTCAGCAGACGTACAGACATTCTCACATTATCCTGAAGAATTGTCTGATATACTTGGGAATTCATCTTCCCCTCAATGATCACAAGCTGGCCAGGCCCTGATGCAGCAAAGCAGGACCAAATCATGATGTTTGCTCCACCATACTGGAGTGTCAATGTGCTCTTTTGCAAACTTCAGACGTGCAGCAATGTTCTTTTTAGTAATCAGTGGCCTCCTTCGTGGTGTCCTGCTGTAGATACCCTGCTTGTTCAGTGTTTTGCGTATTGTAGACTCATGAACAGAGATATTAGCCAGTTCCAATGATGCCTTCAAATCTTTGGCTGTCATTCGGGGTTGTTTCTTTACGTCATTAATGTGTCTTCGATGTGCTCTTGGTGTCATTTTGACTGGGCGCCCACTTCTTGGTAGAGTAGCAACAGTCCCAAAGTGTCTCCATTTGTAGAATGTTTGCCTAACTGTAGACTGGTGAAATTCTAAAGTCTTTGAAATCACTTTGTGACAAATTATATTTGTCAATACCCCTGACTTAGATGAAGATCAGATCACATTTTATGACAAATTTATTCAGAAAACCATGAAATTCCAAAAGGTTCACATACTTTTTCTTGCCACTGTATAATGGCCAATTTTGAGTTCATGAGCAGGACAGGCATGTGCACCATGTACACTCCAACACTCCAAAGGGAAAAAAACAAAACAAATATAACTACACACCTTAATGTCTCAGTATGTTTCTTGGAGGATAATTTTTTGGATAATCAAAACACTAGTACTCGTCTAAAAGTTCCTGGTACCGAAGATCTACTGATTCAACTCTTCAGTAGGTAAAGCTGGTCCTTGCAGTATCCAAGTGGTATTATTCAGAGTAATCTTTCCCAATCAGCATCAGTCCTAAACCTCCTGTAGCCCAAAGCAATACTCAGTTTGGGGCACGCTGTGTTTATTTATTTTTCCTTTTCCAGATAAGACATTTCCTCTCAACCTACCATCCAGGAGCTCCTCGAAATCGTCCACGAAGAACTCACGCAGAGGGGGCCGCTTGGGTCTCTTCAGTGTGTTCAAGAGCTGCTGGATTTTAGACGAAACACGACTGTTCACGGGGACACCTTCAGGTGAAAGAGAGAGAGAGACAGAAGGAGACAGAAGGAGAGACAGAAAGAAGGATGAATGGGATGAGATGAGAACATGAAGGGACGCCGGGATGCTTGCACATCACGGCCTTTCAGTTACATCGAGGCAGAATGACCTTAAGAGTCATTCTGAAGCTGCGCTCAGTAAACACTTGGCTCCGCCCCCCGGGAGCTCTCGGACTCTCTGCTTGGACCAGCTTTGATTAGATTAGGTTGCCTGGCAACAACCTGCTACCAAGTGAAGGTATGAGTTTTTTTCATGAATGGAGAAAGTAGCAATATGTCCACTGGATAGGACAAAATACATAGACATATGACTACTTTATTAGTAATCATTACATATATTCTATCGCTATATAATAAATACTATATGTATATATATATAGTGTGAAATACTGTAAAAGCGATTTAAAATAATGCCTAATTGTATACTAATTAATAATATAGCACTGTGTGTGTATAAAATACAGCATAACAGTCTAGCACTACAAATATGATGATCTACAGTTAATATATACATTCAGAGCCATTAATATTTGGACGTTGACACAGTTATTGTTATATATATGTTGAAATGAAAGAATAAATATTTATTAAATATATCTTATTATTGCTCTGTGCAGACTTTCAGCTTTAATTTGAGGGTATTTACGTCCAAACGAGGTGAATGGTGAAGGAATTAGAGTACAGCACTTTTTATATATACGTCTATAGTCTGGAACCCACAGGCATCACCAGACACTGGGTTTCTTTCATGGTGATGCTCTGTCAGGTCTTTACTGCAGCTATTTTCACGTCCGGCCTGTTCTTGAGGTGTTTTAGCTTCAGCAAGTGAAATGCAGCTCAAATATATTCAGGTCAGGTGACTGACTTGGCCAATGCAAAACGTTTCACTTCTTCTCCTTAAAAAGTCCTCGGTTGTTCTGAAGTATGCTTCAGGCCACTGTGAAGCACCGTCCAATGGGTTTTGAAGCATTTCGTTGGATCTGAGCAGATATTATAGGCCTAAACACCTCAGAATTAATTGTGTTGGTTTTGTCATCATCATCATCAATAAATACAAAGGAAGCTGTTCCATTAGCAGCCGTACACACCCATGTCGTAAGGTGAGGAGATACGCTTCAGATCATGAGCTTCTCCACCCTCTTCTCTTCCCATCATTCTGGTACAATTTCATCTTTGTCTCATCAGTCTATAGGATGCTGTTCCAGAGCTGGGTTTTTTTTTATTATGATGTTTTTGGCAAACTCTAATCAGGTCTTCCTGTTTTTCAGCTTATCAATAGTTTAGATCTTGCGGTAAGCCCTCTGTATTCACTTTGCCAAATTCTTCTCGATTGTTGACTTTGACACAGATACACCTACCTCCTTCAGGGTGTTGATCTGGGAATCTGTTGTGAAAGGGAAAGAATTCTTCACCAGGGAATTAATTCATTAAAGAATCATTATTAATGATTGTTTTATGAGGTCTTCCAGGTCATTTGGTGTTCCTGAGCTCGAAAGTGTGTCCTTTCTTTGGATCTTTGGACTTCATATTGAGAGTTAAGAGTAGCAGAGTCCGAATGCAACATGTAACACTTGAAATATAGACTTTTTATTTGTTTACTTCTTAGTGAAATAATGAGGGAATAACACACACCTAGACATGGGACGGTAGAATTGTCCAATTACTTTTGGTTCCTTATAAAGAGCTGGAATTCCTACACCATTCATCGAAGTTAAATTAAAGCTGGAAGTCTGCACTTTGAGCTCTTATTCATTTGATATCAACTCCAATATGTACAGTATATTTAATATAACTCCAATGTGACGGTGTGTATGGAAACGATAAATCATGAATTAATTTTTATTTACTTTTGTGCTGTAGTCAATATTACAGGATCTATGCAACTATATAAGCAAAAATATTTATTATAATATATTAGAAAGACATACAATACAGTAAATAATAATCATGTCATTATGTAAGATTTCATATAAAATGAGTTGAAAACAAGCTGATGGTTTGAGAATGCTTCAGTCACAATGACACAAAACTAACAAAATCAAGACAACAACAACAACAATAAAGGTGAAACAAAGAAAAATGATGAAAACTGCAGTGACAGGATGAATCCAGAGTCTGTGTGTGTGTGTGTGTGTGTGCGTGTACACGTGTGGTGAGCTGTCTCGAGTGTGGTGTGTATATGTGCTGTGAAGTCTATGTATATATTTATAGCCCAGGGTGAAAAAAACACAGCTGCAGTGTGACCGCAGTCTCATCAATTTATGTCACACACACACAATCGATAATGACATATACACACACAAACACTCACACACACAATCGATACTAACATATACACACATAAACACACACACACACAATCAATACTGACATATACACACACAAACACACACACACACAATCAATACTGACATATACACACACAAACACACACACACACAATCAATACTGACATATACACACACAAACACACACACACACAATCAATACTGACATATGCACACACAAACACACACACAATCGATACTAACATATACACACACAAACACACACAATCAATACTGACATATACACACACAAACACACACACACACAATCGATACTAACATATACACACACAAACACTCACACACACAATCGATACTAACATATACACACATAAACAGACACACAATATATACTGACATATACACACACAAACACAATCGATACTAACATATACACACACAAACACTCACACACACAATCGATACTAACATATACACACATAAACACACACACAGAATCAATACTGACATATACACACACAAACACACACACACACAATCGATACTAACATACACACACATAAACACACACACAGAATCAATACTGACATATACACACACAAACACACACACACAAACGATATAACATATACACACAAAACACAACAAACAATCAATACTAATATATACACACACACACACACACACACAATCGATACTAACATATACACACACAAACACACACACACACAATCAATACTGACATATACACACACACACACAAACACACACACACACAATCGATACTAACATATACACACACAAACACACACACACACAATCAATACTGACATATACACACACAAACACACACACACACAATCGATACTAACATATACACACACAAACACACACACACACAATCAATACTGACATATACACACACAAACACACACACACACAATCAATACTGACATATACACACACAAACACACACACACACAATCGATACTAACATATACACACACAAACACACACACACACAATCGATACTAACATATACACACACAAACACACACAAACACAATCAATACTGACATATACACACACAAACACACACACACACAATCGATACTAACATATACACACACAAACACACACACAATCGATACTAACATTTACACACACAAACACACACAATCAATACTGACATATACACACACAAACACACACACACACAATCAATACTGACATATACACACACAAACACACACACAAACACACACACACACACAATCGATACTAACATATACACACACAAACACACACACACACAATCGATACTAACATATACACACACAAACACACACACACACAATCAATACTGACATATACACACACAAACACACACACAATCGATACTAACATTTACACACACAAACACACACAATCAATACTGACATATACACACACAAACACACACACAATCGATACTAACATATACACACACACAAACACACACACACACAATCGATACTAACATATACACACACAAACACACACACACACAATCAATACTGACATATACACACACAAACACACACACACACAATCGATACTAACATATACACACACAAACACACACACACACACAAACACACACACAATCAATACTGACATATACACACACAAACACACACAAACACACACACAAATAATCAATAAAGACATATACAAACACACAAACACACACACAATCAATACTCACATATACACACACAAACACACACAAATAATCAATAAAGACATATACACACACACAAACACACACACAATCAATACTGACATATACACACACAAACACACACACAAATAATCAATAAAGACATATACACACACAAACACACACACAATCGATACTCACATATACACACACATGCGCGCAAACAGTCAATGAAGACATGTACACACATACACACAATCAATACTGACATACACACACACACACACACACACACACACAAATAATCAATGCAGACACACACACACAAACAAATAATCAATGCAGACACACACACACAAACAAATAATCAATGCAGACACACACACGCACACAATCAATACTGACATACACACACACACACACACAAATAATCAATGCAGACACACACACACACACACACTCAATACTGACATATAGACACACAAACACACACACACACAAATAATCAATGCAGACACACACACACACACACACACACACACAATCAATACTGACATTTAGACACAAAAACACATGAGCCATCCTTACACACGCAAATTCTCTTTAATGTGTTGTGTTTAAATAAGTAATTCTTCTGCTGGCTCTTTAAACGCACTACATCATTAATCTAAAACACATTATCAGGAAGTTTTTAAACTCCAGCGTGGAGAGAACACAGAACATATTTTGGGTTCTTATTGGTGGCAGGTTTCTGTTCAGTCCGTATATACAGTAAGCGCAGCTCGAACAATTCATCTGAACATTTCATTACTCACCACACATAGACTAATAGGTGACCATGCGTGGGAACGCTCTTATTAAAAGCTGCACGAAGACATGTAGAACCCTATAATAGACAGGTGTGTGTGTGTGTGTGTGTGTGTGTGTGTGTGTGTGTGTGAATGTGTGTAGCATGAAACGAGATCCTGCTGCCGACAGAATGTAAGGAGCTTCTTTACCGCGAGTCGATTGGCTGCGTATGTGTGCGTGTCAGAGGGAGGAGAACGCTGTTGCTGTGGCGATGCAGGGACTCACCGTCAGCCGTGTCCATAGCGCTGCTGGGGTGTGTGTGTGTGTATCCTCGGGGAAGACCTCTCACCGAGGCTACCTGCGAACGCTCAGACAGCCCTGTGACATCCGGAGGAGCACAGTGGTTATCTGTCAGAGGTGAAAGGTACATATACAGGGGAATAAATTAGGAAAATAAAATCTTAAATCTAAATCTAATTTCGTTTTATTCACTGTACTATTATAATACTGTATGTACACCATACACCAATATATTATATTCACTATGCTGTTATAATATAGTCTATAGATAGATTATACGCTATATAAGTACTACATTGAGTAATAGTTAAAAACATAATGTAGGCTGCAACAGAAACAAGAGAAACATGTGAGAAAGAACTGTGGAAGGTCCTTCAAGCTACGCTGAAAGAATTTACCAGCTGATTTCCTTATAACGGCAAAGCGGGACCACAGCTAATATTAGCTTTACATAATTATATATATATATATATATGTGTGTGTGTGTGTGTGTGTGTATAATTTATTAAGCTGCATATACTGTACACTGCTTGTATAATATAGTTTATCTTTAAGGGTCTTTTACCGTACAACACTGTGGAATATTTTTCACTAGACCCACTGAGATTAGTCTAGAATATCATTACATGAGTACACGATTGAAACACAGCTTATAGTGCTATTAATAGAGACTGGGGTAAAAACTCGTCGATAATTGATAGCCGTTGTACACACACAGGAAAAAGGAGTACACGGCTTGTCAAAAGTGGCTGGAACGTTTCAGAAAACCGTCAGGAAGATGTCAAAATCCCGAGGCCCGATTTTAAAAATATAATAAAAAGGTCATGGAGGAGGAGGAAAGAGCTCTCTCTAGTCCAGGAGCGGATTGGCACAAGCTGGCAGGGAAAGTGTTGGACGTGATAAGCTGAGCAGCTTAACGGATAAGTCAACTCAGAGCCCCGGGGTGCAAAAGAAACATGCGCCAGAGGCAAGATTCACCTTTCAGAATTCAGATCTTATTGCAAAGGAAGTCTGGAAAACTAAAAGTGCACATAATGGCCGGTATTAAGACAAAATACAAAGTCTGAAGGTATTCAGGGTGTCTCAGGAGTCTCTATACATTGGGGAAATGAACTTTTTTTTTTAGCAAAATGGCTTCTAATTATACTATAGTTTATATTTGGATAGCCTTTAAGAGCGCCTTTGACAAAAGAAGAACGTATTGAAATCGTTCTTTTGGTTGGATCGGGAAACTGTCGTAAACTTGCGATGGACTATAACAGGAAACATGAATGGCGATGACATCACATCACACACGATAACACACTGCTGGAAAACTAATTAACAATAAAAATGTGCATGAAAGAAAACCAAAAAAAAAAACGGTAGAGAGGAGTAGAAGCGGTCGAGGAACTGACCAAGCTGTGTGTGAGCCATGACGTCTGCCAGAACAGTAGCAGCTGTGGCGGAGTTTGAGGCGGAGTTAGTGCTGTGCTGGCTCCGCCCACCCGGGTACGATGAGGTGGAGGAGGCGGAGGAGGAAGTGGATGAGCAGTGGTGATGGATGACGCGGTTGAACCAATGTTCCACGTTCGGATTTGGTGCCTGGAACGGCGAGGACGACGCCATGCGTCCCTCATCCTCTGATGCTGAGGATGTGTCTGTGAGGAATGAGAGAGACCGTGTGAACACACACACAAACACACACACAGGAAGATAAGATCTGCTGAAAACTACCAACTTATAAGGCAGTTAAATTAGTCCTGGGAATCCCAGTGTATGCATATTTTAGTATTTTCTTGTCGAACATCAGTGATCAAAGTGTCGTATTGGGTATCGGACACTCCTACGGCCCACATGGAGTGAGAGTCACGTCACCATCAAGGGCTTTGAACAGGAGAAATATCGAAGTCATTTTCATTAGATCTGTCCAGCATTTTTAACTAGCTGCTTAACATAGCCACCAGTATTGCAGCAGTGCGGGGCAGATCTGCAGTGCGGCCCTGATTTACCCAGCAGCCCTATACAGCAGATACAGCAGAATAACAGAGTGGATAGTTTTCTTAATAGGATAACATTATGTACTGTAGAGACTGTATTATGCCGATACAATTGATATGCATCCCTCGTAAAGATTGAACATCAGGGGATATTATCGTAAAAAGGCTATTTAGAAAAATTGATTTGCGGTGAAGTGGATGTAGCCTTTTATTTATACAGCCTATGACTATTTGTCCATCCATCCATCCATCCATTTATTTGCTGTGACTCAGGTGGTAGAGCGGGTTGGCCACTAATCGTAGGGTTGGCGGTTCGATTCGCGGCCCACATGACCCCACATGCCGAAGTATCCTTGGGCAAGACACTGAACCACAAGTTGCCCCTGATGGCAAGTTAGCACCTTGCGCGGCAGTTCTGCTACCATTGGTGTGTGAGTGTGTGTGAATGAGAACCGGTGTAAAACACTTTGGATAAAAGCGCTATGTAAGTGCGCCATTTATCCATTCATTCATTTATTTATTCATTAACCCATTTATTTATCCATCTATCCATTTATCCATCCATCCATTAATTTATCCATCCACCCATTTATTTATCCATCTATCCATTTATCCATCCATCCATTTATTTATCCATCCATCCATCCATTTATCTATCCATCCATCCACTTATTTATCCATTCATCCATTCATTTATCCATCCATCCATTTATTTATCCATCCATCCATTTATTTATCCATCCATCCATTTATTTATCCATCCATCCATTTATCCATCCATCCATTTATTTATCCATCCATCCATTTTCTATCCATCCATCCATTTACTTACACATCCATCCATTTATCATCCATCTTTCCATTTGTCCATCCATCCATTAATTTTTCCATCCATTTGTCCATCCATCCATCCACCCATTTATCCATCCAGCCATCCTTCCATCCATTTGTCCATCTGTCTATGCATCTATCTAAAATTCTTAAGATGGGGGGGATTCTTAAAGAACAATTCGAAAACCATAAACACTGTTCACACAAATTCTGTGAGACAAGTCTGTGTGTGTAGCTGCCCGTGTATGCAGTTGGTCCATAGGTATCGTGCACACCCTGTCCCATCCACCTGTGGTCTACCTGTGGTCCTGTGTTTCACATATATGACCTTCTAACACACCTGCTTCAACTCCTCACCACATTACGAGGTTAAAAAGAGGTGTCCAAGAGTGTATTAATGTGTACTGGAAATGCGTTAGGGTTTACTACTGCTTTACTGTGAGCTAAAGTGTGTTACAGTGTGATAGAGTCTGCAGCTCTCTACACCGCATCACGGGTAGCCATGGTTGGTTCTGTCCGTTATCTTTTCCCAAGCTTTGCCTCTTTTGTCTCGTGTTGCACGTTAGGGCAAAAAGTGGCCTCACATTTCCCATGAACAGAAAATACTGTCAGGATAAATTCCCTGCGCTACATTCGTTCCTTTTTCTCGGGCTGAACGTGTGACAGTCTGGACGTGGTTTAGACGAATGTTTCGTGAAGTAAAACCAACCACTATGCGAGATGGTGGTATAAGGATATACTCCATATACAGTACAATTTACTAAAAGGTTTAACGACGTGTTGTGATGCGTTACAAATCTATCAACATTAATTAGCATTAACGTAATGGTGACAGTCTGAAGCAGCAGTCATAATCAATCTCATTAATCTCATTAGAGAAACCAGGCGTGAACTTTTTAGAGACAGGAGAATGCCCACTGTAATCTGAGGCAGAGATAAGCATCAGTGCTAAAGGGGGGGGGGTTCTTCTGAAGGAATACACTGATGAATATTTACCTATGCCTCACTTACTTTTCATTAATATATACACAGGGGCATATACAAATTATAAACAAAGGAAATTTCCCCCTTATAGTTTGGTCCTGGAGGTTTCTGGAGGTTTCTCTGTGTACTGTACCAGCTGTATATGGTTGTAATCCCTGCTAAAAAAAATACAATAGAAACCATCACAGAAAATCTAATGGTTTCCACTACAAATACCATTACAAACCATCGGCTGTTAACCATTAATCCATTTCCATACAGCTTCGACTACATAGTAGGACGTATTAAGGATGCGCTGTAGGTCCTTAATGGTATCCACTAGACATAACATGCCACCAATAGAAGGCAACACAGCGACCAATACAGTTTCCATTAAAACCTATACAATTCCCATTATAACCATTAAAACCCTTATGAAATTATTGAGGGTTTCTATGTTTTTTTCAGGAGGGGTGACAGAAAAGCAACTTGACTTGACTTGAACATTCCGGTTACAGTTCTAAGACGGAGACAGAAGTATAAAAGCGCCAGAGACTGTTGTTGTCACTGGCAGCCATTTTGTTTTTGTCCATTATCTGATGGGAAAGCATAAATTGTCCGCACCGCATTTTTGACTGTTTGGCATTTCACATATAGTCCATCGTTTAACAGTAGGACATTTGTATGCTCAAACATCAGCTTTTTCTTTTTCTTAATCCAGTACTTGGTTTTTAGGACCCGAGATAAACTTATGAATAAACGCTGCTGAGGTTGTACCCGTCTTGTCTCCTTTCACCAACAAACTACAACAGTGAGATTTTTTTTCTCCCACAACGCCCATATTATATATTTGTTCTTCTTCTGAAACTCTTCATTCATTAAAAATTTCAATAAACAAAACATGATTTTCAGAGGGCTAGCTCATCTTGGATCGCTAAATACTCCAGAATGGCTTGTTTTAATGACACAGATTGGTGTTCGTGTCATATTTGCTAACAGTGACAATTTAAAATATATATATATTTTTTCCAGTACTTCTGAATACAAAAAATTCTGGTAGAATTATAAGCTTAGTCGCTAATGATGTCACGAAATAAACTCTGCGGCTTTAAGAGATTCGAAGATGGCAAAAACGGTATCTGACACAAACGCTGCACGCTAGGCTAGTTCGCAAGATAACTTAGCACAACACAATTGTGACAGACTTGACTCTTAAATAAATAAGATTTTTTTTTTTAAATAAATAAATAGATGGGAACACAAACCAAGTCTCTGATACTGAAATCCACTTTGTGTTTAACTGTGAAAAAATATGCGCTATTTTACTAGCGCTTAACTAGTGGACTAGCTACGTATTTTCTGATTTGCAGATTCATGTACGTTTAAGTCTTTTCATCATTATTAGAAAAGACAAACTTGTACAGGTTTTTTTCTTCTTCCAAAAATCATTTTATTAGCAGTAAACAATTTGTTGTTCTACTTGTTGAGTTAAGAGACAACACAAAGACTAAGAGAAGTGAAAGAACAGTGATTTTTTAAATAAAAAAAAATACTTTTTAGTCATACATGGCAATTAAAAACGATTCTGATTGCGAACAAAATGTTTTACAGTAGAGACAAAAACATCCAGGCCAAAACGCTCAGTATAATTTGAACTAAACTGAACCAAGCTGAATGAAATGAATCAGGGTATCAATAGCCGAGTGAGACAATTAGAGACAATGACAGAGAGAGAGAGAGAGAGAGAGAGAGAGAGAGAGATGGATTCTCGATGAGCCAGGATCTGTTTAACACTAATGGAACTATTAATAACGCACAGAGAGATAGATCAGTGCAGCATGCATCCTGCAAATTACAAGCCTCATACTGATCAACACACAGCTGGAGGAGAGAGACAGCTTTATCTGAACATGTCTTACCCAACATTTTATATTCAAGTCTACACACACTCAAGAAACCCGACTGCTTTTCCTTCGTGAAATTCTGTGTAATGTGTGATTACACAGGTAGGGAGCAGACCATGTTCCAGACCACGCTGGAAGTTCACTTAAGTTCACTCATTGTTAAGAGAAGCAGAAATAAAGCAGTCTCTTTCATTTCAAGGGCACAATAAATGACATGCAGTGCCGAGTCATCACATGCTGTTATTATCTTTGTTTGTTGTTGTTTTTTGTTGTTGTTGTTGTTAATTTATCTATCTATCTATCTATCTTAAAAAAACATACACTATACATATGTTCTCTCCCTCTCTCTATATATACAGTGGCAAGAAAAAGTATTTGAACCCTTTGGAATTTCATGGTTTTCTGAATAAATTTGTCATAAAATGTGATCTGATCTTCATCTAAGTCAGGGGTATTGACAAATATAATTTGCCTAAAATAAATTCTGATCCCTCATGTCTTTATTGAACAGACTCATTCAACATTCAAAATGGCAGTGGAAAAAGTAAGTAAACCCTTAAAATTAATAACTGGTTGACCCCCCCCCCGGCAACAATAACCTCAACCAGGCGCTTCCTGTATCTGTGGATCAGACCTGCACATCGTTCAGGAGGAATTTTTTTAGCCCATTCTTCCGGCAGAACTGCTTTAGCTCGGTCGTATTCTTTGGACGTCTCATGTGTATGGCTCTCTTCAAGTCATTCTACAGCATCTCTATTGGGTTAAGGTCTGGGCTCTGACTCAGACACTCCAAAATGCGGATTTTGTTTTTCTGAAGTCATTCTGTTGTGGACTTACTCCGGTGTTTTGGGTCATTGTCCTGTTGCATCACTCAACTTCTACACAGTTTCAGCAGACGTACAGACATTCTCACATTATCCTGAAGAATTGTCTGATGTACTTGGGAATTCATCTTCTCCTCAATGATTGCAAGCTGGCCAGCCCCTGATGCAGCAAAGCAGGACCAATCATGATGTTTCCTCCACCATACTTTACGGTTGGAATCATGATTTCATGATGATATGCCATGCCCTTTCTACGCCAGATGTAGTGCCGTATGGCTTTTACAAATAGTTCAATCTAAGATTCATCAGTCCACAAAACATTTTGCCCGTACCGCTGTGGAGTATCAATGTGCTCTTTTACAAACTTCAGGTGTACAGCAATGTTCTTTTTAGTAAGCAGTGGCTTCCTTCGTGGTGTCCTGCCGTAGATACCCTGCTTGTTCAATGTTTTACGTATTGTAGACTCATGAACAGAGATGTTAGCCAGTTCCAATGATGCCTTCAAATCTTTGGCTGTCATTCGGGGTTGTTTCTTTACCTCATTGATGAGTCTTCGTTGTGCTCTTGGTGTCATTTTGACTGGGCGCCCACTTCTTGGTAGAGTAGCAACAGTCCCAAAGTGTCTCCATTTGTAGAATGTTTGCCTAACATAAGCGTGTGCTTCATGTGCAGAGCAAACTCCAAAAGTTTGAGGGGTTTTTATCAGTCAAAGTAGCTGCAGTCCACACCTCCAAACTCATTTTCTTAACCAGACTCCAGGTGTGCTGAAACCTGAGTCCAATTAGCTTTTTTGAGGTCATTAACTCAAGGGTTCACATACTTTTTCCACAGGCACTTTCCCACAAGTTATTTTGGTTGTTCTCAATAAAGACATGAAATATCAGAATTTTTATTATTATTTGTTATTATATTAGGTACATTGTATTTGTCAAAATCCCTGACTTAGATGAAGATCAGATCACATTTGATGGCAAATTTATTCAGAAAACCATGAAATTCCAAAGGGTTCACATATTTTTCTTGCCACCGTATAAATACACACGCATATACAGTAGTGCCAATAAGTACATATCGCCCACAAGACAAGATAATAGCTGAATTTATAAACAGTACCCCGTATAAAAGTTTACACACCCCTGATTATTAATCTTGTGTGTCATTACCTGGATGATCCACGACGTGATGTGTTTATGGTCTATGAGAGTTCTTCATGTTTGTCCTGAGCGGTTAAACTGCCCGCTGTTCTTCAGAAAAATCCTCCAGGTCCTGCACATTCTTTACTTTTCCAGCATCTTCTGCATATTTGATCCCTTTCCAACAGCAGCTTTACGATGTCGAGATCCATCTGTTCACACTGAGGACGACTGAGGTACTCGTACATGACTATTACAAAAGGTGCAAACGTTCACTGATGCTTGAGAAGGCAACACGATATATTAAGAGCCGGGGGCGGTGTAAACTTTTGAACAGGATCATGGTGTCGACTGTTATTATTTAGTTTAAAGATCTTATTTTTCCATTTAGTACTGCCCTAAATAAGATAGTTACACGTCTCCCAGAACACAAAATATTAACGATCAACAGTCGTGGATCATCCAGGTAATGACACACAGTATTAAGAACGCATCAAAGAACTTCAAATGTGTCCCAAACAACTGACTGTAGAAATCATCTGTCCTTACACGGCGCTTGTGTAATGACGAGATTTTACAGCGGCAATATTAACAATATTGTGCATCGCAATATAATCCTCCCATAAGTGATCATCAGCAGATGCTTAATTCCGTCTAATCCCTAAAGCAGCCTAGAAGCAGCCGTTTACTCCATGAGGTCTGATCATTACAGTCGTGGAGTCCTGGTGGTCAGATTCACGCCGACAGACTCACACAGAGAACATGTGTAGGATAACCAGTCTGTTTAAACCATGTGTGTGTATCACATTTCAAGGAACAATGGAATCAGTGGGCCATGATCCAATCTTCAACGAGGTGTCTGAATGAGTCAACTTTAACCTTTGAACCATTAATCCGGTTACCCCATCACTGGGTGCCATTATCCCAAGACCCAAGAGAGAAAGGATCGGCTTAATGCTGCTCATTAAATAAAGAACAGCGCATGATGAAGGCCTCCCGGCTTCCGCACGGTACATTACAACCTAACGAGGACATAATCGCAGATATTATATACAGCACGCTTCACTGACATATCTACTATAAGGCTTGATATCATACCACATTTATTCCACAAGGAGTATTTCTGGGGGGTTTTTGTGTGTATTTCTAATGGACTTTTGTATTTGACATTTGGTTTATTTGTCTATTTTCCCCATGAGATCACTTTCAGATTGTATATGTCCTCCGATACATTATGTACTGTCCTTAATGTAAAACAAATGTTTATACACCGATCGCATCGAATACACTGACAGGTGAAGTGAATAATAATAAGAGAAGGAAGAAGAAGAAGAAGAAGCTTTATTTTATAGAGCGCCTTTAATAGCAGCTTCTCAAAGCGCTCTACACGAAATAAGAAGTGCACAGAAAAAATAACAAATTAGCAAAATTAATCAATTAAACAATGATAATAATAATAATTATTATTATTATTATAATAATAAAAGCAGTCAAATGCAAGTTTTAAAAACTAAGTCTTAAGTTGAGCTTTAAAAATGCCAAAGGTCTGAGCTTCCCAGAGTTCGAGAGGAAGGGAATAACGTTGATTATCTTGTTACACTGGCACCTGATGAGGTGTGTGTGGGGGGGGGATATATACTTATTAGGCGGCAAGTGAAAAGTTGACGTATTGGAAGCAGAGAAAAATGGGCGAGTGTAAAAAAATCTGAGCGAGTTTGATAAGGGACAAATCGTGATGGCGAGATGACCGGGTTGGAGCATCTCCAAAACAGCAGGTCTTATGCAGGGGTTAGTACCTACCATAAGTGCTCCAAGGAAGGACTTAAAACGTTAGGACTTAAAACACTGTGCGGTTGGTTGATATTAAGAGAAATAATTATAAATCTAGACATTTTTCCGCTTCACTGATACCAAATGTATTGCCCTGCTATTGTAAATACAAGGGCTTAATCTCGGACTGCTGAACTGAGCCTACACGAGTTATTTATGCTCCTTTATACTCTGTGCTCTGACTAAAGTCACGTTCGATCAAATCCTCCACCGTATAAACACATGCAAATGCAACACATCCAGTGGCCCGATCCCGAGCCTCGCAAACGGATAAAATGATCAGCGCTTTGAATAATTTTGCATTCGATGAATTAAGGAGACGCGCATTAACATCAGATTCAGCTCCAGATCCAGCCTCGAGGCCGTAAAGTCAGAAAGAGAACGCAATCATCTCTATAGGCAGAGTTACATAACAAGTGTGGGCCGTTAGCTCTGGAATACAGAGATCAGTATCTGTAAAACTGCACGCGCTTTTGTGCGCGGTTTAATGATTATTAGACATCTGAGTCGTAAGCACGGAGGTCATCCTGAACACCTTCTTGTCCCGAGTCGAGCAATCAGTCTAGAAGATTGGGAAAGGTGAGACCATCCGAGCTATTCTAGGCAGTGTGTTTACAGTAGGACGTCCTCTCAGTGGGTGAGGAGCTCGGTTTAACTTTACTTCTGAGCACCTTGTGGGTGTGTGTTGGGCTGTGAATACAGATTAGGACCTCAGGGCTGCTCTCTGAGCATAAACAGACGCATGTTCGTGAGCAGCAGGTTGAAATATGCGATGGTTGGTGATGCATGTCATGAAGGAAAAGCGCTGACTCTCTCTCTCTCACTCTCACTCACGCGCTTTCTTTTAATTAAAATGCATATTCAAATGGCTTTATTGGCATGAATTGTAATTAACTATTGGTAGAGCATTACGTGAAATAAGGATTTTTTTGTGGAGAAAAATGGGGTATCCATCCATCCATCTTCTAACGCTTACTCCTTTTCAGGGTCGCGGGGAACCTGGAGCCTATCCCAGGGAGCATGGGGCACAAGGCGGGGTACACCCTGGACAGGGTGCCAGTTCATCGCAGGGCACAATCACATACACACTCACACACACATTCGTACACTATGGACACTTTAGACACACCAATCAGCCTACCGCGCATGTCTTTGGGTTAATTAAACAAACAAAAAATGGCTTGAGTTCGGGGACTAATTTGCTTAACTTGCTTAGTTACTGTTTATTTGGAGTTTCGCATGTTCTTTCCATGCCCTTGTAGGTGTCCTGCAGGTTCTCTGGTTTCCTCCCACCTCCAAAAACATGCCAGTCAGTGGATTGGCTGTGCTAACTTAACCCTGAGGCTAGGTCTACATTAATCGGGGTACATTCGTAAAAGGGCCTTTTTTTTCTCGACATTTTGGTCTTTCCATCCACACTGACATGCCGTTTTTTGTTCAGCGGAAACGGAGCTTTCCGAAAACGCTCCCCCACGTGGATTCATTTGAAGTTCGTGTTGTAGTGTGGACGGACCAAACGGACGTATTCGAAAACAACGATGTATTTTTAGTCACATGACCCATTTGAACCCATTCAAAACAAACAAGATGGCGAACGATGCACTGCAGTTGTCCGGCCTGCTGGGCAGTTTGATAGCTTTGATCGTGGTTTTAAATGAACGCCTGACAGAAATGACGCAGACCGGAGCTTCTTACGTTTTTACACACGTGCGGTTTGAGCGTTTTCGTACATTTCAACGCGGACAAGTGATTTTTGGGGACGGTTTGAAAGCACCGATGTAGACGGAGAGCAATTTAAAAACGACAATGCAGTTTGCGGATCTGTCTGGATTAACATGGACATAGCCTAAGTGTGTATGTGTGTGTGTGTGTGTGTGGTGGCCTGTGATGGACTGGAGGATATATATATCCAGGATATATTCCTGACTCATGGCCAGCTCTCCTGAGATACGCAACCCTGACTAAGATAAAGTGTTAACTGAAGATGAATGAATAAATTAATAAATGCGTGTTTTACTCACCAGGTGGTGTACAGGCTTCCACGGAGGACTGGACGAGAACAGACCGTCTCTTTGAGGGCATTGGCATTTTTCGCTCTTTGTATTTCGCTAAGGCTGCTTGCACTGCTTCTGTGTGCAGGTCTGCAGACCCACACACACACACACACACACACACACACACACAAACAGAGCAGACACTCGTCACTGTTAGGAATCTTTGTGGCCTACTATTGCAAAGTTTCCGTATTTAATGTGACCACTTTTCATCTCTGACCTTTTAATGACCAGTAAAATCTGCTGTATCTAGCGTCTAAAATCCCGAACACACAAAACACACCCTCCATGGCACACGGCCTGTGTCGTGAAGCCGTATTAGGCATCATTTTTGTGGGTTTGGCATCATTAGCGGCTTTAGAAAGATCACTCTGGTAGACATCTTGGCATTTAATAATACGCATGAAGACTGAGAGTCTGCCGTTAGCATGGTCTCATTTATGAAGTGTTAACAAGCGCCAGTGTCTGTTCTTTTCATTCCTTTCCTTTATTATTCGCCCTGTCAGCATTTTGGGTTGGAGTAGACATTTAAGAGCTAAATGGAAAACAGTGGAAAAAAACATATGATATGATACAAAGGGATAAAGTTGAAGGAATATCTGACAGGTTGGACCTTGTGGGGACATTTACTTGGGGATATGTTTACTGAGGTTCAGGTTTGAGTTAACTTTAGGTATATTTAAGTCAGTGGTGCACACAAGGATAGTACATCTTCACAAAGATAGTATTCTAAACGTGTGGGTGTTTGTGTTGGTGTGTGTTATACCAGATCGGAAACGCTCGTCCCGTGAGTTGGCTGCTCTGGGTTTGTTCTGTTTGGAAGTGAGAGGAGCCGCCTGAGAGGACGCTGGGATTCGGGGATCCGTCTGCAGAGAGGGGTCTACGCCTGCAGGAGACATGAGACAAACAGACAAATCTTAAAGCATGTGTCTATGAAGATCTTCACATCTCCATGTCTGGTGTTTTTTTTGTTGTTGAGAAAAACAGCTTTCATTTTCCATCCATCCATCCATCCGTTTTCTGTACTGTTTATCATACACAGGGTCGCGTCGAGCCTGAAGGCTGTCCCAGGTGACTCGGGGCACAAGGCGGGAGACACCATGGTCAGGGTGCTGAGCCATCGCAGGGGACACACTGACACACTACGGAAAATTTAGAGATGTCAAACAGCCTAAGACGCATGTGTTTGGACTGGGGAGGAAACCGGAGTACCCGGAGGAAACCCCCCGAAGCACGGGGAGACTCCACGTACACAGGGAGGACACGGTAGTCGAACCCATAACCCTGGAAATGACTCGGACATTGTGACGTTTTGAGCCAAACAAGACATGCCACTACGTGGCCACAGAGAGCATGAAGATGCCTTGAACCAAGGCAACTTTTTAGAACTGTTCAAGTTCGTTTCCATTTCCCCAGATAAGGGCACGGCTTGACGAGATGCCTAAAAACGCCAGCTCTGATACGCAGAACGATCTGCGATAGATAAAGGTAGAATTGAATGAAATGCCGGGCGCTTACTTCACGCTGATCGTTCACGAGTATAAAGACGAGTCAAAACAAGAACTAATTGCAGTGTGTATCCGGTATGCTCACCGGGGAACGCTAAGGGAAAGAGTCGCCGGTTTTGTAGCCACTGTAGGCGTGACTGCATCTCAAAAAGAGATTCTGGAAGTGATTGCGACCACTACAGATGGACCCTTGTCTTTGTGTAGGCTTCAGGTTCAATGTGGTCTTCATTAAATCTGGAAATAAACAGGGGGTGCATGTTCTTTTGAAGCGGACCTTTCCCCCCGTGCAGTTTACGTGCATCGCCTAAATCTGGTTCTGGCAGCAGCAACAAAAGTTTCCAGTCTCGTCAGCACATTTTTTGACACACTGAATTCTTTCCACACGTCTAACATGCCAGGTTCACGGCAATACAGAAACTACTTCATCCGAATCACCATCGCCTTGAGCTAGAGCAATCCACGGATGCTCGATGGAGCTCGAAATCAGCGTCTGGTAGCAAGGTGCTTATTTTATTGGATTGTATTTTAGAATAACTTGCCGCTCTTCTACAACAGATCCAAACGAAGCGGTTCACATTTGGGAAACTTTCTGAATGCAGTGACTTCGCCACAAAAGGACTGCAAAGCCCGAGGCTGTGTTTTGGACTGTTTCCACCTTGTCGATGGCTTAAAAGACGCATTTTCTGTCTTCAGAGATAATTCACAGTGCGACTTTGAGAAAGTTCTGAAACTCACAGATGAGTTAATGACTAGACATGAAGTGACAAACCTGGACGGAACCATCTCCAGACAAAGAAAGTCACCTGCCAGGCTCAGTGACTCAGTGGTTGTGTCAAATCTGGGAAGAAATACTAACATGAAGAACGATGATGACCTACACCTTTAAGTGTGTGAACTTATCCCTATTGGTGCGCACTTATATAGTGCTTTACACTGTGTCTCATTCACCCATACACACCAACAGTAGCAGAGCTGCCATGCAAGGCGGTAATTCGCCACCTTGGGGTTCAGTGTCTTGCCCAAGAGCACTTTGGCATGTGGGGTTACGTGGGCCGGGAATTGAACCGCCAACCCTAAGATTAGTGGACAACCTGCTCTAATACCTGCACCACAGCCGCCCGTCAAGGGCTGTCATAGACAGTATGCCCTTCCGATATATTTCCAAACATGGAATAATTATCACCCTCCCCATGACTTCATGTAGTACAGAGCGCCTATTCTCCACTACTGGCACGATCAAAACATCTGTTCGATCGTCCATGGCAACTGCTTGCCTAAATCACCTCGCCATCCTTTCTCATGAGCGTGAGATTTATGGAGTCGTTGGATTACGATGAAATTATTGCCATTTACAACGCAAAGCCAAGCTGATTTGTTTGTGCTCCAGAAACAGTCAGATCGGTAAGTAAATGGATTTTATTTCACAATTTGAGTGTTTCTTTGTGTTAGAAATTTGTTATAAATATAATGTTAAAAATATAATTTTAAAAGTCACTTTGGGATCTTCAGTGGATGCTGCTGATGGTGTTTCTTTTTAACCCTAAACCTGCATAACTTATTACACATGATTATTATTATTACACATTCTTCAGATTAATACAATAATAATCTCTCAATCTCTCTCTCTCTCTCGCCCCCACCTCTCTTCCCCTCTCTCTCTTCCCATCTCTCTTGCTCTCTCTCTCCCTCTCGCTCTCTCTCATCCACCTCCATCTCTCTCCCCTACCTCGCTCTCTCTCTCCCCTCTCTCGCTCTCTCTCTCCTCTCTCTCTTTCTCAGCAACATGTCTGACACGGGCCAGATGTTAGTCTGCTGCTGCCACAGATTTTGTGCAGATTTTCCCCAAAACACGTATCAATTATTTATCTTCGTTTATTGTTCTGTTATTGTTCTCTTCGTTGTTTATTTTATTTGCGAGTGGATTTTGTTGTATTCATGAACCTGTTGCCTCGATCCCATATTGTAAACGACGTCATCAATGACTAAAACTTATATAGATGATATCGACTGACCAGAAGGTCCTGAACCTAACTTGCATACGAAGGGTTTCGGTTCTCCAGATTATTTTGTCTGTCCAAAAAAAAACCAAAAAAACCCACGGTGGATGTTATAAATCTGATGATCATTAAACTTTCTTCATCCTCGGTTCAGCCCATCAGCTCATTAGCAGGATATCCAGTTAGACGCTGAACAGCAGGAGATTTAGAACTTAACACGTAACCGTACTGTATATTCTGTATGGTTTAATAAGAATTTTACTTAATCATAAGTTTTAAAGCCTTTACTACTTATTTAATACATACAGTGGAATCCAAGAGTACACAAAACGCTTCTATTTGACATTCTTCTATAATGTGATACCGCAATTTTCATTCCGTTTTATATTACTGACAGCAACGTGAGTGAAAAGTACAATCTCTGAAATATTTCAATGATTTTCTTAGTATTTGGTTCGTCCGCTTTCTACTTTAACGCCAACGTGCACTTGGGCCGACACGGACTCCACAAGTTTGTGCGAAACCTTTTAGATCGGATTCATCGGAGTGTCGTCTGAACACGCGCGTCGGTAGAAGATACTAGACATGAGGAAAATCAAAGCAGTGAACGCGGTCAATATCCCGAAGCTTTACAGGAAATAGTGTCAGTGTTGTTAACACGTTGTCATAGCTACAGCACACTGCTTGCAAATAACGATCCTTCGAGGTCCCTTTAGTTTCATAAAACATCTTGGATTAATCAGCGCGTCTAGTAACAGCTGAAAGCGCACAGAGTTGGCAGGAGAAAAAAAAACAACAATTAGAAAAACAATAAAACTGCATTATAGCTTCAGGGACCCCAGGTTACTGTCTGTGAAGGGTTTCCTCTGGGTTCTCTGGTTTCCTCCCACCTCCTAGTATTCCCAGGATAACCTCTGGATCCACCTCGACTCTTACCGGGATTTGCGAGGTTCATAGACAGTTATTTTAATATAATGGCGTTAACAAGGGCTCAAGACAGTTCTCCTCCTCGCCAGCAGAGGTCACATTCAACGTCAATACATGCACATCTTCTAACATCCACTTCCTGGTTACGTTCTGATTTAAATATATACACAGTTGTGCCCAAAAGTTTGCATACCCCTTGCAGAATTTGCTAAATCTTAATACTGTTAACAAAATAAGACGGATCATAAAAGTCCCATGTTGTTGTTTATTTAGTTCTGTCCGAAATAATCTATTTCACATAAAAGATGTTTACATATAGTCCACAAGACGAGATAAATATTTATATTTATAAATATTACGACTATTACAAAAGGTGCAAATGTTCACTGATGCTCGAGAAGACAACAGGATACATTAAGAGCCAGGGGGGTGTAAACTTTTGAACAGGATGATCATTGTCAATTGCTATTATTTTGTTTAAAGATCTTATTTGTTCATTTATTACCGGCCTTCAGACGCTACATAAGATACTTACATGTGTCCCAGAAGACAAAATGCTAACAATTTACACTGAGCATCCTGTTCAAAAGTTTACACCCCCCTAAACTCTTCCACATGCTTCTGAGATGCCATTGGTTTACAAATTTAAATAGCAGTGTAATTAGCTGAAGTGAGATGCTAGTTATGTTATTTGTAACCCCTGCAATTGCAATGGGGTTTTACTGGTTATAATGATAATTGTATTGGTTTTAATGGAAACTCTAATGGTCCCTGTGGGTCTCTACTGGTTGTAAAGACTCTACTGTAAATACTTTACTGTACTTGTTGCCTTCTATTGTTGGCAAGTTATGTCTAGTGGATACCATTAATGACTAGTATAATTATGAAGAATAATAAAGAATAATGGTTAGCTGATGGTTTGGAATTGTATTTGTAGTGGAAACCTTTAGAATTTCTGTGAGGGTTTCTATTGGAGGTTGTTTGTTTTTTCCAGCAGGGACATACATCTACACTTCACATGTTTATTGTCTTTTCTTTCTGTCAGACTTTAGCCCAGTCTGTTATACAGTGCTCTACTGATATTGCTGATTAGCCAATCAACTAACTCTTGACTGTTAGCAAAACAGATAGTTATTAGCTAGCTACTATAACTTTCCCTTTTCTGAAAGAGTGGCGGTAGCTCAGTGGTTAAGATGTTGGGCTGATGATTGGAAGGTTGTGAGTTCAAATCCCTGCACCACCAGGCTGCCACTACTGGGACCATGAGCATGGCCTATAACAGTCAATCTGCTCAGTTAAATAAATAGGATAAATGTAAAGCAGTATCCTATGCTGTAAACTAGCCTAAACGACACGTTCTAGCATTCCTATTTGTAAGTAAGATGTCTTTTGGCAAAGACTACCGTTTGGGATAAATCTCAATTTATAACCACAGACCGATTTGGAGAATTGCAATTAAAAATATACAGACAACAATGCATATCACTAAACCAGACTGACCAGGCACATTTGAAAAACCAGAAGTGGCTAAACATAGGGCGTACGCTCACCCACACCAAATGAGCAGTAAGCCCACCACAGAAAAATGACATCACCAGGCGCAGAAACAGCCGAGACTGTGGTCAGCCTTCTGAGGCAACGTGAGGATAAGTGCCGCTACGGGCCACTGAAACATCTCAAACATCCTTCAGCTAAAACCTCAAATGAGAGGGCACGCAAGGTCAAGACGGTTCCTCAATCCTCTAAATTTATTCCCTTCACCTTTTACAATGTGATGAGTCATACCGCTGGACTGTGATGGAATTCCATGAACTTCAAGAAGAAGGGGAAACCACAGCTCGCCACGTTTTATGTTTACTGACCATAGTGTTGCATGGAATGTTCTGGGGGAAAAGGCTGGAATATAAGTGAGACACGCTAAATTCTATACATACCTACCAAAAACTATAACAATTGCTGGAGAACAACAGTTTACTATTACAGTATTGACTAAGAAAAACATTATAACATACCTGTACTGTATACAATACTGGGTGAAAGTCTTAGGCAGCCTTTTTAAAAAAAACTAAACAAAAATAAAAACAAATGTAAAAATACAAATTTAATCTTAGATCTATAAAATAATGATAAAAAAATAACAGTGTGTAACTAGTAACATATAAAATAATAAACCACTTATAAAACAATAAAACAATCACAGGAACTTCTTTATAGTACTTTATTGATATTTAGAAACTCCTAATTTTTTAAGCAACTATAGAATTTAGTTACATGTACCTACGTTCTGTATTCTGCTTTGCGATATAAATCACAGCGTAAAACCGTTATAGTGCAGAGGTTTCACTATTCCTCTCAGAAAACCAAGCTATAAATATCGAACTGTAAAGTTCTACATGAAGAAGGTTCAAACAGCCAAAATGTCTTAACTAATCTGCATGTTAAAACATTAGAAACACTTCTCGAATATCAAGGTAATGATAATGTTTCCCCCAAACGCCAAAGCCACATCAGGCTACATCATTTAGCTCATTTTCAAGACAGATCCTGGGCGGCCATTTCTTTCTGACCTTTAACCTCATGTGCCCTGGCAATGGAAAATCCCATCAAATAGAATGCACAGAGAGTCATAAGTGGTAAAAGTACAGAAAATAATAGCATTATTTATGAAACTATAAAAGTAAACGTAGTCCTCTGTATCAACACGAATTAAACTGACATAAATTACTGCACTGAGATAGCTAGATCTTCCCCCGGCTAATCTCTAAAGCATAAGCTAACATGATCATTGCACTAATCACAATACAAACTGACTAGAAATTTTAAAAAACAAAACAAAAAAAAAACCAGATGATATCAGATAGATAGTTGTAGAATTAGATATCGTACCACTTCTCTTTGTGTGTTGGGTTTCTTTCCCCGTTTGAAGGAGAATCACAAACAATTCTTGCATTCGAAGCACTAGGTATGCACAAGAACAGGATCTTATAGGACAACAGAAAACATTCCACATTCATTAACGTGAACCTGCAGCACGGCACGGTTCATTTATACCCAGTTCTTTCATTCATCTTTACTGTATAGATCCATTAGGTTATTTTGTTTCTAAAGCCAATACACAGATACAGACTAGAGTTGGACGGATATTGGCTTTTACTGATACCAATAACCAAGTTGGGCGGTACCCGCCGATACCCGATTAATCAATCAAATTGATCGATGTACCGTGCAGTGCTGAGGCTTCAAGTGAATCAGACAAATGACAGCGGACGCTTCTCAGCCACTCCATCAAATAAATTTTTGCCGATAACCGATCGGTTAATGGTACCGATTAATCTGCAAAACCGATCAATCGACCTCTAATACAGACACTAATATTTGTTGCACTATACAGATACAGGTATAAATACAGATTGTGGCACATCATTTTTTGTAACACCCCTTGGTTTGCACTGCATTTGTCACTTATTTTATTCCACATTTTACTTTGTCATCTCCGCCTCCGCGCAGAGCCTGAACTCTTTCCATTACACCATCTGCCACTCTTAGCAAACCCAACCTATAGATGCCTTCATTCTAGTGGAGCACAGACGAAATATACAAGTGCTTCAAAATGTTTCATCAGATCTCTGCTAACCCAGCGGGATTTAACCCTTTCGTCCTAGAGAGCCAAAAATATTTCCACAAGGAATCATTTAGCCTCTTTCTACTGTAGACGTCTCCTAGCAACCACCCCACCATTGAGCCCAAACGCCCTGGCAAAGAAAACCTGCTGAATAGTGCTTAAGCCTGCAATGTTAATGCGGAAGAGCATTCACTGGAGGTAAAGGAGACTTTTCAGGTCACATATATCACTGCAGCTTAGAAAAGAGAAATAAAGTGAGTAGTTGCTAACTGTAAATCATTAAGACATTCTTTCAATACACTGCTCAATGTCTTAATTAGGGCCGAGTGGGGTGTTTTTATGATGGAGGGAGTGATGACTGAGTCTGGGAGTGATGAGAATGGTTCAAGATGTAACTGACAAAGACAATTAAAGAATATATTCTTTTGTTTATTACTCGGAGTAATGCAGAAGGCTGTCCAGTGTGGTGACACTGGTTTGGAAATGGTTCAATACTTCTCATCACGTCAATTAGCCAAAAAAGAAAAATCGGAAAGGGTCACTGTTCACAAATCAAATGATGGATGGAGGGATCACGAGGGACCGATTACAAACATGAAATAAGATCTCGTGGCTCTTCCATTTTTTTCTCTCTGAAAGAGCACTCAGTATGACTCTGCTAAGCACTGCAGGTTGGCTTAGAGAGAAGAAAAGTTAACAACCGATTTCTGACCCGTGAAGTTGGAGGCTTGACTAATTCAATAAAGTGGGCAGATTTACTAAGAAGTTGAGTTCCTGGAAAAAAAACAAACCCCAACACTATTATGCAATCAAGTTCCAATTACCATCAGCATATTCACAAAGCTGTGCTCATATTCAGTCATTAATTAACACAAGGCAACCATCTGCTTTAACCTGCATGACACCTCTTCTCTTTTCCTGTCTTACTAAAAGCTGATCAGTAAAATTTAAAAGCTCATTTGAAGATGAGTCCATCTCGCAATTTATTGGGATTTAGCCCCCATTTTTTTTTTGACTTGGTAACATCTGGCTCGCTTATATAATGTAATAGTTACCTTTGAATAATTAAACATGTTTTCAGTTGTGCTCTTGTGTGCGCTACTAGATTTTCATTTGTGCTTTGGCTATTTTTAGCTTGGCAACACCAGTGCTTACACCTGAAACAGTAAGCAGAGAGTCCCACCGTTGCCCTTAGAAGCTCAGCAAACATTACTATACCATTATTCACCAATATAACACTAATATTCTCCAAGACACAACAACAAACCATCTCTGGTATTCTCCATCGGATACAACAAAATACTAAAAGACTTCAAATGTTCCAGTGAATATTGATATTGTCAGATGAACTGAATATCAAACACAAACATTCTCCATCAGACACCAGCATTCTCGAACAAACAGCAACAACAGGCACCCGTATTATCTGTTAAATACAACAACCACCAACAGTCTACATTACATGCAAATATTATCCATCAGGCCCAACACTAATAATATTAATGTAACAATCAATATTCAAATAATAATTTAACTATCAATGTTCACCACCAAACACTAACATTCTCCACCAAATGTCAACAACAGCAAATCAAACACAAATGACTACCAATATTCACCATTAAAGATCAACATTCTCCAGAAAACACCAATAAATACAAATAATAACTACCAATATTCAGTCAAATGCTACCATTGCCCTTTAAACACCAACGAACACAGACATTCACCATTAAAGATTAACATTCTCAAACAAACACCAATAAATACCAGCAATAAATACCAATATTCACAATCAAATACCAACATTCTCCTCTAAACATCAGTGAATATCACCATTCAGCATAAAATACCAACATTCCCCTTTAAAAAACAATAAATACCAATAATAAATATTAATATTCACAATCAAGTACCAACAGTTTCCTTTAAACACCAATAAATAATAACATTCACCATGACATCAGAATTTATTTTGTGTTATTCTTTTAGAGATATTATATTTGTCAATACCCCTGACTTGAAGATCAGATAACATTTTATGACCAATTCATTCAGAAAACCATGAAATTCCAAAAGGGTTCACATACTTTTTCTTGCCACTGTATATTTTATCTATCTTTCTAGCATTTTATTATTCTATGTTTTCTACAGTATATTCCACACAAAAAAAACCCTTAAAATCATCCAACACCTCTGTGATCACAAAATGCCAGCGCTCTGCAAAGATAACTGAGATCTAACCAGCAGCACTGCTCCAGTGGCTAATGTTTTTCACACGTGCTTGATGACCAATCAGCTCACTGCTCTCAATCCCAGCTATGGCTGTTACTGCTCATGCATGTTGGAGAGAACATTCCACATCAACACTTGAACTTTCCAGATGTTTTGGGGGGTTCTTTGATCCCAGCGAGCCTTAATCTTTTCAGGGATGTAATCTTTTGAGAACTGAAAATTGAATCTGGTAGTTTCAGACTTGAAAGATGGTAGAAAATGAAGAAAAATGGCTGTCAGTAAGATGCTGGCCTTGTGCTCTGACTTTCAGAAGAAACTGCTGATGTACGCATATGCTTAGAAGCTCCTTCTGTCTTCTGCACGGCTGCATTTCTGGCCACACGGTTTAATATGGTGCGGTATTTTCAACTTTAGAGACTAAATGGACCATGGTGATAAGTGTGTTTCGCAAGTTCTGTTATCACCACAAACCCAAGGACATACTTGACTATTGGGGAAGAAAAATAACATATCTACCCGTAGGCTGTACGACTCGACTGCTGGGACTCTGAACTTGAACAACAAACGCACTTTCTAAATTAGATAAAATGTTTCAATTTGCATTCGCCTTTTTTCTACTATTTATATCTATCTATTTTTCTATATATCTGTTTGTCTGTCTGTCTATCTATCTATCCAACTATCTATCTACAGTGGTGCTGGAAAGTTATTCTGTGAATTCTTTAGAAGTTTCTATATTTCTGCATAAACACGACCTAAAACATCATCAGATTTTCACACGAGTCGTAACAGTAGATAAAGAGAACACAGATGAACAAATTAGACAAAAATACTCTACTTAGTCTTATATTTATTGAGGAAAATTATCCAATATTACAGATCTGTGAGTGGCAGAAGTATGTGAACTTTGCTTTCAGTATCTGATGTGACCCTCTTGAGCATCAATAACTGCAACTAAACGTTTCTGGTAACTTTTTATTCTTCTTTGGTAGAACAACTTGTGTAGGATCGTTGTCTTGCTGCATGACCCACCTTCTCTTGAGATTCAGATCATGGACAGATGTCCTGATATTTTCATTTAGAAGTCGCTGGTATAATTCAGAATTCATTGTTCCATCAATGATGGCGAGTCGTCCTGGCCCAGATGCAGCAAAACAACTCCAAACCATGACGCTACCACCACCATGTTTCACAGATGAGATAAGGTTCTTATGCTGGAATGGAGAGGTTTTTTTTTCTCCAAACATAATGCTTCTCATTTAAACCAAAAAGTTCTATTTTGGTCTCATCCATCTACAAACGATTTTTCCAACAGTCTTCTGGCTTGTCCATGTGATCTTTATCAAACTGCAGAGTGGCAGCAATGTTGCTTTTGGAGAGCAGTGGTTTTCTCCTTGCAGCCCTGCCATGCACATCATTGTTGTTCAGTGTTCTCCTGATGGTGGACTCATGAACATTAACATTAGCCAATGTGAGAGAGACCTTTAGTTGCTTAGAAGTTACCCTGGGTTCCTTTGTGACCTCGTGGACTCTTACACGTCTTGCTCTTGGAGAGATTTTAGTTTTGTCTCCACTCCAGGGGAGGGGAACAAAGGTCTTAAATTTCCTCCATTTCCTCCATCTGTTTGACTGTAGATTGGTGGACTCCAAATTCTTTAGAGATGGTTTTGTGACCTTTTTCTGCCTGATGAGCATCTTTTTCTGAGGTCCACAGAAATCCCCTTTGTTTGTGCCATGATACACTTCCACAAAGACTCTGATAAATAAAACAGGGCACTCACTCACTCACACCTGGTCATCATCCCATTCATTGAAAACAACTGACTCTAATTTCACCTTCATATGAAACTGTTAATCCTAGACGTTCACATACTTTTGCCACTCACAGATATGTAATATTAGATCATTTTCCTCAATAAATAAATGACCAAGTATAACGTTTTTGTCTCGTTTGTCTAATAGGGTTCTCTTTATGTACTTTTAGAACTGATGATGTTTTAGGTCATATTTACGCAGAAATATAGAAAATTCTAGAGTTCACAGACTTTCAAGCACCACTCTATCTATCTATTGGTATGTCTTTCTACTTATCTATCTATCTATCTATCTATCTATCTATCTATCTATCTATCTATCTATCTATCTATCTATCTATAAACATAATCTTGTTTTATTTAGTGCTATATTATTATAATATCTATCTGCTGTTCTATTTATCCATCAGTCTGTATAATGGTGTTCTAGGTTTTGCAGGAGCTGAGGATGTCTCAAGCTGACAGATTCTTACTCAGTCTCTCAACACCTTCCTCTGCAGGTGACGGGGTGACGATGGGGGTGTTGACTGAAACACTCAGTCTCATGGGAAACAGCTTCCAAGGATCTTCTGGAAAATAGTTTCCTGGTTGCCTGAAATAACGCAGATGGATCCCATCATGTCTGCAACACGTGGCTTGTTTGAAAACAGTGGCCTGGTTTCCTGTCTGATGACCAAACCGAAGGTCCGAGATCCTCATAAAATATTCATGTGGACCATTCAGACTGCATCTAAAAATATACACATGAAAAAGGTTGTCTAGCTCTTTCTGTATTCATGTCCCCAAGGAGAGTTTAAAGTGCACAGCAGGGACTATTATGAGAGAAGAGATGCACTCAGATATCGATCTCATCCTGTGGGCTCGGGGTTATACCTGTAACCTGTCCCTCAGACATGTGCACAGCATTGGTTATTTAATATACACATACAGTATTATATACAATTTGGTCATACACAACTGTATGTTCAATTTTCAAAGCTAAAAATAAAATAACTCTGGGAAGCAGGGTCTAGTGCGGTGGAATGATCAAGGGGAAAAAAAAAGCTGTCCAAGATGGCTGTCTCAATAACATCGCAGCATTTGCGTATACAGCGACATTTTGTGATAAATATTCGTAATTGACACGTAAAACCCCATCAGTAAAACCCCATCAGCAGTTGTAAAAAACTGGGTGTACGTTGGGACAGATATTCTCTTTAAAAAGATGAGACAGACTTCAGATTAAGACGATATTCTGATTAAGAAACTAGCATGTAAACAGAGATTATTGATGACCTTAATCTGACTAAAGTCACACTCGAAGTAAACACGGATGGAATGAAGCCGTGTGGAGTATTCGTGTTTTAGTTGCGTTACAGACACGTACACACCTTAATCACACTATTGACGTCGTGTGGGAGTTTTTACCGCTTTGTGCGACAGGACACGTACACACACGGCAGCGCTCGACCGTTTAACGCCAAACAAGAGAGCGTGGTTGCGTCCCAAACCACGTACTTACCTGCTATATAGAACGTGAAAGACGCATATTTAGGTAAACACGCGTCAACTGCTTGAAGCCGTGGGCTGCGTCCCAAACCACGTACTTACCTAAATACGCGTCTTTCACCTACTATATAGCAGGTAAATACGCGGTTTGGGACGCAGCCCACGGCTTCAAGCAGTTGACACGTACTTACCTAAATACGCGTCTTTCACCTCTCTACCTTCTGCAGACATCTATCTGCACGTACAGCACGACAAATAATTAACTGCACTTGAAGCTTTCGCAAAATTAAATATCAAACACCCAAACTTGTGTACGGTCCCATAACGAACACGAACTGTACGTCGATATGTGAAATTCTGGAGGGACGTCGGACGGCGTGGCGTGGGGACGTAACGACGTGCGCTGTTAACCGCTCTCTACGTCCAATAACATGAAAGCAATATTCTAAATGTAATAAACTCTCATGTAAACACCTTAATCAGAATATTATACGTCTTATTCAGAATAAGGTCGTTAATTAGATTAGAGCTGTCCATGTAAACGTCATCAGTGAGTGAATGGGTGGGTGAGTGACTTTCTTATTGAATTATGTGCCTTAATAAAGTTTTAAACATACACTCTTTAAAATATCTTCTAGGTCATCTAACTAAAAAAATGTCTGCAGAACTGGCTGCGTAATGAGCTGATGAGATGAGTTTGGTATAATATAGTCCGGCAAACGCTAAAATGTGCACAGCATGCTCAATCAATGCAGAACATCTCTGTCCAGACATCTTTACGAATCTGACTCATCACTAAGCCTGATTTCTGCTCTGCGGTGCAGATAACATCTGTTCTCCGAGAGAGAGAGAGAGAGAGAGAGAGAGAGAGAGAGAGAGAGGGAGAGAGCGAGAGAGAGAGAGAGAGAGAGAGAGAGGCCAGATTACATTAATGTGAGGTGTATGTGACAGGGTCAGGCACCAGGCCTTAATGAAATTACAGCTGTGACACAGTGACGCAGTAAAGCCCACGATTCTCTCAGTTCTCGCCTCAAGGTTGGAGGAACGATTTGTAAAGAACGAGAGATAAACACTCGAACTGAGCATTAAAGACATGCACTGTCTGTAGTGTGAGATTGTTCCCTGCGATGGGTTGGCACCACATCCATAGTGTCCTGGGATAGGCTGCAGGCTCCCCGTGAAAATGGATGTACCTTGTATCTGCGGTATGTAGGGTGCTAGCAGCTTTCCTCTCTTCTTCTCATAGCCCTTCTGTGTAATGTCTCCTACAGAGAGAGAGAGAGAGAGAGAGAGAGAGAGAGAGAGAGAAGTTATGAGTCACTGAGTCATCTTAATGATAGAGTAACTAAAAAAAACACATAAAATAACATTATAACAATATTTATAAAGACACCTTTGGCCACACCTCTTACACAACAACAAAAACCTCACAGGCAAAACTGAATCAAATCCAAAACAGCCAAGTAACAGCAGAAAGGACAGGACAATATGTCAGTCTGTGCACTCAAACTTTAAATCCTCAAATACTAATGAATCAAAGCATGACCATTTACATTAATTGGTGACATACATTCTATAATTAGTAACAACTAGTCCAATTAACCAAGAGCAACAATCTTCTTATTAAAATCCATAGCATACCCCATCAGATGCCATTAGAGATCGAGCACATTCACTCTATACTTATACAGCAAAACAACAGATGGACCTCAGATAACAGAGCGTAATCCTCTTCTCTGGCCAACGAAACAACTTTACTGCATTCTTCACATTCTGAATACGTAACTCATTACAGTCCACATACAGCACACGTCTCAAATCACCGCACTGACCGCCATGCTTACTTACATACAATACTTCTCATAAAAATCACCGCACTGACCGCCATGCTTACTTACATACAACACTTCTCATAAAAATCACCGCACTGACCGCCATGCTTACTTACATACAACACTTCTCATAAAAATCACCGCACTGACCGCCATGCTTACTTACATACAACACTTCTCATAAAAATCACCGCACTGACCGCCATGCTTACTTACATACAACACTTCTCATAAAAATCACCGCACTGACCGCCAAAAAGTGATTTTGAAGAAGTGTTGTAGAAGCATGGCAGTCAGTGTGTGCTTTATGAGAAGTGCTGTGTTGGCCACATACAACACTTCTCATAAAAATCACTGCACTGACCGCCAAGCTTACTTACATACAACACTTCTTCAAAATCACTGCACAGTATCATTTAGAGTCTGAGTTAGAGTCAGTATCGGTGTTATAGTCTGTATCAGTGTTAGAGTCTGAGTTAGAATCGATGGCAGTGTTAGTGTCTGAGTTTGAGTCGGTATCAGTGTTAGTGTCTGAGTTAGAGTCGGTATCAGTGTTAGTGTCTGAGTTTGAGTCGGTATCAGTGTTAGTGTCTGAGTTAGAGTCGGCATCAGTGTTATAGTCTGTACCAGTGTTAGAGTCTGAGTTAGAGTCTGTATCAGTGTTAGAGTCTGAGTTAGAGTCTGTATCAGTGTTAGAGTCTGAGTTAGAGTCTGTATCAGTGTTAGAGTCTGAGTTAGAGTATGTATCAGTGTTAGAGTCTGAGTTAGAGTCGGTATCAGTGTTAGTGTCTGAGTTAGAGTCGGCATCAGTGTTATAGTCTGAGTTAGAGTCGGTATCAGTGTTAGTGTCTGAGTTAGAGTCTGTACCAGTGTTAGAGTCTGAGTTAGAGTCTGTATCAGTGTTAGAGTCTGAGTTAGAGTCTGTATCAGTGTTAGAGTCTGAGTTAGAGTCGGTATCAGTGTTAGAGTCTGAGTTAGAGTCGGTATCAGTGTTAGTGTCTGAGTTAGAGTCGGCATCAGTGTTATAGTCTGTACCAGTGTTAGAGTCTGAGTTAGAGTCTGTATCAGTGTTAGTGTCTGAGTTAGAGTCGGTATCAGTGTTAGTGTCTGAGTTAGAGTCTGTATCAGTGTTAGAGTCTGAGTTAGAGTCTGTATCAGTGTTAGTGTCTGAGTTAGAGTCGGTATCAGTGTTAGTGTCTGAGTTAGAGTCTGTATCAGTGTTAGTGTCTGAGTTAGAGTCGGTATCAGTGTTAGTGTCTGAGTTAGAGTCTGTATCAGTGTTAGTGTCTGAGTTAGAGTCGGTATCAGTGTTAGTGTCTGAGTTAGAGTCGGCATCAGTGTTAGTGTCTTGCAAGCCCACAATGTTCTTAAGGCAATGGACATTTGGTTGTTTATCTTTAGATTATTATATTAAAACCAACGTTAATGAAGTTATAAAAATCTCGAATGCCTTCCCTGAACGTATTTGAGATGTTTAACACTTCAGTAACATTGGTTTTTAATCAAATTCCTTCACATAATTTAACAGAACCAAAACAGTAGTAGACATGTATAGAAACCCACAGAAGCATAAACCGCAAGCTCACACAGTCTGTTGAATTTCTTCAACAACAATACAAATTCATCATTAGTCATTAATAAACAATTTCCATCATAGTTTTATACAACGTGTTAATGACGTGTTGAATGTCCTCGTTGTTCCAGTGCATGTTTGTTTACCAGGTTTGACTGTTAGTCAGGCAATTTTATACACTAATGGAAGCAATTTGGACAGATTTCCCTCACATGAGGCCTCAGTGTGATGTAACACTCTCGTTGTTTAAGCCAACAGGAAGGAAAGAACGACAGAAATATAAACCTCCACTGGGAGACAGAGACACTGCAGCCGACAAAAGATTAAGAGCCACGGTACGTGGCTTTCTGCCGTAACTGGACTTTTCAGAGTATAGAAGAGATAGAGATGAATGAATGGAGGGATGTATAGACGTAAAGAGGTACATATTCAAAGTCAGATAGAGAAATTAAATGATGCCTAGAGGAGGAATCGTGACTAAAGGAATGGATAGACAGACAGATGAATGAATGAATATCTGGTAGGGGTGAGTGTTGCAACTTTTCACAACTGCTACAACATATTCAAGCTTTATCCTAGTTTTACAAAACCTTAAGCACTAATCCAGAAATTCCTAACTCAGCAAAAAATATCCACACCATAATCAAATTTTACATGTATGGGTGGCTGGGTGGATGGGTGTATGGGTGGCTGGGTGGATGGCTATATGGGTGGGTGGGTGGATGGGTGGCTATACGGGTGGGTGGGTGTATGGGTGGGTGTATGGGTGGGTGTATGGGTGGGTGTATGGGTGGGTGTATGGGTGGGTGTATGGGTGGGTGTATGGGTGGATGGATGGATGGGTGGATGGATGGGTGGATGGATGGGTGGATGGATGGGTGGATGGATGGGTGGATGGATGGGTGGATGGATGGGGGATGGATGGGGGATGGATGGGGGATGGATGGGGGATGGATGGGGGATGGATGGATGGGTCATTATTAGGTTGATCTACAATACAGAGTCTAAGTTAAGTCATAAGAAGTTGACTGGTTAGAGGATCGATGGATGGCTGAAATGATCGATGGATAAGATGTTTTTTCACATATAGTTGGACAGATCTTTGGATGGATGGATGGATGGATGGAGTATGTCCTTATAAGGTTAATCTACAGTAAATGGTTGGTTGAGTCAAACTGTTTTGAATGGTAATGTGGTAAATTGGATCTTTGGATGGAAATTGGGTGTATGGGTGGACAGATGGATGGATGAAAGTCTTTGTATTAGGGCGTAGCTATGGTACATAAAATCTGTCTAATATGAGTGGGTAAATAGTTGAAATGCAGGTTTGAACGGAAGACTAGCTGGGTAAATGGATGGATATGTCCTTGGTAGGTTGAGATACAGTAAAGAATTTTGTAGCATGAGTACAGGAATGAATGAATGGATGAGTCTTCAATAAAGTGATCTACAGTACAGTATGGTAAGGGAATGTTTGATTGCTTAGGGGATGGATAGATGATTGAATTGAAGCTTGGATGAGTTTTGTAGAGATAGACTCTGTGCTGATGTTTGGATGGGTGGATGGATGAAGCCTCATTAGGTAAAGCAACATTCAAAACCTTTATTCAGTCAAAGTAGTCTGAATGGTGATGGTGTAAACAGATGTTTGGATGGAAAATGGGTGA
Organism: Ameiurus melas; assembly: GCA_012411365.1. Taxonomy (NCBI): domain Eukaryota; kingdom Metazoa; phylum Chordata; class Actinopteri; order Siluriformes; family Ictaluridae; genus Ameiurus; species Ameiurus melas. Next base: position 31,844,988 of record CM022758.1, on the reverse strand, counting down.
ATGGATGAATGACCGAAAGGGTAGATATCCACCATGCATTCATTCATCCACCCATTTTTATTGGATTGATGGATGGAAGTCTGTGGCATGCGAGTGGTTAAATAATAGAAATGCATGGATGAATGGATAAATGGATGGATGGATGGATGGATGGTGATTACATTGAGCTTCAGTAAAAAGAAACCGCGTGACGTGAAAGCAGATAAATGTTAACGGAAATGAAAGATGTACAGTATGGACGGATGGATGGATGGATAGATGAATAAATGATGAATGGATGGAAGTACAAACCACAAAATAAAACAACTCACTGATTTCGAATTCTACACCCAGACACACGCAATCCCAAACAAGCACACAAACACACACTGTCCTCGTGTGGTCTAAACACAGCTGCTGGAGGCTTAATGTTGTGTCTGAAACACTGCAGTGACTCGGAGGGATTGCAGTGAGATGTTTAATCCCTTTCTCGCCCCCCCTGACCACAACGAAAACACGGAAACACAGCGTGAAGAGCCCGTATATTCCCCAACAAAAGGCGCATTTATTCAGAGACTGACAATGCAGAAGAATCGGCAGCGGCTTTCCACACCTTCACAAAGCAGAGAATTACAAACGGCCTGAAACAAAGCAGTGGAGAGGGATGCTGGGAAAACCTTTCCAGTGAAACAACTGGGACACAGACAGATCAGTCAATAGTCCTCAGACATGCCTTACAAGACAGAGACAATGTCAGAATCAGTATCTATCAGGGTCATTAGAGCTAGGGTTAACCTAACCCGAACCCGAACCCTTAGGAATCTTCAGTATTTAGTGCATTAATCAACCATAGCAGATTAATGTTCTCTGCCATTTGTGTGTGCATGGTGCCTTGTGAAGGACTGGGGTCCCATTCAGGCTGTACTCCCACCTTGCACCCAGGGTCAACCTTGACCAAAATGAAGCACATGAATGAAAGCATGAATCGAGCAGTATTACAGTCACAACCTAAAGCAGAAGAATGTGAAATATCCTTAAACAGAAAATAATTAATACCATAAATTAATCTGAAGAATAAATGATTTTGCATGGAGTTTATATGAAGGTGAGAACTGGCTGAATTATGACTAAAATTTGTATTTGGGGGTGGTGGTGTGGGCAGTGGTGGGTCAGTGGTTAAAGGATCTGGGTTCAGAAGGTCAGGAGGTCAAGCTCCTAGACTGCCAAGCTGCCACTGTTGGGCCCTTGGGCAAGGCCCTTAACCCTCAACTTCTCAGTTGTATAAATGAGATAAATTTAAATCGCTCTGGATAAGGACATCGCCATTCTCTTTTTAATCCTCTCGCCCAGTTCAGTATTATCCCATTTAAGCTACTTTTTTAATATATATATTTTTTTCATTTAATGACAGACAATTTGGTCCCGGTGAGGGAGTGGGTAAATATAACAACAAAAAGAACAGTAATAATAATAATAATAATAATTATTATTATTATTATTATTATTATTATTATTATTAATCTAATTAGTCTCTCACTTTTTCTGCATGTTCATTGTCTTTCAGACTTTTCTCTCTGTTTATTAAAAGCTCCATGTCAGCTTTCACATGCAGGCATCGATCAGCTCTGACATTGCTGTGGTTTGGATAAAAGATTTATTTATTTATTTATTTATTTATTTTATGAAGGGAGCCTCTCTTAAAGAGTGAAAATCTCCAGAGATTAATAACTCTCACTCCCTTGACACACTTTGTCTCAGTTGAGACACCAAACACCACACAAAAATGCCACAGACTCAAGTAACGCTGCTCACATGAACTCCTTCTCAATTTTAAATGTGCAAGAGCTGGGACAATCAAAGACCTATGGCAGGATCAGACACAGGATCAGACACAGGTTCAGACACGGGATCAGACACAGGATCGTGCACAAGGTCAGACACAGGATCAGGCATAAGATCAGAAACAGGATCAGACACAGGATCAGACACAGGTTCAGACGCAGGATCAGACACATCATCAATGTAGAGAGATGGTTAATGCGAAAAAAATCAGAACTGAAGGTGAGGAATGAAGGACACTGTGGGCATAAGTGTAGCCTTATTCATGTGGATAAGGAACAGAATAATATCTCCTGCAGGGAAGTGTGTGTGTGTGTGTGACAGCTCTGCATGGAATCTGACCCTCATTTGACCTTAACACTCAGCACTGTCCAAACAAAACTTACACACTGTTACCGCAGTCACGCACACACACACACACACACACACACACACACACACTCTATATGGTTTATATCATTGTTACCTCCATTTATATCTCTATCCTATCTCTCTCTCTCTCTCTCTCTCACACACACACAAACACACACAAACATGTACACACTTTCTCTCTCTCTCTCTCTCTCTCTCTCTCACACACACACACAAACACACACAAACCTGTACACACTTTCTCTCTCTCTCTCTCTCTCTCTCTCTCTCTCTCAATTAGATTTTCCTCACAAGCGGCAGAGAAAGCAGCAGGAGAAATGAGCCAGACTGTGAAAAAACAGCAACATGACACACCACAGGAAGTTTAACACTTTATGTACGCTAGTGTTTTTAGCCAAACACTCTCAAACTCACACACACACACACACACACACACAAAGACACAAAGACACATACTTTCACACACATGCCCAGGTTGCAGGAGCTTCTGCTTGGGCACTGAAGGAGAAATCGGTAGGTGTGAGGGTGATTTTCACACCTCATTAGGGGTCCAGGCACTGCTGGATCTAAAAATTTGAAGTTTAAGCATTAGTGGTTCATGCATTAAGGGTCGAGTATCAGAGTGCACACGTTCATCAGTAGGAGTCGTAAGAATTAGGGGTTTATGAGTATTAAGGTGCAAACACTGGTCTATTAGTTAGGAACCTCAGCATAATGCCAAGTGGACGCTACATGTAAATGGCGCACTTATATAGCGCTTTACACTGTGTCTCATTCACCCATTCACACAGCAATGGTAGAAGAGCTGCCATGCAAGGGACTAACTTGCCATCCGGAGCAACTTGGGGTTCAGTGTTTTACCCAAGGACACTTCGGTATGCGGAGTCATCCGGGCCGGGAATCGAACCGCCAACCCTACAATTAGTGGACAATCCACTCTACCACCTGCGCCACAGCCTCCCACTTCTACATGTGCGACTACAGACGAGGCTCACGCCCTACACCGCCTTTAATCTGGAGAGATCCCTGACAAAGAGTCCCAAAAATACTTTCTTACAAACATAAATGCTAGAGTTGTGTATCATGTGACTTTGTCAAGAGCAACTGGTTATCCTGGTAATTTCGGCACTATTTCCTTCGAGGACGACCGACTGATCGGTTCTGCTGATGAATTAGCACCGATAACCGATTGCTCTACCGGAACCACTGTATCACTATCTATAATGAGCAGCTGAGAAGGGTCTGCTGTCATTATACGGTACGAGAGCGGCCTCTAGAGGCGAAATCTAAACTATCACTGTCAAATTTAGTCGTGTTATTTGAATTGTTTTTTATTAATTTCATATGTCTCTGTTTTTATTTGTTATTTGGAGCATTACTTTTTGGTTCAGTTTGGATGTGCATCATTTATTTACTTTAATATATATATATATATATATATATATATATATATATATATATATATATATATATATAATTTTTATTTATTTATTTATTTTTTTTTATTTAATTTTCACATAACAGACAGTACTGTATATTTCTGTAATAAAGTTCAGCGATATCTTACTTTGAGTGACATGTTTTCCATCAGTATCAATTTTAAAATCTATCGGTTGATTAACAGGTTATTGGCAGGTCGGTACTGCCCGATTTCCATCCATCCATCCATCCATCCATCTTCTATACCGCTTATCCTTCCTTCAGGGTCATGGAGGAACCTGGAGCCTGTCCCAGGGAGCATCGGGCACAAGGTGGGGTACACCCTGGACAGGATCCGGGTGTAGTTATCGCTATCGCTATTTAGTTATCGCTATCGGTAAAATCGCCTATGGCTCAACCTCTTTTATTTTCTACATAAGCAAGAATGTGGAGGAAGGGATAGCTGGGGAGACACAGGCGGTAATGACTGTCTGTTCTGCAAAGAGAACCGGAGGTATAGTGCAAATAAATGTAGCTATTTGTAGCTATAGTGTGACTTGTCAGGAGTCCTGTAATGTTTGTTTTGATTTAGAGTATCACATGACTAATCATTTCTTACAGACGCAATATTGTTTATGTGCTTATATTTTGCCCTCCTCCTCCTCCTCAGAATCAGATGAAAAGAACTGGATTCTGATGTTCCCACCCCCTTTCACTACAAGATTGCTCACCATGAATATCACACACGTTTCAACTTAGTTGAGATCTCATGTCGAAACACACAGTCAGCTGGACATAGATGAAGTATGTTAATGTATCTATAATTATTTTTTCTTATGAATGCAAAAACTATGACATCTAATTGGCTTCTGTGTATGTACGTGTGTGTGTGTATGTGCGTGTGTGTGTGTGTGTGTGTGTGTGTGTGTGTTCAGCCATCAGCTAGCATAATGAACGGGCAAGAGTAATGAATAGCTGCACATCAATTACAGCTAAATGAAAGGAAAACAATGGTGACACTGTGCAATGGACACAAAACCCAGACCCCCTCTGTGATTATCCATTCACCCACCACATCTCCTTCTCTCTCTCATTCCTTTTCTCACATCCCTCCCTCCCTCTCCTTCCCTATCAGATTCATTATCGGTCCCTTCAGTCATCTTTCTACTTCTCCATTCCATTCCTTCCCTTTCCCCCATCCCATCTTTCATGCATTCTTTGTTCACTCACACACTCTTTCTCCATCTCTCTCTCATATACCATTCCTTTCACTCACCTGCATCGCACACTCTCTCAGTCAGAGACGGCGACACGCACCGCGCCTCTCACAGCGAATCCCATTCCCTCGGACAGGACGGAGGTGTGAACACGGCTCACGCCGCACTTTTTCTAGATATAAATAAGCCACTTAATGTGTGGAAATGAATGAGTGAATGCAATTAATAAACACTCATAATAACAATAATAACGAGGAGTGAGCATGAATGAGTGGATACAAATACGAATGACGACGAACGAACGAGCGAATTTGAACAAATGAGTATGAGTTAGAGAATATGAATGACTGAGGTAAATATGAAAGTCGATATGAATGGATTGAAATGTCTCGAAAAGAGTGAGTGAATAAGTATGAAGAAGTGAATATGAATGGAAGTGTATGAATGGGTGGATATGAATAAATTATGAATTTTGAATGGACGAGTATGAGTGAGTAAATATGAACGAATGAGTGTGAATCAATGGATATTAATGAGTATGATTATGAATGGGTGCACATGAATGAATGAGAATGAGTAAGTGAATAATAATGAATAAGTATAAATTGGAGTGAATGGGTAAGAATGAATGAGTAGGAATAAGAGAAGACAAGTGAGATGTAGGAAGGAGCGAATATGAAAGGATGAGAACAAGATGATAAGAATGGATAAGAGAGACTGAAACCACAAAGAGACTGAGAGAGAGTCAACACTGAGGAGGATGTGGGGATGAGAAAGAGAGGAAAAGAGAAAGGAAGTGAATAAAAGGAAGGGTAGTGAGAGCAAGAGAGAGATGGCATGAGAAAGAGAGGGAAAGACAAAGAGGAATATAATAAAACATATAATAAAAATGATGGGAGACTTGTGGGACCCCAGAAGGAGCAGTGAGAGAGAATATGAAAGGAAAAGCTAGAGAAAGAGGGATGGTAGAGAATTATGCGAGAGATAGCGAGAGAAGGCGAGAAGAAGAGGATCTCTAGATGCGAAAGGAAAGACAGACAGGAATAATAATTAAAAAAAGACGCAGGGAGCTAAAAAGGGAGAGAGATGACAAATTGAGAGGACACTGAATGATATATGGAGGTAGAAAGAGGGAGGAAAATCAAGAAAAGGGGAAAGACAGAATGAGAGAAGCATCATGTGTGTGTGTCAGAAAGAGAGAGAGAGCGAGGAATGGATGAAAGAGTGCAACAGAGGAATGTAAAAGAAAGAAGAGCGGAAATGAGAGAGAGAGAGAAGGGAGAGTGAAAAGACCAGCTGTGAAAGCACTCGGGTTGGATGGAGAGAAATAAGAAATCAGAGAAACAAGAAGCATAAAAGTAGGAGGATGATGATAAAGAGGAACGTTTGCTCGGAGCTCATATAGAAAGTACACATGACTGCATTCAGCTCTACTCGTTCTGGAATAGTTTTGGGCGCTTCCAGGGTTTTGGGTGTGAGATTTGCACTAACAAAATGGTCTTGCAGCAGAGAAGAGCTTATAATCAATGCATCAATCTGAATATGTTGTGGACAATGCAGACTAATTGGACAGGGTGCCAACCCATCACAGGGCACACACACATTCTCACACACACACACACACACACACTATGGACAATTTTGGAAAGGCTAATCAGCCTGCAGTGCATGTCTTTGGATTAGGGGAGAAAACCGGTATACCCGGACAAAACCCCCAACGTGAAAACTCCATGCACACAACCCTGGAGGTGCGAGGCAGACTTGCTAAGCACTAATCCACTGTGCGTCCCTGAAATGTACATAAGGTGGACATGCCATTATCTATAATGTAATTCTCTGTCTGAAAATATTACGCCATTTTCCATCCATGCATCTTCAACCGCTTATCCGTAATCGGGTCGCGGGGGTAGCAGCTCCAGAAAGAGACCCCAAACTTCCCTTTCCTGAGCCACATTAACCGGTTCTGACAGGGGGATCCCGAGGCGTTCCCAGGCCAGTGTGGAAATATAATCTCTCCACCTAGTCCTGGGTCTTCCCCGAGGTCTCCTCCGAGCTGGAAGTGCCTGGAACACCTCCCTAGGAAGGCGCCCCGGGGGCATCCTTACCAGGTGCCCGAACCATCTCAACTGGCTCCTTTCAACGCAAAGGAGCAGCGGCTCTACTCTGAGTTCCTCTCGGATAGCCGAGCTTCTCACCCTATCTCTAAGGGAGAGGCCAGGCGCCATCCCCCCACTATAAAAGAGCCCATAAAAAACACCCTAAGTTGTATACTATACTATATCCTGCCTTGTGTATACTATACAACATCGGAATTAAGTATTGAACTCGTCGACTTTTTTACAATAAATATATTTCCTATGAGATTATTCACATGGAATTTTCACCAGACGTCAGTATTAACTCAAGCAATCTGGAAATCTAAAGAATTCACAATATTAAAGTCCATAAATAAAGATATGTGTAATAAAGGGGAATGACACGGGAAAAAAGTATTGAACACGTTAAGAAAAAGCAGTTCTCCAAGGCAAGGTAAGGCAAGAAACCAGCTGAAATCCGTGAGTAATTACACCCCCTATCTGTGCAAATTAATATCGCAGGAGATTTCATGTGAATAGCCTCAATATATTTACTGAAAAATTGTTGACGCGTTCGATACTCATTTCCCTCGCTGTATCCTGTCCGAAGAAACGTGCTGGTAAACATTCACACTTCCGGAAGCGGTCTCCTGCCGAAACCGAGTTTGAAATGGAGAGAAATAATATAGAGATGACATTTAAAAGGTCAGATAAATTACGCTTCTGGGGATTTGAGGTAAGTTTTTGAGTTCCTATTGAGCATAGATACAGCTGATAAACTGACATATTATCGGAATGTCAAGTGAAACATGGCACAAGCTCTACAACAACTACACATGCACATAAATGCCATGGAATGGAATTAAATATATTCATAGGATACTCGGGGGGAGGGGCGGGGGGGTACTTTCTGGCGAAGTTGCTAACAGTCTTCTTGCTCGCTGGAGATTTTTAACTCATTTTCAGAGAAACTGAAAAATTGCCCCTCAATTATAATTAGGATGTGCTGTTTGAGAGATTGCTGCAAATTAATGCGCGTGAAGTCAAGATGAAAATAAAAATAGCAAAAGTGATTATAACGGCTAGGGAATTAATCAGGAAGATTAATCCCCTATCATCTCGATATTAGGGCTGCAGCAACTAATCGCTAAAATCGACAATGAAAATAATCGACAACAAATTTCATTGGCAATTAGTCGGGTCAGTAACGCCTCCACCCTCCACCCCCCACCCCCCGGTCAGTGACGTCACTGTGGATAACCCCTCACATAACTCGACCCCCCTCCTCCGTCAATGACATTACTGTGAATAAATCCCACATCCCCACCCCTCCACATACTCACCCCCAACCCGTCAGTGACGTCACTGTGGATTTCCAGTGTTTGAAGGACAACGCTTAATTGAAGAAACAATCGACAGATTAATCGATTACCAAAATAATCGTTAGTTGCAGTCCTACTCAATATGTTACATAATTCTTAAGCTATAATAAGATATTTATTCAAATCGTACCTACTTCTTATTTTAAGTATATTCGTCACAACATTACTTAAATAATTTGTTTATTTAAAGCTGCAAAACGGAACTTTTGCCTCTCTATCGCCATCTCTGTTTGAAACATAGAATTTCAAGTGACTTGAGGAGTATTTATTTATTTATTTATTTTTTACATGGGTTGTGCTTCGACACTGCTCCTCTCCGCGGATGAATCTGATGGTCTGATCTGATGGTATTCGTACTTGTTGTATATTAGCTCCAATACTTGACAACAGAGGTGGTGGCAGAGACGGTTTTGGTGGAAAATAAGTGCGATTTACCAGATTGATCCTATTCCTTTTTTATATATATTTAAAAAAAAATTATTACTTGCACACTGGGGGACATGGAAGCAATCTCACCACACACACACACACACACACACACACACACATAGGGCTTGGCTAGACGACTCCCAAGAGAGTAGCTGTCACTCAATGTCTGCTCTTAGTTCTCATTATAGCAAATGGTGTATTAACAACATCACAACAGTAAAGAGAAAGTGGAGGAAATCACAACTCGATATGGATCTCACACTGCTCCCTCCCATCCAAGTTCTAATCTGACGTAACGTCTGCGAAGAGTGTCTTTTTCAAAGAAAAGCTTGAAGTTTCTACACAAGATCCTCGAAAGCTCCACAACATCTTTTCTTCACATCTTACCCCACCATCTCGCCCTTCACAATCCTCCCTGACTGCTGATGGCCACCTTTTCCGATGGGAAGACTGAAAAAAACCTGCCAGGCCTACATTCCTACACCGACTCCTACACTACACGTTCAGGATTCTCTTTCTCCGACACATTGTTCTTCTCTATCAACAGAAGAGTTCCAACGTCCACGACGCTCCAGACCATCTCACAAGACCTCTTCATCTTTCACTGCTACTATCATTAATGACTTCAAAACATCTGGTGATAGACCAACTGCATTGAAGACAGCAAGGGTTATTCCCACCCTGAAGAACCCCACTCTCGATCCCTTGGATGTTTGCAACTTCTTGCCAGGATCACTTCTGTCTTTTCTTTCGAAAATCCTCAAATGCTCCATCTACAATCAACTCTCTCTCCATCACTCACAGAACATCCTCCAAGATCCGAACTGGCTTCAAAACAAAGCTTTCAAAACATTCCACAGAAACCGCCTTTGTGGTCAACACTGAGAAGCTCCATGCTGTCATCAGGCATCAGGCACACTGTCATCAGTCCTCATCCTCCTCGACCTTTCAGCAGTGTTCGACACAAGACTCTCTTGTCCACACTCATGAGCGTTGGAATTCACGGCAAAGCAGTGGAAGGTAGGAAGCAAACCACTGACATGCTCTGCTTCCTAATGGAGGGTCAGTCATTTCAGGTGACATGTAGACTAGTATACCACAAGGCTGTGTGTTCGCTCCTTTTCTTTTCTCCCTTTCTTGGTGAGGTCATATCCTCAATTGGGCTTTCAAACCAGATCTCATATTCATAAGATATCATTTTATTAATCCTAAGAAAAGAGGGTTGGGGGTTGGGGGTTCGAATCCCGCCTCCGCCCTGTGTGCACGGAGTTTGCATGTTCTTCCCGTGCTTTGGGGTTTCCTCCGTTGACTCTGGCAGCTGATTTGAGTCTACTAAAATAAATTTACACATAAAAAATAACTGAGGATACATTTTCTTTTCATTGTTTGAAAATGTCATCAATGTCAGCAGGCAGGGACGGTTGCGAGTGCAAGCTGGATTTTGTCGTAACATGTAAACAAATCCAAATCGGCAAACAGAATCAGCGTGGACAAAAAAGAGGCTTTGCCTGGTGTCTTTCTCTTTCTCTTTATTACCAATTCAATCTTTCTGTGTGTGTGCGTGTGTGTATACGTGTGCATGTGTGTGTATTTGCGCATTGATGCTCCAGTTGTAGTTACTGACCCAGTGTAACAGTAAATAGTATTTTCCTGTGGTCACACACACTACAAGGCCTCTTCCTCTTCCTCCATGTGCTCAGCCTACACACACACACACACAAACAAACACACACGCATACACTTCACAAAACACACCACAACATAATAGAGCGGTCAGCCAGCAGGAAGGAGGTATGAAAAACAAAACAGGCACTTCCTGCACTGCAGGCCAACATCTAACACAATGAAGAAGGAAAAGCCACAGAAAGAGAGAGAGAAAGAGAGAGAGAGAGAGAAATTAGTCTCACATAACGGCCCCCAACACTCCAGAATAGGCCCGGAAATACGCAAATTAACCAAACGTTGTCCCTAAAGTACAAGGAATGCCCCAAAATTACCCAAAATGGATGACCCCAGAACTTGGGCATGTGGAAAAAACAGTTCAGGGCCAAAATGTTCTCAATGAACTGCTTCTTTGAGAAAACACAAACGTCTCCAATACTATCTTCTTCAAGCAAATTTGTACCAAGCTGTTTTAAAATTCCACGTGTTTATAAAGTTTCCATGAACCCTTGGAGAATTGTACCAACAGCTTTTTTTAAAAGCCAAAGAAAGTCTAAAAATGACTACAAATACCAGCAAGAAATCCCAGATTTAACACTGATTCATTTGAAAGGTCAGAACAAAACACAGAACTGCCACAGTCCAAAATTTAGCAAGAGACGATGTGAAAAATCTTATACAATAACCTTGAATGGAGCCCTTTTTAAAAAACAATCTGATAATTGGCCAAGCAACAAAAGGTAATTGTCACTAATTGTCCCAAAACGTCCTTATAAGGTCCTAAAGAAAATAAAAGAAACATCAGTCCCAAATAACTGCTTTTAAAAGTCTTTAAAGAACCTGAACGTGCCTGAATCAGCCCCGAAGCTGCACTATGTGGGTACAAATTGCCCTGAACCCTCCTGATGAAATTGTGCCAAAAGTCCCTGAAAGGCCTGAAGACTTCTCTTTTAGTTCAAACATAGCGCCGCAACCGTTCCAAAAACCTGGTAGAGTCTGTAGAGTGCTTGAATTGAGGCTTTATTTTGTTTTCTTTTGTTCTTTAAATGTATTTAAATTGTCTATATGAACCTGGAATTGAAGTTTGTTTCCTCCATCTATGAAAAAATATTAAATTGATATTGGTAAATGGCACACTTACCGTAATTTCTGGACTATAAGCCGGCACTTTTTTCACACGCTTTGAACACTGCGGCTTAAACAATGATACGGCTAATTTATGGATTTTTGCGAGCTAACGAGTTTCATGCCACCAAAACATTTAGCCTCGTCACATCGGACCAATAAAATTACCCAACAGGTCACAGTGGACCAATGAAACTGTTCGAATTAAATCTAACGCGCTCACACTACATTGTTCAGATCAGTCGTTTTGCGCTTCATGCACACCCCCTCATCAGGGAAAACACACGAAGAAATGCAGATTGGTTGACGTCATGACTCCGCCCCGTCTTGTCATGTGTTGTCGAGTCACGTGTGTTTTGGTATTGCCTGCAGCTGTTAGCAGTTTGGCGTGTGTATATACACACCGGGAGCCATGACACACACAACGCAGGTAATTAGATATAGAGTTAGAATTAGATAGTGAATATAGTTAGAGTCTTTGTTTATGCCATGTGTCTTAGTTCTTGTTCATGTTTCCTAGTCATGTCTGAGTTCATGTCAAGGCTAGTTAGCTTATAACATAGCTTATAGCCTAGCCTGTAGCCTAGTAGCTTATAGCATAGCTTATAGCCTAGTAGCTTGTAGTATAGTTTATAGCCTAGTAGTTTATAGCATAGCTTATAGCCTAGTAACTTGTAGCATAGCTTATAGCCTAGTAACTTGTAGCATAGCTTATAGCCTAGTAACTTGTAGCATAGCTTATAGCCTAGTAACTTGTAGCATAGCTTATAGCCTAGTAACTTGTAGCATAGCTTATAGCCTAGTAACTTGTAGCATAGCTTATAGCCTAGTAGCGGATAGTATACTTTGAGTTGTATAGACTTAGTTTAGAATATAGATGTAGAAGTGGCTTATTGAGTATAGATATAGTGTCTTTGTTCCATTCCATGTCCATGTTCATAGTCATTGTCACGTTTCATGCCATAGTTAATGTTTAGGTTAGTTGGTTTAGTTAGTTTAGTTCATTGAGTTGGTCATGTTTTGTTTCTTGAGTCTGCTCTCCTCTATTTCAATAAAAGCTCTCGTACTAACTGCACTTGCATCCGTCCTGTTACAACATGGACACCTGCGGCTTATAGACAAGTGCAGCGTATATATGTACAAAATTGTTTTTCTTTTTAAAGTTAGTGGGTGCGGCTTATATTCAGGTGCGCTCAATAGTCAGAAAATTACGGTATATAGTACTTTTATCCAAAGCGCTTTACACTGGTTCTCATTCACACACACACTCACACACCGATGGTAGCAGAGCTGCCATGCAAGGCACTAACTTGCCATCGGGAGCAACTCGAGGTTCAGTGTCTTGCCCAAGGACACGTGGAGTCACGTGAGCCGGGAATCGAACCGCCAACCCTTCGATTAGTGGACAACAAGCCCTACCACCTGAGTCACAGTCGCCCCAACATATCACGCAGATTTATCTCGCAATTAATGCATAATAATAATAATCACTTTTTAATCACATAATTGCGAGTTGATGTCATTCAGTTTTGACTTTATTTCTTGCAACTCCAAATAAATTTTTCACCATTGCAACTTTTAATCTTGCAACTGCGAGTTATCACTCAATTGTGAGTTAGTATCTCATAATTGTGATTTTAAAAAAAAATCTCGTAATTGTGTTATCATCACTTAATTGAAACTTTCTACCTAATAATTGCGAGTTAATCACTAAATTGTGACTCTCATAATTGCAAGTTAATATCAATAGATTGCGACTTTTTATCCCGTAATTACATATTAATATCACTAAATTGCGACGTTTTATCTCGTAATTGCGACTTAATATAACTCAATTTTGACTTTACATCACACAGCTGCAAGTAAATATTGTCCAACTGCTAATTAATATCACACAATTGAAACATAGTGCTTCCCTTTCCACTAATTAAACCAGAGCAAAACCCAGCAGCATGTATATATATATATATATATATATATATATATATATATATATATAATATATATATTCTCATAGTTACAACAAGACATGAAAAAAGGTCACAAGTGAGGGATAACTGCATAATATTTTCTCATACATGGTGAAAACAAGCTTCCATAACCCCATCTTCCATCTAAACTTCCATCAATGACCTGAATGCACTGCACTCGTCTCGCTCTTGCACATATTTCCCATTTCTTTTGCTTGTGCTATTCCTGTGTCTTTGTGTAATTTTTTTGTTTTGAAAGTTGTACCATTCGGTCATTGTGTTTAATCAGCGTTGGGTTTTATTGAGTGATTAATCAGACCATATCTGAGACATAATTCTGGTTCGACGAGTGTGTTTTGGCTCCGGTTTTTATCTGTGTTTGGAATCGAGCCGTCTTTGGCAGTCAGCGTGTGTGTGCACGAGTGACGGCGACACGGTGGGGCCGGTCGCCCAGGCAACGCTCCCGGGGTGCCGTTTCCTCCAGAGGAAGAAAAGCGCAGATGGTGGAAGTGTGTCTGCATCAGCAGTGTAAAAGTAAAACACCCTCCATACTTCACATGCAGGACACATACACAGTCAAGGGACACAAAACACAAAGTCACACACACATTACGTTTACTTCTGATGCCAGACTACTGTAAGATACTGCTGTGTGGGTTCTGGTACTTTCTCCAGGAGCCACTGTTACTCAGGGGCAGGGACACCAGAACTGTTCATCACTGATTTTTTTTACCATCACACACTCACACAAGCAAACACTGAGTAACAACACACTTTATTTAAGAAATTCATTCATCGCTGCTGTTTGTTGCATTAAAAGTATCGTTGTGTTGCTTTGATTTCTCAACCAGGACAAAGAAAAAGCTCCAGAAATGAAACGTGGTGTTACTGAGATAAAACCCTCACTCACCCTGTTTTGAGGCGAGTGTGTGATGATTTAGACATGCTGGGACACATTTATGAGCTAAAGAATATAAGCACACACATATTTAGGTTGTATTGTCTTTATCAGGACCTTCCATGAACATAATGTTTTCTGCAGTTGATTAATGCCATACCTACACCTACACCTTACTTTACCCTCAGTAACCAATGATAAATTAAAATAATAAATAAAAGCTGCATTAAAAAAAAAAATTAAAAACTGATTTTTTTTCTGAGGACATTTGACATAATGAGGACCGTGATTGCTTTAGTCCTCACAAAGGGCTTAAAATGTACACACACACACACGCACACACACACATTTTGGTTTTACCATCTTTATGAGGACCTTCCACTGATCATTATTAGTTTAGTTGATTAATGCTATACGTACATCTAAACCTACTTTAGTCTCAGTAAAGAAAGGAATATTTTAAATAAATAATACCCACAATTTTAAAATATTTATTTTGTGAGGACCAGGTGATTGTAAGGGTATTTGACTCTATCATATCATTACTAGGACCTATATATATAAACACATTTATTAGCACATTTGACTGTATCCTATCATAATGAGGACTTACAATGGGCCTAGTACATGTGAACACACAAACACACATGCATAAACATTCCTTCAGGATTTAGTGAGGACCTTACACGGTTATTCACACAATTATTAATGCAGCAAATGAATGCTAGGCTTCACATAAAGCCTAACCTTAACATTTTTGCTCTTTTAATATTTTTTTTTTATCAATTTATCATTGTTTATAAAAACACATTTATTCTTTGAGGACCACATGTCATCCTGCTCTCTCACACGCAACACAAATGTCAGCAATTAAAAGAACTGTATGTATGTGTGTGTGTGTGTGTGTGTGTGTGTTCCTTTTAAGTGGACCTCCACAGCATGCTTACGGAAGTGAATGGAGCTCTGGCATTCATTGCGATAGTGTAATTACTAGGTCACACAGAGAACTCGTCTCATTCGTGTGTTAATTCTCAGAGTAAAGGGTGGTCATGCCTCTAAACACAGCGACGTGATTGGCTAATAACACCGTCTACATCCTGATCTTCTCTCAGTCTACACACCCCACCCATGCATCATAATTACTGTGTTAATACTGAAGTACTGAACTACTGCATCTTTACAAGCTGCTGCTCATGCTACATCACAGAGCAGCGTAAGGAAAGCATTATCCTCCCTCTTCCGCATACATGAACTGGTGGATGCCCACGATTGGCTAGTGTCACTGTGATTGACTGGAGAGGGAAAGTAAGCCCCTCCCTCCCAGATCGTCCACACTTTATTTTGTATAGTCAAGTTCAAAAGCACAGTGGGGAATATTCAGCACACCCATGAAATCCAGTACACACACATTACAAACATAGAGCATACTCATACACTATCGTTAACACACACACACACACACACACACACACACACACGTCCTTCACAAACATACACACCTCATTCTCTCCCACAAACACAAACACGAACACACACAGATACTCCTACCCAAAAATCCACTGCAACACACATCCAAAACAAACAGTAGCATGTGTTTACTCTCTCACACACACACACACACACACACACACACAAAGAGAAACTCAAATACATACACAGTTATACAAAACTGACCACAGTCATATCTACACACACACACACACACACACACACACACACACACACACACACACTAATAGATACCGAAACTCAAACACTCATGCACACTGATATCCAAACTGACCATGGTCATACCTACACACACACACACACACACACACTGTCCTGTTTTGTCCATTTATGGTAGGAACGCCGTGTCTGCTATAAAGAGATGCAGATTCTACATCACTGGATATTTTCACACGGCTGTCATCTGAAACACTCACACACAGACACACAGACACAAACACACACACACACACAACAGGTAACACGCACACACACACACATATACAATCATCTGCCTGGCTTCAGACTTTAGCTCTCATGCTAGCCAAGGTCAGGGCTGTGAGTGATGACATCACAGCTTGAGAATGCGTAGGCCGAGTGTTTCCCTGCACGGGAAAGTCTGTGTGTGTGTGTGTGTGTGTGTTTCTGTGTCTGTGTGAGTAATTGTTCTGTCTATCTGAATGTTCCTTTTTTTCTGTCTGTCCATCAAAAAGTATACTAATGAACTGTCTTTAATGATTTAAGACTTATGCTCCTGTCTGTCTGCCTGTCTGTCTGCCTGTACTGAAAGACAGTATTGATAATGAACATTTAAATTTATAAGAAATATTAGAGGTCATGTTTGTCCACCTACTGAAGCAGTCCAGATTTTATTCTCTCTCTTAAACACACACACACACAGAGCAAAGAGAGTGAACATGCTATATAGAGACAGAATGAGTGAGACAGTTACAGCAAGAAATGGGAAAAAGATAAAAGGGGGTCGCTAGGAAAATGGGCTATGAAGAAAGAAAGAAAGAAAGAAAGAGTGTTAAAAAGAGAAAAACAAAAGAAAGACGGGAGGAAAGAAAGAAAAAATAAGGGAAAAAAGAAAGAATGAAAGAAAGAAAGAAG
The DNA here is from genome assembly GCA_012411365.1 of Ameiurus melas. Classification (NCBI taxonomy): domain Eukaryota; kingdom Metazoa; phylum Chordata; class Actinopteri; order Siluriformes; family Ictaluridae; genus Ameiurus; species Ameiurus melas. The sequence goes on along the minus strand of CM022758.1, from coordinate 31,828,020 downwards.
AAAGAAAGAAAGAAAGAAAGAAAGAAAGAAAGAAAGAAAGAAAGAGAAAAAAGAAAAAAGAAAGAAAGAGAAAAAAAGAACGGAGAAAGAAGAAAAGAAAGAGAAGAAAGAAGGAAAGAAAGAAAGAAAGAGAAAAAAGAAAAAGCAAAGAAAGAAAGAAAGAAAGAAAGAGAAAAAAGAAAGGAGAAAGGAGAAACAAAAAAAGAGAAAAAAGAAAGGAAAAAGAAAGAAATGAAGAAAGAAAGAGATATTTTAATTTGAACCCTTTATGTAACATGAAGTTAGTTTTTCCACGTTTGTTTTTGTGTATGTTTTTCCACATGCTGCTCGGACACACACACACACACACACACATTCACACACATACACTCACACACACACATTCTCTCTCACACACACACATTCTCTCTCACACACACACACTCACTCACTCACACACACGCACATACACACACACACACTCACACACACACACACATTCTCTCTCACACACACATTCTCTCTCACACACACACACACTCACCTACACACACACGCATACACACACACACACACACATAACACATACACACACACACACATTCACACACACACACTCACACATCCCCCTCACACACACACACACACACATTCACATACACACTCACTCACACACACACGCACACATACACACACACACATTCTCACACCCACACACACACACACTCTCTCTCACTCACTCTCACACACATCTCTCACACACACACACTCACACACACTCACTCACTCACTCACACTCTCACACACAGTCTCACTCACACTCTCACTCTCATACACACTCTCACACACTCTCTCACACACCTCTCACTCACTCACACTCTCACACACCTCACTCACACACACACACACACATTCTCACAAACACTCTCACACACTCCCTCACACACTCTCTCACACACACACCCTCACTCACTCTCACACACTCTCACACACACTCTCACACACTCTCTCACACGCACTCTCACACACACTCTCACTCACTCACTCACACTCTCACACACACACACACACAACAAACATACATGCACACATTCACACACATACACACACATACATACACATCCACATTGCCACAACTACACCCACACACAAACATACATACACACACATACACACACACCAACCCACACACATACACATAGGCACATAAACACACACACACACATAAACCCACAACTACACACACACATACACACATACATACACACACACATATGACATGGGCGGCTGTGGCGCAGGTGGTAGAGCGGGTTGTCCACTAATCGTAGGGTTGGCGGTTCGATTCCCGGCCCACGTGACTCCACATACTGAAGTGTCCTTGAGCAAGACACTGAATCCCAAGTTGCTCCCAATGGCAAGCTAGCGCCTTGCATGGCAGCTCTGCTACCACTGGTGTGTGAGTGTATAAAAAGCGCTATTTAAGTGCACATTTACCATTTACACACACACATACCTCACACACTCTCTCAAGCCCTTAATCCCCTGTGGTACAATCTTTCTCTCTCTCTCTCTCTCAGTTACTCTTTTCTTTTCTGAATGGATTGTTATTACACTAAGACTGAGCCTGTATACATTTCCGCCAAAGGGCATATGAGGTGATTCATGTCATTCCAAAGTGAAGAAAAGGACACACTCTCACACACTCTCACCCACTCTCTCACACACTCTCACACACAACCATTCTCACCCACTCTCTCACACTCTCTCACACACACAACCACTCTCACACACTCTCACCCACACTCTCACACACAACCACTCTCACACACTCTCACACAC
>CM022758.1:31776202-31823702 GCA_012411365.1 Ameiurus melas | reverse complement strand
AGATTATCTCGCTTCAGATGAACATTCTCCAGATTATCTCGCTTCAGATGAACCTTCTCCAGATTATCTCTCCTCAATTTAACATTCTTCAGATTATCTCTCTTCAGATGAACCTTCTCCAGATTATCTCTCTTCAATTTAACATTCGCTCGTTCACGCGACTACTCTGTTTTGCTAATTAAAGAGGCGTGCTCAGCACTTGAGTATATTAGTGTGTCTGCCAGTTGTAACTACAGAAGTGATTATTGACCCAGGCGAACAGTAAGTGGTAAGTGTTTCTTTCTGGATTTTTTAGTTGGAACTTGTTTTAGCACCGATTGTCAGATAGAAGCTGTAACTGTGCTTCCTTGTTGCTACGAGCTGTATACTTGTTGCTAGATTAAAGCAAATTCCGGTACTCAGTTTCGGTTTCGGTCGGGAGTCGCTCGTTCACGCACTTACTCTTTGTTTTGCTGATTAAAGAGGCGTGCTCAGCTGAAACACATCAGTATTTATTAATTAAGAAACGCTGAGGCGGAAGCGTCAGCCCTTGTCGTGTGAAGACCGAGCTCGTGTAAAGACAGAGCTCGTGTAAAGACCTGCGAGTCTACCTGTGCGAGTCCACCGAGCAAGGACACCGACAAGACACCAGACGTGCTACTAAGTATACTTTTTCTCCCTTTATTCTTCTTGCTGTTTACCTGTCTACACGCACTGACATGTGTCATCAGTTTATCCCTGTTATTTGCCACAGGCGCAGATGGTGGCACTCTCCCAAAAACGTACACAACTTGGACAACCTACGCTTTCTGAATGCGGCCTCTGCAGGTTCCATCTCATTCCCAATCGGACTTTAGAACTGCCAATCTGCTGTCAACAAGGCAGATTTCATTTCTGCATTTACAACCCACTCTAACCTCAGCGTGCTGGCTCTGACTGAGACCTGGATCCATGCTTAGAACACTGCCACACCAGCTGCCGTGGCCTCCAACTTCAACTTCTCCCATACCTCACGCCCCAACAGACGAGGGGGTGGTACAGGTTTGCTTCTCTCCAAAACATGGAAATTTACCTGTCTTTCTCCCTCTTGCTCATACACTTCTTTTGAATTTCATGCTGTTACAGTCACTGACCCTGCAAAAATGCACTTTCTTGTTGTTTACCGTCCTCCAGGTCAACTGGGGAAGTTCATCGATGAATTTGACACGCTACTGTCCACCATCCCAGATGATGGAACTCCTCTTCTAGTCCTTGGTGATTTCAACATTCATCTAGACAATCCACATGCAGCTGACTTTCTTGCTCTCCTTCCCACATTTGACCTCAAGCAGTTCACCACACCAGCAACCCACAAAGCCGGCAAACAGCTTGACCTCATCCTCACACGTAATTGCACCACACACAATCTTCTCATTAGTCCTCTCCAGACCTCTGACCATTTCTTTATCCAGTTCTCTATTTTTCTCCCCTCACCCCCTTCACTGTCTCCTCCTTCCATCTCTTTTCGTCGCAATCTTCGCTCCCTTTCCCCCTCACATTTCTCCTCCATTGTCACAACCTTACTTCCCTCTAACAACCACCTTTCCTCACTTGACTTAAACACCGTAACTGACATGCTATGTTCCACCTTAACATCTTCTCTTGACAGCATATGCCCCCTAACCTCCAGACCTGCTCGCACATCACCCTCTAGTCCTTGGCTCTCAGAAGCTCTGCGTAGCAACTGGGCCAAACTAAGAGCATCTGAAAGGAAATGGCGCAAATCAAACAATCCAATTGACCTAACCAATTACCAGACACACCTCTTTTTCCAATAGCATTCCATAGCTAAAGCCACATACTTCCAAGATAAGATTGGTAGTTCTCCCAAAACCCGCATTCTTTTCAAAACTTTTTCCTCTCTTCTCTGTCCCCCTCCTCCCCCTTCCCCTACCTCTCTCAAAGCAGATGACTTTGCAACTTTCTTTTCCAGCAAGGTTACATCAATCAGGAACCAGTTCTCAACCCCAGACATCCATAGACCGACTCCTCCACGTAACTCCCAACTGACTTTCTTCTCTCCCTTCTCAGAGACTGATGTATCTAAAGTCCTCTTCTCTAGCCGTCCCATAACATGTCCCCTTGACCCTATCCCTTCTCACCTTCTTCAGCCCATCTCTCCCACACTATTACCTGTACTCACACATATCTTTAACACATCGCTCTCTGCTGGCACATACCCTACCTCATTTAAGCAAGCCCGGGTTACCCCACTGCTTAAAAAACCATCACTCAACCCTGCTATAGGTGACAACTACAGACCAGTTTCCCTCCTCCCCTTTCTTTCCAAAACTCTTGAAAGGGCCGTTTTTAATCAACTCTCCAATTTTCTCACACAGAACAACCTCCTGGACACCAAGCAGTCTGGCTTCAAGAGCAACCATTCCATGGAGACTGCTCTGCTTTCCGTCACTGAAGTCTTACGACTAGCAAGAGCAGCCTCTAGATCATCTATCCTCATCCTACTTGACCTCTCTGCTGCTTTCGACACTGTGAACCATCAGATCCTCCAATCAACTCTCTCCAACCTGGGCATCACTGGAACGGTTCTACGCTCGGTGGAATCCTATCTTTCGCACAGATCCTTCAAGGTATCATGGAGCGGAGCTATTTCTGAAACTCAGCAACTCACAACTGGCATTCCAGAGGGGTCTGTTCTGGGTCCACTCCTCTTTTCTATCTACTCTACATCTCTCGGGCAGGTGATTGAGTCTTATGGCTTCTCCTATCACTGCTATGCTGATGACACCCAGCTCTATTTGTCCTTCCAGCCTGACGATCCATCCGTCTCTGCATGCATCTCTTCTTGCCTGTCAGTCATCTCGGTCTGGATGAAGGAGCACCATCTTCAGCTTAACCTGGGAAAATCTGAGCTTCTCGTCATCCCAGCCTATCCCTGAATCAACCAGAACTTCACTTAAACTCATGCCAACCAAGACGGCCAGGAACCTTGGGGTGATTCTTGATGACGGCTTGACCTTTACAGACCACATCTCAGCAACTGCAAGGTCCTGTAGGTTCATCCTGTACAACATCAAGAAAATCCGACCATACCTCACCAAACAGGCTACACAGATACTAGTCCAGGCTCTTGTCATCTCTAAACTGGACTACTGAAACTCACTGCTTTCAGGCCTCCCAGCCAGCTCCATCAAACCCCTTCAGATGATTCAGAATGCTGCAGCGCGCCTTGTCTTTAACCAGCCCAAGACAACCCATGTCACACCTCTCTTCATCTCCCTCCACTGGCTTCCTGTAGCTGCCCGCATCAAGTTCAAGGCCTTGATGCTCACCTACAAGACCTTGTCAGGAACAGCACCCTCCTACCTCAACTCTCTCCTGAAGGCATACATTCCCTCTCGCAATCTGCGATCGACTAGCGACCGACGTTTAGTAGTTCCCACTCATCGTGGCGTAAGGTCCCTTTCCAGAACCTTCACGCTTACCGTTCCCCAGTGGTGGAATGCTCTTCCGATCTCAATCCGGACTGCAGAATCTCTCACTATCTTCAAAAAACAGCTAAAGACCCACCTCTTCCATGAACACCTAACCAACTCCTTGAGAAAAATAAATAAATAAATTAAAAAAAATAAAAACAACCCACACACAATGCACTTACACCTCTACTCTGTGCACTTTGCTTCCTCTGGTATTCAATTAATGGATCTTGTATAGTAGCACTACTTGTATTGTTCCCTGCTTGATATACCGCTTTGCTTATTTGTAAATCACTTTGGATAAAAGCGTCTGCCAAGTGAATAAATGTAAATGTTAACATTCTCCAGATTATCTCTCTTCGGATTAACATTCTCCAGATTATCTCGCTTCAGATGAACATTCTCCAGATTATCTCTCTTCAATTTAACATTCTTCAGATTATCTCTCTTCAATTTAACATTCTTCAGATTATTTCTCTTCAGATGAACATTCTCCAGATTATCTCTCTTCAGATGAACATTCTCCAGATTATCTCTCTTCAATTTAACATTCTCCAGATTATTTCTCTTCAGATGAACATTCTCCAGATTATCTCTCTTCAATTTAACATTCTTCAGATTATCTCTCTTCAGATGAACATTCTCCAGATTATCTCTCTTCAGATGAACATTCTCCAGATTATCTCTCTTCAGATGAACATTCTCCAGATTATCTCTCTTCAATTTAACATTCTCCAGATTATTTCTCTTCAGATGAACATTCTCCAGATTATCTCTCTGCAATTTAACATTCTCCAGATTATTTCTCTTCAGATGAACATTCTCCAGATTATCTCACTTCAGATGAACATTCATCAGATTATCTCTCTTCAATTTAACATTCTTCAGATTATCTCTCTTCAGATTAACATTCTCCAGATTATTTCTCTTCAGATGAACATTCTCCAGATTATCTCTCTTCAATTTAACATTCTCCAGATTATTTCTCTTCAGATGAACATTCTCCAGATTATCTCACTTCAGATGAACATTCTTCAGATTATCTCTCTTCAATTTAACATTCTTCAGATTATCTCTCTTCAGATTAACATTCTCCAGATTATCTCGCTTCAGATGAACATTCTCCAGATTATCTCTCTTCAGATGAACATTCTCCAGATTATCTCTCTTCAGATGAACATTCTCCAGATTATCTCTCTTCAGATTAACATTCTCCAGATTATCTCTCTTCAGATGAACATTCTCCAGATTATCTCTCTCCAATTTAACATTCTCCAGATTATTTCTCTTCAGATGAACATTCTCCAGATGATCTCTCTTCAAACTCACATTTTCAAGCCACGTTGTCCAAATGAGCACTCTCTAAACCACACTTTCCAGATTAACTCTCTCCATATCCACACTCGTCAGGCCACACTCCCCAAATTAGCTTTCTCTTTGTGTTTAACTTCCAAATGCATGACACTCTGTTTACTATCCAGTGCCATAAAAACCATAACCATGTCCAGGTTTCCACTAGTACCTTGTGTGTAGTTCAACATGTTTACCATGTTTCATGTTTACCCATTACATTTGTCTACCTTCTTAATTCCTCAGACTGTCTTTATCTGCCATTTTCCATCTGCCTTTCTTTCTTTCTTTCCCTGGTTATCTTTCTTCCTGTTTCCTTCTATTTTGCTCTCGGTTGCTTTCACGCTTCCCCTTTGTCTATCTCTGTCTGTCTCTTTTTGAGCCAGCCATTCCCATCGGTATCCTAACCCGTGAACTCCACTCCTTAACCCTTAACCCCTTCTCCTTAATCCATAACCAGCTCCTCCCCTGAGGTTGCAGCTCTAAAGAGAGGAGTGTGTTTGAGGAAGAAAAGGAAAGGAAGGAGGTGATTAGCTACAGTATGGTTTTCTTATTATTTACTGAGAAAGGAGGGAGAGACAGACACTAAACTGCACACATTGAACATTTCACACTCAATCAATGCAGATAGACCGTCTCTATGTACACGCTTAAAAAAAAAAGGTTCCTTTTTGTTTTTTAGTTTCTGGTTCTGACCTGTGCCCTCCAGCTTAGCTTCACTAGCTTTATTATAACTCTTCAAAAACAAGTTCTCTCTGTATAACCCAGTAAATCAACCAAAACGGCCCAAGTAGAGATGTCTACCTGTCCAGATCCTCCCTGATCCCTCCATATCCAAATTCTCCATACACACACACACACTCCAGCCAGAACGAGGCTACGTTTTAAGTCTATGTTTTGGCCTTCACTGAGACAGCATTTAATCCCAGCGAAAACTGAGCTTTTCTCTTCGAGGTGGATACATTTTTTCATGTTGTAGTGTGGACGGAGAAAATGGAGATATTTAAAAACAATGTATGTATTTTTACATTCACCCATTCAACTCGAAATCAACAAGATGGTGGACGATGTTGTACTGCAGCTGTCATGCTTCCTGAGCAGTTAAAGTTTGTCACTTTCTGCAACCTACAACGGAAATGACGCAGGACGGAGCTTCTTATGCACAGTTTAGGGATATGAGCGTTTTTGATACATTTGAAATGGCATTTTCAGTGCAGAGGAGCAATTTTTGGGAACCGCTTGAACATGCACGTATACACGGAGAGCGTTTTAAAACAAAATGTTTTGATTTTTTGACTTGTATTTAAACAAAAAAAACTTATAAAGACGAGGTATTTGATGTTTTATCTAATCAACTGCATCGTTTTTTGAAGATAAACGTTTATTTTGAAATTGGTGCATGCAACACGTTTCAGAAAAGTTGCGATTTAGGATTAGCGGAGAAGATGAAATAAGAAGGTGATGTGAAACAGGTGAGACAATCGTCTAATCATAGTGTATAAGGAGACTCTAAAAAAGGCCCGGTCCTTCAAGAGCGAGGATGGGTCGAGTCTCGCCGATCTGCCAACAGATGCGTCAGAGAATAATCCAACACTTTGAGAAGAACATTCCCCAAAGATAAATCGGTAGGATTTTGGGCATTGTTTCACCTTCTTCAGTGCACAATATCACAAAAAGATTCAAGGAATCCGGTCAAATCTCATCAAGTCCAAAAGCCAGGGTCTGTCATGGTATGGGGGCGTGTCAGTGCCCGTGGGATAGGGGGCGTGTCAGTGCCCGTGGTATGGGGGCGTGTCAGTGCCCGTGGTATGGGGGGCGTGTCAGTGCCCATGGTATAGAGGGCATGTCAGTGCCCATGGTATGGGGACGTGTCAGTGCCCATGGTATGGGGGCGTGTCAGTGCACATGGTATGGGTAACTCACTCATCTGTGAGTGCAACATTAATGCAGATATGTACACATTTTGGAGCAACATATGCTTCCATCCAGAGCAGGACAACGCCACACCACATCCTGCCCGAATTACAAGCGCATGGTTGTATAAACAGAGAGTGCGGGTGTGAGCATGTCCTGCTGCAGTCCTCATCTGTCTCCCATTGAGAACGTGTGGCCCATTATGAAGTGCAGAATAAGGCAACAAAGGAACCGTACAATCACGCAGCTGAAGAAATACATAATGGATCAATGGGGGAAAATTCCGCTCGCTAAACTTAACCAACTGGAGTCTTCACTCAGCGTCCCAACGCTTAATAAGTGTTATTAAAAGAAAAGCTGATGTTACACAGTGCTAAACAGTTCACTGTCCCACCTTTTTTGGAGTGTGTTGCTGTCATCAGATATTAAACGAGTGTATATTTTCAAAAATAAATAAAATCACAAAGTAAAACAATGTGTCAATAATGTATTTTCAATATAGTATGAACTGAATTTTTAAACGACTCTTTTTGTTTTTTTTGTTTTTTTGTATTTTCCATACTGTCCCAACTTTTTCGGAATCGGGGTTGTAGACGCAGTGTTATTCTCAGGACTTTTCGTAAACATAACATGCCTTTCTTTCCATCATTCCTTACATCTGTCCAACCTGATCAATCCACCAAGCAAGCACACAACATGTAAAAGCCGAGGCAGTGATATCTACCTGCCCTAAACTGTCTAGTGTCTGGTGAGTCAGCACTTAATTCCCTCTGATATACCGCCACTCACATCGCCTGCAAACACACATTTCTCTTTGACTCTGGCTAACCCCAGAAGAGCTTCGGCTAACGGTAAGATGCACACACACACACACATACTCACACACACTGAGGAGCAATACAACAAACTTTTGTCTGTCCCATGAGACATGGGTCTGAAAGAATCATTTCTGATCATAAACAGAGACAGTGAGAGCAAGAGACAGAGAGAGAGAGAGAGAGAGAGAGAGAGAGAGAGAGAGAGTAATAAACAGCCATCTGCTTTAGGAAAGACCAAGACAGAGATGGAAAGCAATGCAAATAAGCCCTCATTGTTTTGTTTTTCGTTACTTTATATGTTTTAAACATTATTTATCATTTTTTTCATGCACGTTTCAAGCTAATAATAGTCTAATAATCATTAATGTAATGATGTAATACAGTGATTATCTGGTAGAGAGAGGGGGGAAGGGGAGGAAAGAGAGAAAAGGGGGGAAGAGAGAGAGAGAGAGAGAGAGAGAGAGGGAGAGAGAGAGAGGGGGGAGAGAGACAGAGAGAGAGAGAGGGGAGAGAGAGAGATTAACACATGGAGACAGAAAAAGGAGAGCAGAGAAGGTGAGATAGGAATAAAGGAGTGAAATAAACAAACAAACTGAAGGCATGAGAAAAGAGAATGACAAACAAAAATAACTCAGATAAACATACTGAATCCATCTGCCATGCAGTGTGTGTGTGTGTGTGTGTGTGTGTGTGTGTGTGTGTGTGTGTGTGTGTGTGTGTGTGTTTGTGTCTACTGTCAGTAAGTGGTGCCAAATGAGGGATTAGAGTGGCATCTCTCTGTTCACAAACACACACACAAACACACTTTATCCAAAGCCTATATCGAAACAAATCATAATGAATTATTATCTATGATAATGTATTATAAATCTAACGTGTAAAATATAATTAAGATATTTAAACTGATGTGAAAAAAGGCTAGCGCGGTGATTCAGTCTTATCGTCAAATATCAAATCGTTTCAAGCCTTACTAAGTGAAAATCATGAATATAGTCAGATTTACTCTGTATTCCCTATTCAAAGATCAGACTGAGCCAAGTGTAAGACTATTAAACCCAGTTCTAGACATTTCTAACTTGAAAAAAGTCTTCAAAATGATCAATAACCAAAACTAAGCCAAACAATGACCAATACAAATAGAAAAACTTTTTCAAGTTTGAAATGAATACAAACTGGACTTTGGTGTATTGTTATCTAATAATAGGAAATATTAGATCAATTTGATTAGATTTAAGATATTTTCACTTCCTAAGATGTCATTTTTTTGCAGCGTAAGAATCTAAATCATGTTGCATGTTATCATATTGTGTGGACGACTGAGGTTTTACACCCGACTGCTACCTACAATATTGTAGGTACAGGTGCAATCAAAATGACTCGACCCATATTAATTGCAAATCAGGTTTATTGTCAAAATGTAGAAACTTTCAGCTGTGTGTGATGAACAAATCAAACAAAAGCAAGTGAAAAAGTTAAACACAATGAATGTTTCAAGTGGTTTCCCCAAATTCAACTGAAAATGCAACTTATAATGATTTCTTCAGTCTCAAAATTATTCAACCTCTTCATGGAGAGCATCCTTAGTACTTAGTAGAGCTCCTTTTGCTGTTATGACCTGCTGCAAATGAGATTTTCTCCCATTCCTCATGAGCAATGGCCTCCAGTTCAGTAATATTCTTGGGTTTGCGTGCTGCATCCGCCTTCTTCACTTCCCACAGAGAATTTCTATGGGGTTCAAGTCAGGTGACTGTCATGGCCCTGTAGAATCTTCCAGGTCTTCTTCTGCAACCAAGCCTTGGTGAAATTTGAGGTATGCTTGGGATCACTGTCCTGCAGAAAGATCGATGACGCCCAAGCTTCAGCTTCCTCACAGACGGCATGAGGTTTTCTCCTAGGATTTCCTGATACTTCAATGAATCCATCTCGCCTTCCACACGCTGCAGGTTTCCAGTGCCAGAGGATGCAAAGCAGCCGCAGAGCATCACCGAGCCACCACCATGCTCGACTGTGCAGAGTGTTCTTTCTTCACTCTATCTTCATTTTCACAACCTGCCTTCTCAGAAATCTGCTTGCAGCCATCAATAGCTTCCTTTTTCTGCCCCGTCCAGGTATTTCATATATTTTTCGACCCCCAGCCAGTTCAGGTATTTCATGTGTTCCAGCTCAAGCACAACTGCTGCAACTAATGAAGCCCTTAATCAGCTTTAGACAACACCTGTTCTGCATATTTGTGCTTTTGTGAGGGATTCCATTAAGGGGGGAGAATAATTTTGAGACTGGACGAACCAGTTGAAGCGTTCGTCGTGTCGAACTATTTCAACTGCTTTTGTTTGATTTGTTCATCACAAACAGCTGAAAGTCTGAACATTTTAACAATAAACCTGATTTTCAATGGGGGCTGAACCATTTTCATTGCAACTATATACAAAAAGCAACAAAGACAGATCAAAATCATGCTGTATGAGATGCAGCCATAGCAACAGTCATATATTAAAAGAAGAATGGACTAATAAAACGTCAGAGTTTACTATTTACACAATATTCAGTTATGAGGAAGCGCAAGCTCAACAAAGGCTCTCTGTTTTTTTTTCACTCATGGAACACACTCATCTGTGTTTTTACTTCCTTGTCTGTTATTTTATGATATTAGGATGCTTTAATGAGTGATAATATTTAATATACCATGGACAGCTTAGATGTTAGATATGCAAGTCACAGCATTTGCTAAAAGGCGAAAAACAGATCTTACAGTCAATCCACTACAGTTATATCCTTATATATTTCATTATTATGTAAAGCTGTGTTAATATATATATATATATATATATATATATATATATATATATACATTCCAGTGGTTAAACCATGTGTCTGAGATTCCTTTCCTCCTCTTTCCCGCAGCTCTGTCTCGACTCTCCTGCTGGGAAAAGAACAAGTGTTTTACACACACGCACACACACACATATATACACACACAGAGGTTTCCTTTTAGGTATGTGCACTAGATCTGCCAAATCTTAACTTTTCTTTTCTCAAAACTTGTCTAGCGTTGTAGTTGTCAAACAATCGGCTGTGTTTTCAATCACGCTGCTGAAAAAGGGCATGACTCGGTGCACACTTCCCCTAGTTCTGCCTCTCTGTCTACAGTGTAATGAGATCACTGGGGAGGAGGAAGCATTCCAGTCGTGTTCTGCCTGTTTGTTTTCTATGGTCCTCTTCAACCCCTCTTCCACACACCCACACGGACCAGCCCAGCTCCTCATCGTAAAGCTGCGTAAAGATTGCGTTCACACATGCACAAATGTAGAAAAGCAAAAGATAAGAGATTAAGTGAACACATGCATTATAATGCTGAATAATGCATTTCACTGGGATAAAGTTTAGGCGCTCGCATCGATTCGGAATCTGATAACAGCCTCAATTCAATATTTATTTTAAAAAAAAAACAACAGCCTTCTCCTTTTGCTCGGGAAACAGTGTTCATCGAACGGCTATCAAGTAATGATTAAATCCATGACTGATGTTTAACTTAACTAGGCTAAATGTTACATTACTGCCAGCGATAGCTTTACGTTGTTGTTGTTGTTAACTGGACTGGAAATGTTCTTTTTTTTTTTTTTTTACAGAAAAATGCTCAGCTGATCAACATGCAGTCATTTAGCAGGCAAAAACTTGATTAATTAATCACACACACACACACACACACACACAACACACATCTGTGGAATCCTCTAACTGACACAATGGCCTTTTGACACCATGGCCTTTTGACACCATGGCCTTTGACCCGGAGTCACCCAGGCCTTTCTGAGTTATGGATAATATTTACCCACATTCCCTTGGGGGACTGAGCAGAGAGTACGTGAATGACCACACACACACACACACACACACACACACACACACACTTCTCCCTATGGTTTATCGAGTTATGGCAAAGTGAAGATCCACTCAGTCTATCTGACACTGAGAGTATTGTGTGTTGCTTAGCACACACTGTTTTTATGTAGTTGTTTGGTATCATGTGCTGTGTGTGTAATAGTGGCTTTAAATGGACTTGTGTCCCTACGCTACCGAGCTTAAGCTAGCTTACAATCGAGGCCAACAGATTAATTAGCTAGCACATAAACATTAAATCAAAGTAAAAGCAGAATGCTCGTTGAGACGAGTCAAAATCCGTCAGTACATTTCCCTCAGATGTTAGCAAACGACAAAAAAAAACCAAAACCGCTAAATTCCACGAGCTGTGCCATATTGAGTAAATTCTACAATGCTACGTAAAACCCCAAGGTATGAGCGCGACAAGAGCGATCCGTTCACATGGAACGTTCTTGTACACGTAGCATTAGCATGAGACCCTGCTTTAACGTTTCAGTCTGTATATAAGATGAGAACAGTCATCAATAAATCAATGTTGCAGATCATGTGACCTGACGTTACATTCTCATGAAAAAATAAACAAATTAATTAGATTATGTATATATTTTTAAATTATACATGCCGTGTAAGCGTTCTGAATAAGACCGGGTGAGCATGTGAGCATTTAAAATACTTCTATTTCAAAAATGATGAGAGAATAAACATAAGATATCTCCTTAAATCATAAATGTAGTCCGTCAGCCAAGAGCGCCGCAGGTCGCTTCTTCAGTTTGCTTCTTTGGTTGTCCACTGGAGCTACAGGGTAAGGTAGCTAACACGTAGCTAACAAGGTGTCTTATAGCTTTACGTTTAGCATTGTGCAATATATCTATATTGATTTAATACAAACCTTCACACACGTGGATGAACAAACAGATCAAATTAGAGATAAATTATCACCCAGTTAATGTACAGATACAGGTGTGCAGTTGTAGTATAATATGCCTTGATTCAGACGCAAGCTATGGGATGTCCATTTTTATAGAGATCTGTCTGTGATCGTATTAGAGGCACAACTTTAGCAGCAAGTGTGTGAGGTTTACATGTGAAGTTTGCGCAACGCTTGACATGCTAAATTAGCCTTCTAGCCTCGGTGCAAGAACAAAACACAAAAATTCAGACGTCAAACCCGTCTGTGCCGTCTTCTATGCTGGTTACCGCGACTGTGAGGAAAAATCAATCGACAGAAATGTAAAGCGAGTGAGAGAGAAAGACAGAGAGACTAAATGAGGAGTCCTGCGCTAGACAGACAAAAGCATGAAGCTAAAGCGTCGAATTGAGAGATAATGCAACTGAATAAAAGAAGAGCTTGATGGGACATAAGAGCGAAAGAGGGTGTCAGAGGAAGAGAACAAGGCAGAGAGAGAGATTGAGAGAGAGCGGGAGAGAGAGCAAGAGAAACAGAGAGAGAGCGAGAAAGAGAGCGAGCGAGAGAGTGAGAGAGAGAGAGAGAGAGAGAGAGAGGTAATGTGAAGGGAAATGAGACAGCGGCAGACTTAGATTGAGGAAGAGGAGGAAAGGATAGGAAGCAAGAAGCATGAATGAGATGTTTCACGGAGGACAGCAATGATCACGGGAGAGAAAGGGAAAGAAAGACAGAGTGAAAAAGAGAAAGCAAAAGATGGAAAGGAAGGAGAGAGAAAGTCAGACCAGAGGGAAAGAATGAGATATAAGCCGGTAGAAACAGCGTGATGGTCCATGTCATGTGATGATAACCAGGTCTGTCTTTTCTTCCTGTCCTCCACAATACTATCTCGACTCCTGGCTCCTGATTGGCTCATTCGGGTTGAGCTGTTGACCAATCAGAGAGCAGCGTGTGGTGTGACAGATGGTGACAGCGAGAGGTTATGGATGGTGCACGAGTCTGAGAGCGAACGGCCCTCAACGCCGTATGGTGTGATCGGTGGAGTAAATAGTGCATACTTCTTTTTTAATTTCATTTATTTATTTATAACTTTAGAACCACACCCATTTCTCTATATATTAGCGCTGCATAGTGATGTTAATTTACACTTTCATAATATTGATATATTTTAACATATGCAAAAATTTATACCATTAAAAGAGACCATGTTCTACTTTCAATATAACATGATTGCAGTTTATGGACACACTTTTGTCTCATTTTTTTTAAATTATGTATCAACTTTCTAATTAAAACTAATAACAAAAAGCCATATTAAACAATTAAATCCACGAATAATAAGACACGTATTGCTGCCATGCTTTTTCTTAGGTGTTAAATGTCATTCAACACTACTACTGTGTTATACCCTAAAGTACATAGTGAGCGTATACACTGAATAGAAAACCATTAGGGGAAATGCGTGAATTTTAAGCAAACAAACAAAAAGTCAAACAAATCGTCAGCTGTGTGAAGCTGAAGTGAAGTCAGTGGATAGAAACATACAATAGATATCAAACTGACTATCAGCAAAAACTTTAGTCAAAAAAATCTCTGAATATTTACATTTATATGAACATATAATTTTATGGTGCTGATTTAGATTGTTCAGTGGGTCTCGTGGGTCTGAGGATTATTAGGTAATCTTAAGTTTAGTAGTGGTAATAGTGACTAGGGTCTGGTTTGAGGCACATGCAGTATTAAATTTTATTTATTGTAGAGTTTCCACTTTCCTCGTTATATACACTCATGATTCAGTTCGGCCTCTCAGGTGACCCTGTTAAAAGGGTTATACGATGTCAAAGTACTATAAAACATTCATTCAATCTCTCTCTCTTTCTCTCTCACACACACACACACACACACACACACACACACACATCTTGCTCCTTGAAGATGTCTTATCTGCAGGCTGCTCACGAGTCCTGAAAGACCCTGCAGCAAAAATTAAAATGTGAGCTGCCAATTTCACTCCCAGGCTCTCAATCAAACTCTCAGCACACACACACACACACACACACACTTCTCACACAGCAAAAATGCTAATAAATCAATCCACTTCAGTTTAATGAGCAAATATACAGGGACACTGCAGCTCACTCTAGCTGTACTGTACTGTAGCACACTCACTACACTGCAGCTCGCAAGGAAAGCAGCATACCTCATAATATGATCTAGAGTTAAGGGCAGCATCACATGTATCCTCTGCAACTCCTTAAATCTGTTCAGCTGAACATCACCTTGAGTTTAAAATGTACTAATAGCAGCTATAGCCTTACAGCATATGTAGTAGTTTGATGGTGTTAAATGGTGAATTACAGTGTTTTTGATGGTGAATGTTGGTGTTTGATGGTGATTGTTAGTGTTTGTTGGTGTTTGATGGTGAATGTTAGTGTTTGTTGGTGATTGTTGCTGTTTGATGATGAATGTTGGTGTGTCATGGTGTTTGATGGTGAATGTTGGTGTTTGATGGTGACTGTTGCTGTTTGATGATGAATGTTGGTGATTGATGGGGAATGTTGGTGACTGTTCCTGTTTGATGGTGAATGCTGGTGTTTGATCATGAATGTTGGTGTTTCATGGTGTTTCATGGTGAATGTTGGTGTCTCATGGTGTTTGATGGTGAATGTTGGTGACTGTTGCTGTTTTATGGTGAATGTTGGTGTTTGATGATGAATGTTGGTGTTTCATGGTGTTTGATGGTGAATGTTGGTGACTGTTGCTGTTTTATGGTGAATGTTGGTGTTTGATGATGAATGTTGGTGTTTCATGGTGTTTGATGGTGAATGTTGGTGTTTTATGGTGAATGTTGGTGTTTCATGGTGTTTGATGGTGAATGTTGGTGTTTCATGATGTTTGATGGTGAATGTTGGTGACTGTTGCTGTTTGATGGTGAATGCTGGTGTTTGATCATGAATGTTGGTGTTTCATGGTGTTTGATGGTGAATGTTGGTGACTGTTGCTGTTTGATGGTGAATGTTGGTGTTTTATGGTGAATGTTGGTGTTTGATGATGAATGTTGGTGTTTCATGGTGAATGTTGGTGTTTGATGATGAATGTTGGTGTTTCATGGTGAATGTTGGTGTTTGATGATGAATGTTGGTGTTTCATGGTGTTTGATGGTGAATGTTGGTGACTGTTGCTGTTTGATGGTGAATGTTGGTGAATGTTGCTGTTTGATGGTGAATGTTGGTGTTTTATGGTGAATGTTGGAGTTTGATGATGAATGTTGGCGTTTCATGGTGTTTGATGTTGATGTTGGTGTTTGATGATGAATGTTGGTGTTTCATGGTGTTTGATAGTGAATGCTGGTGTTTGATGGTGAATGTTGGTGCTTTACGGTGTTTGATGCTGAATGTTGGTGACTTGGCGTTTCATGGTGTTTGATGGTGAATGTTGGTGTTTGATGATGAATGTTGGCGTTTCATAGTGTTTGATGGTGAATGTTGGTGTTTGACAGTGAATGTTGGTGTTTGATGATGAATGTTGGTGTTTGTAATTGTTGCGGTTTAGTGGTAGTAACTCTCTGAATGTTGGGAGTTAATGGTGAAGGTCAGTGTTTATGAATGATGGTGTTTGATGGTGAATGATTCTGTCTGTTTTTAATGGACACCTTTGCAAATACCAGTGTTACTGCATCTAGGCAATGTCAATGTAGGATAGGACCAAACATTCAGTTGTATTTATATTATTATTGCACTGTGAATTTCACAAAGAGCTGCAATAAAAAAAAACATACTATAGTCTCAGTCTTTTGTACATGTTTCTGGTGTCAAACTACAGAATCTTGAAGGTGGCACTTCAATCTATGCACATTTCTGTGTGCCGGTTCTCAGCGGCTAAACAGCCTGGAGCAAGACATGCTTACTGGATTGAAGAAGGTTAGTGGAATCCCTTCTTTACAAGTACTTGAGAGTTTGTTTAAAGAAGTTAGTGGTGAGTAAACAGGATAATCCCGTGTTTGCCATGTCAGTCTTTCTATGAAAGAGACTATGTTTAGTCTTGCAAGACTAATGTCACTGTGAAAAATGTCATTTTAAGTCAAAATTAGGACATTTTCATTATTTGAAAGTCTTCTACAGTATTGCATCAACAAATTGCATCTCAGTGCCAGGTTTGGAGCCTGGACAACCACCAGACCCTGTTGTCTTATCTTAAGTCAAGTAAACTTGTGTCTTATCTTAAGTCAAGTAAACTTGTGGCAGCTCTAAGACATTTCTACAGTGCTTTCCCATCATGCAGTCGGATGAAATATCCATGTTTAATCTTATCGAATGGAATGAAAGACATTCAGCAGTGAAAATAAATAGCAGCATGGAGAAAAACAGTGGGGGAGCAAGAATTAAACTCTGCTGGACAGACCAGAAACACACAAGGACCCCAAAAGAACCTCAAGCGAAGACAACAAAAACACACAGTCACACAAACACTCATATAATGTGCAGCAGGAGACGGAAGGCCTACTACGCTCTAATAATTGTACAACTCTATCAAAGGCTTTTCTCAACCATAAGCCAACAGCTGCTCACCTCAGAGCAGATACCCTGAGGTGCACACTCTTGGAGCTGAGATCACCTTAACACCACAACATGCTGAACAAATGTTCTCCAAACCAGCTAGTAAATATGGAAGGAATATCACATCACAGGTGTTTCAGATATACTGTGATTACAACTCAAATATGGTATTTGCTGATGTGTATTGTTTGATGGCATTTGGTGAACTGTGGTGTTTGATGGTGTTTGGTGGTATTTGCTGATGTGTAGTGTTTGATGGTGTGTGATGGTATGTGATGATGTGTGATGTTTTATGGTGTGTGATGGTATTTGGTGGTGTGTGATGTTTGATGGTGTTTGATGGTATTTGGTGATGTGTGGTGTTTGATGGTGTTTGATGGTATTTGGTGGTGTGTGGTGTTTGATGGTGTGTGATGGTATTAGGTGGTGTGTGATGTTTGATGGTGTGTGATGGTATTTGGTGATGTGTGATGTTTGATGGTGTGTGATGGTATTTGGTGATGTGTGATGTTTGATGGTGTGTGATGGTATTTGGTGATGTGTAGTGTTTGCTGGTGTGTGATGGTATTTGGTGATGTGTAGTGTTTGATGGTGTGTGTGATGGTATTTGGTGATGTGTAGTGTTTGATGGTGTGTGATGATATTTGGTGATGTGTAGTGTTTGATGGTGTGTGATATTTGGTGATGTGTGATGTTTATGGTGTGTGATGGTATTTGGTGATGTGTGGTGTGTGATGGTATTTGGTAATGTGTATGTTTGATGGTGTGTGATGGTATTTGGTGATGTGTAGTGTTTGATGGTGTGTGATGTATTTGGTGATGTGTAGTGTTTGATGGTGTGTGATGGTATTTGGTGATGTGTAGTGTTTGATGGTGTGTGATGGTATTTGGTGATGTGTAGTGTTTGATGGTGTGTGATGGTATTTGGTGATGTGTAGTGTTTGATGGTGTGTGATGGTATTTGGTGATGTGTAGTGTTTGATGGTGTGTGATGATATTTGGTGATGTGTAGTGTTTGATGGTGTGTGATATTTGGTGATGTGTGATGTTTATGGTGTGTGATGGTATTTGGTGATGTGTGGTGTGTGATGGTATTTGGTGATGTGTAGTGTTTGATGGTGTGTGATGTATTTGGTGATGTGTAGTGTTTGATGGTGTGTGATGGTATTTGGTAATGTGTGATGTTTGATGGTGTGTGATGGTATTTGGTGATGTGTAGTGTTTGATGGTGTGTGATGGTATTTTATATGATTTTTTTTTTTTTTTTTTTTTTTTTTTTTTTGTTTTGTTTTTTTTTTGGGTTTTTTTTTTTTGTTTTGGTTTTGTGGTTTTGGTTTGGTTTGTTGTTTTTTTTGTGTTTGATTTTTTTTTTTTTTTTTTTTTTTTTTGGAGAACAGATTCAGTGTTTTCCCCCTTTTTTTGTTTTTGTCATTAGATTGTTTAACACCTTTCACAAAGTTAAAGTTAATGCCTTTCTTAAAGTTGAGTCACTGTGACTTATTTGTTTTACTGTAGGTGAATTCCTGAGACTCTGCTTGGTTTCCACAGAACATATCAGTGTTTTGGACCACGTGGAGTCTCTCACTGCCAGGTTTCTGGACTTGACCATGAAAAGCATCAGAAGCTGTTGCTGTATTTGGTGGCCATCTGATGTGTGTGTGTGTGTGTGTGTGTTTGCCATTTGGTAAAATTACACACAATGCCAGTGTGCTCATATGCCAAAGCTAACACATGAAGAAACCAGTCAGCAACATGAGTATGAAAATTTGTGTCTTTTTCATTTTTTACACAAATCCTACCAATACAATAAATCATATTAGTTGTTGAATGTCTGATATTTCTACCACATAAATATCATTATTTATTTACCGTACTAAATACTTGTACGTCATTGTTTAATCAAGTATTGTATGCGCTGTTTGACTTTAAGTAGTGTAAAAGTGCTACAGATAATCATTTAACCCTGGAATATTTTATGCTGAAGCTTTTTTTTTATTTATTTTTTTGCTGATGTAGCTTTTATTTATTTATTTATTTATTTTCCCTATCCACCAGCCAGCTCTCCCTTATCACACAACAGCTACTAACCAGGGCGGGCGAAGGCTAAAACTTTCTCTGAGACAAGTAAACCAGCCAAAATCTGCTTTTCTAACTGCTGCTCACGCTACGTCACAGTGCTGCTAAACACACTGGAAAGAAAGCTCTATCTGCCCTCTTCCGCATACCGATGTCCCCGATTGGTTAATGTAGCTCTTGCTCTTTGGATTCAACCTCGCAATCTGCTGATGATTGAGTCGTGTCACTCAGTAACCCCATTAGGGGACGTGGAAATATCTTTAGGACATCATTATATACCGACTAAACAGTATGACTAATTTATTTCAAATGTCCTTATCATGGTATTGTACATCATAGATTAGATTTATTTGGCAAACCAGTTGAGTACTCGTTGTATTTAAGAGTTCTGCTTTTCCCAACTTGACCAATTTATCTGTGAAACCAATACACACAGATAGTGGCATCAAAATGCAAGTAAGTATGAAACAACGCCATGACCTCATGAGCAGAACAGCTAAACATGATCAATCTGACACAATCCTTTCCAAGAAGCATACTTCCCTTTCGGAGGAAAAAACCCACTCATGACTCCGCCCTCTTCAGAGTGAAAGTTTGGTAATGGCACATTCCAGAGTCATGCTAAATCCCCTCCACACACACACACACACACAATAAAACAATGCTTTGCTCTCACTCCCAGCCCACAACCAGCGAGTTTCATAACAATCCCATTATTCATAAATCCGAGCCGAGCAAGAAGAGCCAGGTCGTGTGCAGTGTGCTGCCAATCACAGGTGAAGTGTAAACAGAAACAGAAACCGTACCCGAATGTATGTAGCGCTGCCTGCTATACTGTACTGAATTTTGAATTTGCACAGAAAACCTGAATCTTAACGGGACATACGTAAACAAGGTTAAATATATCCTTGGCGTTCGGTTGAGCTTAAAGCTAAGCAAACGTATAGCGAAAAGGTGCGATGAATCATTTTCTAGTAGTTGAGCTATATTCAGTATTTTATACCAATAATTAATGGCATATTTCAGAAGCATGAGATCAGTTCTTCAAACAATGTACACAGGAAACACATTAAACAAAGTCACTCTGTCTGTCCTGAATGTCAACGTCTTTCATAACACGTGGGTAGGTGTAACACAGAGGCAGGACACGGCCTCGAACCCGATAACCTGACATTTTTACGGACCGGTCACGTGACTGCAGCAGTGATACGTACACTGATAGAAAACAAACAGAAGGATCTAGGGAAAAAAAGTTTCAGCATGTAATAATAGTTTAGCACAGCAACTCTTCTTCTAGTTTCCAAAGCAGCTTAACAAAAGTCCCACATCTGGTGAGTGTTAATGGTTCATAAACATACTACAAACATTTCAACAACAAAAAAAAACAAATAAAGCATACACTTTGTTTTGACTGCACGGCTGTTTGTCCTTTTTCCATTTCCTAAATATGGAACAACAGACTGCGAATGGGCAAAGGGGAATTCTCCGTTTCCTCTTAAGTGTCCTGAACTTATTCTCTCAAGAGGGATCTGCTGTGCTGCTGCGATTTCACGCATCACTGCTGCAGCAAGAAAATCTCCAAGAGGAGAACGTTTCAGGAGAATACGTCTGCATTTTCTGCCATCTTAGCAAAAATACCACAACATCTGGAGTCTTTGATGGAGCATGTTGGTGTTTGACAGAGCATGTTGGTGTTTGACGGAAAATGTTGGTGTTTGATAGAGAATGTTTGTGTTTGATGGAGCATTTTGGTGTTTGATAGAGAATGTTGCTGTTTGATAGAGAATGTTGGTGTTTGACCGAGAATGTTGGTGTTTGACAGAGAATGTTGGTGTTTGATATAGAATGTTGGTGTTTGATGGAGCATGTTGGTGTTTGATGGAGAATGTTGGTGTTTGATGGAGAATGTTGGTGTTTGACAGAGAATGTTGGTGTTTGATATAGAATGTTGGTGTTTGATGGAGCATGTTGGTGTTTGATGGAGAATGTTGGTGTTTGATGGAGAATGTTGGTGTTTGACAGAGAATGTTGGTGTTTGACAGAGAATGTTGGTGTTTGATATAGAATGTTGGTGTTTGATGGAGCATGTTGGTGTTTGATGGAGAATGTTGGTGTTTGATGGAGAATGTTGGTGTTTGATGGAGCATGTTGGTGAATGTGGAGAATGTTGGTGTTTGACAGAGAATGTTGGTGTTTGATATAGAATGTTGGTGTTTGATGGAGCATGTTGGTGTTTGATGGAGAATGTTGGTGTTTGATGGAGCATTTTGGTGTTTGATAGAGAATGTTGGTGTTTGACCGAGAATGTTGGTGTTTGACAGAGAATGTTGGTGTTTGATATAGAATGTTGGTGTTTGACAGAGAATGTTGGTGTTTGATATAGAATGTTGGTGTTTGATGGAGCATGTTGGTGTTTGATGGAGCATGTTGGTGTTTGATGGAGAATGTTGGTGTTTGATGGAGCATGTTGGTGAATGATAGAGAATGTTGGTGTTTGATGGAGCATTTTGGTGTTTGATAGAGAATGTTGGTGTTTGACCGAGAATGTTGGTGTTTGACAGAGAATGTTGGTGTTTGATATAGAATGTTGGTGTTTGACAGAGAATGTTGGTGTTTGATATAGAATGTTGGTGTTTGATGGAGCATGTTGGTGTTTGATGGAGCATGTTGGTGTTTGATGGAGAATGTTGGTGTTTGATGGAGCATGTTGGTGAATGATAGAGAATGTTGGTGTTTGACAGAGAATGTTGGTGTTTGATGGAGCTTGCTTTCATCTTGTTGCTAGGTGTTGGTGTTCAGTGGAGATTCTTGGTATTTGTTGGTATGTTTTACAATAAAAACTTGATATTTACTGTAGGACGTTCTAGAGTGTGATGGTGTTTATGGGAGAAATGTAGTAAATTCTCTGTGTTGATGATTTTTTAGTGAAAGCTTATTGGAAAATATTGGTGTGTTGGTCTTCAATTGAGTAAATGGCACACTTATATAGTGCTTTCATCCAAAGTGCTTTACACTGTGTCTCATTCACCCATTCACACACACTGACACCCCAATGGTAGCAGAGCTGCCACGCAAGGCACTAACTTGCCACTGGGAACAACTTTGGGGTTCAGCGTCTTGCCCAAGGACACTTCAGCATGGGGAGTCATCCGGGCCGGGAATCGAACCGCCAACCCTATGATTAGTGTACAACCCAATCTACCGCCTACGCCACAGCCGCCCCCACAGCAGCCGAGTATGTTTCTAAAAGATGCCGTTTGATGAAGATCAATGGTCTTTTTTGGTAAATGATAGAGACTGACAGTATGTTGGTATGTTGGTATTTTGATAGAATTTGGTGGTGTTTACTGGCGATTGTTAGAATTTGTTGGAGAACTTGATGAAGATTGCTTGTTTGATGATGTTTAACAGTGTCATGTATCAGAGAAAGAAATCAATGTCACATGACCACCTGCATCTGAATCACGTCTTCTGTTAACGAGAACTCCTATATATAGCCACTGTTTGCACTGCTTCATTGTGTTACGTTAATCTTTCTATCCCTTGTCTCTGTAGTCGTGTTTTTGTTCCTTTATTTATCTTTAATCCTTGCCACAGCGTTTTGCCTTAGAGTTAGTGTCTTTGTATTTTGTTTGTTACTTTATTCAATCTTTAAAATTCTGCAATTGTAGCCGTCTCTACTTTTTCGTGACAAACAGAGGTAGTTCTGAGTGTTCGATAGCTAGTGTTTATGTTTAATATGGACTGTACAGTAGTAATGTTGTTGGTGCTGGTTTAAGATTGTTCGCGAATGTTGTGTTTTTGGTGTTTTCGTATTAAACGGTCCCTCTAGGATTTAGCGATCGCACGAATGAACGCAAAAACGAGGAAACTCTTCAATATTCGCAGGAGCTTGCAATTGTTCAAAATTAAAGCCAATTATAACCAAGATGCATCATGTGATATCATCACAACACGGCCCCATGCAATTCACAAGTGGATTGATGGAGATTGTCGGTGTTTCTGCCAGTTGGCGGAAATGGAGATTGCTTGTGTTTGATGGAGTTTATCAGTGTTTTGATGGAAATCTGCAGTGTTTAATGGATATTATTAGCATTTGTTGGAGAATCGTGATGATTGATGGAGACTGCTGGTGTGTAATGGTGTTCGTTGGATATTGATGGTGTTTGATAGTGTTTAATTGAGAACGGTAAGGTGTTTTTAAGTTGGTTGTTCGAGATATAATGAGTATGTCCATTATATCCTTGTGTAAACATGTCTAGCTGTAGTTGAAAACTAGGATGAGTGATTGATTAAAAATAATTTTACCATGATGCATTAACTATAAAATATTTTTATTAAACTATAAAGCACTAAACGGTCTCGCGCCACAATATCTAAGCAACCTTCTGGTTTTCTATCATCCGCCACGCCTACTTGGATCAAAAGATGCAGGCTATTTGACGGTGCCTCGAATAGTGAAGGCTACAGCAGGGGAAGAGCTTTCTCTAATTGAGCCCCACTGTTATGGAACGGTCTTCCTATTAGTGTTCATGACTCAGACTCAGTCTCAGTGTTTAAGTCTAAGCTTAAAATGTATTTGTTTACTCAAGCCTACCATGACTAGACTTTCTATTATACTAATTCCCAGTCCTAATAATCTTTTTTCTCCCTCTCTCCTTTTCCCGGCCACACACGAATTTATGGAGGTACTAGAGATCCAGATCTTTCTGCGTCTGGATGGAGCTCAAATCTTCTCTAATTCCAGACTGCTGGGTCTACGCCTGCTTCTAAGGCAATACAGACTTCATATACATCCATAATTAACTTTTTCACACTATCTATTGTTACCCAGATGAGTCGGGTTCCTCTCAAGGTTTCATCCTCTTAAAACATCTTAGGGAGTTTTTCCTCACCACCATCATCACACAGTGGCTCGCTCAGTTGGGATAAATTCGCACATTTAATATCTGTATTCCGTGTTGATATTTCTGTAAAGCTGCTTTGAGACAATGTCTAGTGTAAAAAGCGCTATACAAATAGAATTGAATTGAATGCCTCACACGTTGCAGTTTTTTCTTCTTCTCACAATTTCCTCTCTGAGAATGCTATTTATAGAAAACAGAAACTGCCACTCGAGTTCAAACACCTTTCTTTTCCATAATGAGAAATCTAAGGAAGACTATGTGCTGTTCGGGATCCCATGCTGGAATCACAGACTCCAGACCACAGTTTAGACTGTACTGTACAAGTTCTTGGAAAAATCATCTTCAGTTTAAACTGGCCAAGCTGTAAAGTGTAAACTCCAGAGACAGCCGCTTATGGTGGCCATTTGCGAAACATGACTCTGGAGAGAAAGAGGAAAAGGCCAAGCAAACAGATGGGAATATAATTACATACATGAAAGAAGAAAGAAAGGGACACAGTGGCGTCCAACCTTCCGAGTCCATTAATGACGACGGTTTTTATTTCACTATCAAAAATAAATATATGTGATGATAATCACATCATTGAGTCACCTTTAACATTAATCACATCACATGAGTGTTAGGCGTTTATTCCGAGACCACACAATGGCTTCTCGTGTGATTTGAAGCCTGACCATATCACGGTAGTCTGTACTATGGAGAAAGAGTGAAATGAGACAGCAAAAAAGAGGCTAGGAAAGAGATGGAAAAAATAAATCTTCATCAAGAGAAAGTGAAATAAAAGACAGAATGAGAGAAAGGAAAGCAAGAGAAGCTCCCAGCAGGGGTTAACGTCGGTCATTCATCTTCGTGTGCTCATCTCTCAACAGCTGAACCAAATCCAGGTCAATGGCTTCAAGCAGGAATTGCAACCTATAGCCATTTCCTCACTTATATTTCCCCCACCTTTTATTCTAACATACTTTATTTTTTAAAACACTAAATGCTACACAATGTGTTGATTTTGGGGTAGGTTGAGCATACCGTGGTCATACCATGATACCAAACAGCTTCATCTTTTCATTTCATCTTCTGATCTATTTTTAGGTTTTTAACACCAAATTGCAGTCTAAAACGCCAACGTGTTACCAAGAAGGCTACAGACAATTCGCTATCACGCAAGTAAAAGTAGTCTAGGCCTAGTCTGATTAGTAACTGATCTAAAGCCAATGCTACTATAAACTCACTGAAATCTAGAAAAGGGGGTTTGCACTGTTCACTGTGTGAGCGCCAATCTTGGCTTGGCAACAAGGAATTGGTAGCTGAGAAGACTTCCCCCGAGTAAATGAGATGAAATTGCAAGTTCACAGGATGTTTTTACTGGTTTAATGATAATGAGTCTTTATTGGTCACATAGACATTACAGCACAGTGAAATTCTTTTCTTTGCATACCCCAGCATGTCAGGAAGTTCGGGTCAGAGCACAGGGTTAGCTACGATAGAGCGTCCCCTGGAGCAGAGAGGGTTGAGGGTTTTGCCCAACAGTGGCAGCTTGGCAGTGCTGGGGCTTGAACCCCCGACCTTCTGATCAGTAACACAAAGCCTTAACTGCTAAGTCGCAACTGCCCAAACTTTATATTGGGTCTCGAACGCAGCATTAGATTGCTTTGCCAGTCTGCCAATGAAGCCAGTGTGAATCCTAGACTGTAACATGCAAATCAAAAACATACTTTTCACACTGATTAGTGTTTAAGTAGTTAGCTAGTGAGATTGAAACTACAACCCCAATTCCAAAAAAATTGGGACAGTATGGAAGATGCAAAAACAAAGAGAGTCGCTTGAATATTCAATTCACGCTGTGCTATACTGAAAATACGTTATTCGAAACAATTTTTAATGTTTTACTTTGTGAATTTAATTTATTTTTGAAAATATACACTCATTTCAAATCCGATGACTGCAACAAATTACAAAAAAGTAGGGACAGTCAACAGTTTACCGCTGCGTGGCATCGCCTTTTCAAACTAAGCGTTTGGAGGCTGAGTGAAGACACCAGTTGGTTAAGTTTAACAGGCGGAGTAAAGCCTTAACTTGTATCTGTGGACGCAGCGGTGAATGGTGTCGATTGACAAAGGTTTACCAAAGTATTCCCGAACCCATGTCGGGATCTCCATTACAGACTCATGACGGTTTTTAAGACAGTGACGTCGGCCTCGCCCTTTACGCACCGAGATTTGACCGGATTCCTTGAATCTTTTTATGATATTGTGCACTGTAGAAGGTGAAACGCCCGAAATCCTACCGATTTATCTTTGGGGAATGTTCTTCTCAAAGTGTTGGATTATTCGCTGACACATCAGATGGCAGATCGGAGAGACTCAACCCATCCTCGCTCTTGAAGGACTGGGCCTTTTTAGAGGTTGTACATCACCCCGGCTAAATCCGGGCAATGAAATAAAAGACAAATGGTAAGATGTTCCACAATTTCAGAGCTTTGACACACAGAAAAGGCCTGGACACCTTTTGAGTCCAAGCAATGGTTAAAGATAACGAATCTTAAAGCTTTTAATTGCTGTAGTGTTTTTACTTGCTTTATTGATGCACATCTTTTTCTGGTTACTCCTTTATGACAGTGCTTTGAGACATATTTCATTAGAGAAGGTATTACAGAAATACACCTGACTTTGCTTGAAATATAAGTAACATACTGATGACTCCGAAAAGATTTTTTTAATGAGCCGTTTTTTCCGAGAATTTTTCAGAGACCAAGTCTCAATCATTTATCTTTTCAGGCTGTAAACCAGACACTCTCTTTCATCTAGCCATAACACCTAATGTTACACACACACACACCGCATCATTCACAGCTTCAGTAATGAACACGCTGGAGCTTCATGGCCTGAAGCGGTCTCTGAACCGCAGCACGCTCAGACTACTGCACATCGCAATAACAACCTCAGATATTATTGTAAGAGAACCAGTTTTATGAGGGTTTTTTTTATCGATATGAATCAGATATATCAGAAACACAGAAATGTAACTTATCCCAAGAATTAAAGCTGCCGTATGTGATTTTATTTATGCCAAGTTTTGCTAGACTGTCTTTACATCATGATGGCTATGATTACATAGATCGTTAATAATAATGTGATTATGGAAAATTGCTGTGGTGTAAGGGGAATTAAACACTGAGACATTATAGGAAAATAATTAACGTCACGGTGATAGCAGTCATCCCACCACCCCAATGTTGATTATTTTCCTATAACAGCACCCCCGAAATTATTTATTCCTTACACATTTTCCTTACGGTTGCAGGAAAAATTACACCAACTTCTTCCTATTGAATCTGCATTTACCTAGACAAAAAAAATGAAGAATTGTCCATTATGCTTCTACATCTCGTCTAATGCGATCGTTTGTTTTTATTTAAACTGTAGATGTGATTAATGTGTGTACTGTGAAGCATCAGCATTTAGTACTGAAAGCTCATCTATTCAACCAGCATCTCAACATCGATAACAATAAAGCTGGGAGATGGGGCTCGATGAACCGGCAGCACTGAGAGTCCTCAATCCACCGAACTCTTTAATAAATAATGGACATGACAGAAAGCTAATAGGACAGTGGGAGAACTGGTTTAGGAAGCATGGTCAGTTATTTCTATACCTGCAATCAGCAAAACTGTTTCATGTAATCAGTAATGTATATCTGTCTCGTGTAGATGAAAAATTCAAAAGCAGTTCTGAGAAATCGCTTCGGTTGATCA
This sequence comes from Ameiurus melas, assembly GCA_012411365.1. NCBI lineage: Eukaryota > Metazoa > Chordata > Actinopteri > Siluriformes > Ictaluridae > Ameiurus > Ameiurus melas. The sequence continues at coordinate 31,796,095 of CM022758.1, read as the reverse complement.
AATCATGATTTAAGGGTCATAAAACGCTTCTATACCGATGATGAGATGGGACATTTGTCGCGTACCATGTATGGTTTAGTTTAGTGACTGGAAGGTTGTGAGTTTAAATCTCAGAACTGCCGAAGAGCCCATATTGAAACTTACAATCTGTTTGTGCCACTGTTATCAGCAATAACTGCAACCAAACAATTCTGATAACTGGAGATTAGACTTTCACTTACTTTTAGGACTAGGATTTACTCCTATGATTTGGATTATTTGAATTCCTTCATAATCCATTTGCTTGACCGGACATTCTCCTTTAGGATTTTCTGGTAGAGTGCAGAATTAATGTTTCCTGCAATTACTGCAAGTTGTCCAGGCCCTGAAGCAGCAAAGCATCCCCACACCATCACACTTCCACCAATATGCTTGACTGTAGGTATGATGTTCTTTTTGTGGAATTCTGTGTTTGGTTTGTGACAGATGTAACGGGACTCCTGTCTTCCAAACAGTTCCACTTTCCACTCATCAATCCACAGAACATTCTCCCAAAATGTTTGAGGATCATCAAGGTGTGTTTTTAGCTAAATTCAGACAAGCCTTAATGTTCTTCTGTTTTAGCAGTGGTCTTCACCTCGCCATTCTTCCATGTATGCCATTTCTGCCCAGTGTCTTTCTGATAGTGGAGTCATGAACAGTGACCTTTATTGATGCAAGAGAGGCCTGTAGGTCCTTTGATGTTGTCATTGGATCTCTTGTGACTTCCTGGATGAGTCGTCACTGTGCTCTTGGAGAAATTTTGAAAGGTCAGCCACTTCTGGGAAGGTTCACTACTGTGCCGAGTTTTTCCATTTGGAGATAATGGCTCTCACTGTGGTCCTTCAGTGTCCCAGTGCCTTTCAAATAGCTTTGTAACCCTTCCCAGACTGATGTATTTCAATCACCTGCTCCCTCATCATTTCTAGAACTTCGGAGCATAGTGTGTTAGTGTGTAAGAAGTTCTATGTAAGTGTTGATTTGATTGAACACGGTTTACAGTAACCAGGCCTTTTTGTGTCTAATCCAGCTGAACCCCTCCATCAGTACAGTTTCATATATTTGGGGAATTAGTAACCATGGGGGGCAAATATATTTTCACACAGGCCCAGTTACTATTGGATAACGTTCTTGCTTTAATAAACAACATCATCATTTGAAACTGTATTTTGTGTTTACTCGGGTACCTTTTGTTTTATCTTAGATTTAATTTTAATTTCAGAAACGATTTAGTACAAGATATACAGAAAAAGCAAGAAATAAGGATGGGGAAAATACTTTTCCACGGCACTCTGAAGGGGAATATGTACACCAGCAGATCAGCGACAACGTTACGTCTATTCCTGTAAGTTTATCCCCCATTTGAGTCAGAAAGTCGCTGATCCTCATCCTTTGATTTTCATTAAACTGCAAACACTTAGAAAACAAAAAAAGAGAGAGAGAGAGGTTTTTTAGAGAGGTTTTTTTTTTGGGATAGTTAAAGAGTTCTTAGCTTCCTGAAGTGGTCCTTCTTGTTACCTTTCACTCAGAAACACTCAGAAAACACTCAGAATTCCATGAAAATACAACAATTTTAACGATTATACTGTAGATTTACCCTTCTTCTTCTTCTTCTTCTTTAATTATAAAAGAGTAATCTGACTCAGCAGATTTTCCAAAAAGCTTAGCGGACAGGAGTAAATTACAGAACAAACGCCGAGCCCTGTCATTTTAAACAGCACCATTAATCAGGACTATGCCTGGGATAGGTATTATTCTCACTTTAAACAACTACCAGAATACCAACAGCAACGTGAAGACCAAACCCAGGCATCCCATAATAATGCTCTAGGTTTTCAGGATACCGGTGCAGTGGTGGTATTTCAGGTGGAAATCTCAGTGTGCTGGTGTGAGAGAAGATGAACATTACACAGGGAAGTAGGAAATGCCCGTGAGGAATGCTAATGAACACCGCTGGGTAAAGGTCCGACCTAGCTGACACTGGGCATTGCTGTTACCTAGCAGTTTGTTTACTACACATATAAAATATACTTGTACTTTACGCACTCAATATGTATTGAACTCTGATACTTTTGGACACATGTATATGAACAAAACTAGCGCAATGTTGCCAAAGACATATTTAAAATATGCAAAGTACGCTCACAAAGTTGTAAATCATCTGTGTTTCAGTGTTTGCAATTCAAACTGAATCTTAACTACGGAAAGAAAATGATAACAACCGACACCTGCAGGCAATACTACAGGGGAAAAAACCCCAAAATACTCCAGGAGAATCAGACAGCCAATCGGAATCTAAGGGTGAGCGAGAGGAAATTACATGTTCGTAAACAGGAAGAGGAAACCAGTTTAGCTTGTTGTTCTGAATCTCACCATCCAGCACCAAAATAGAGTGACAGGAGCGTAAAAATAGAAACACACCCATTGAAACGTACACCGATTCTTATTGAAAGACGTGTATATGGTCGATACTGCAAATAAAACAAGATGTAAGGTGATGGAACACCTTGCTGCTCCTTTTCAGAATAATCGATTAATCGGAGGATTATTATTTTCACGATTAATCGGATTGGGGGGGGGGACTTTCGGCTATATTTTAAAATAAAATTCACCAACTTAGTGTTAGAAATATAAACTTTGTAACATAAGGAGATTTTTTTGTTAGTTGTTCATTGCACCTTATGCTTTCTGTTACTCGCTGCCTTTCGCATATTGTTTTACTTGCGTTTACTTTCACCGTACCGTTTAAATCAGACATTTCAGATCTTACTTGCGCTCATCACCGTGTGCGTCTACACGGCCTCGTTGCTAACAGATTGCTCCTGTTATAATAAACGACAGAATTTACACCATATCGCGTGTAAAATACATCATATAATGACAATAAACGTCAATTAAACTGAACCTTTTACGCAACTCGCACCAGCTTCCCCAAGCCCTTCCAGCTTGATCTTCTCCGCGGTGTTTAACATAAAATGCTCCCCTGCCTTAGAGGACTTGGAGGTCGGACACTTTTTTCCCCTGTCGCTTGACGATTACGCCTCCGTCTGACGGTGACTGAGGTCATGTTGGGAATAAAAGGTAACGCTGACATAAACAGTAAACTGAAGAAATGCGTTTTCGTTAGCTAAAGCTAGCGGCGTCGAACCACGTGCGTTTGACGTTGTGTGTCATCAACTAGGAAGCGGTTTATACTTCCGCTTAGTACAAAAACCGCTCGTGTTCCATTAGAGACGATATTACCTTTCGGAACTTCACACACTAGAGTACGGTAGAGTACATAATGCATAGTGTAAGTGTTTTGTACGTCATTTGGGACACAACTTTAGTAATTATTCTCCGTAGCGTGTTTTTGGAACAGAAGTAATGTAGACAGTAAACAAGTAAAAAGAAGATTAACCCAATGACAAGCAGCAATTTTAAGACGTTAAAAAAAATCTGTAAAAAATTTGGATCGAAGCGCTACATGTGTCATAAATTCTATACAGACACTTTATAAATAGTAAAGCGCAGCTTGTGACATTTACATTTATTCATGGGGCAAACACGCTCATCCAAAGAGGCTTACAAGTGACGCAGAAGCCAAATCGAGACATGGAGCCTTTAGAAGAGCCTGACACTTACAAAGTGCTGCCAGAGTGAATTTGCTCCAAATTACCAGAAACAAGTGTGAGATAGTTGAATAATGAACAGACAGACACACACACACACACACACAGCAGCAGCAGCCCAAGGTTTGGAGAAATGCTACTGCTCAGATGCAGTGAGAGTGACTATGAACAGGATTATTAATAGCAAGATTAATGACAGGACTCACTATCAACCAATAAGAATGCACTTTTAGGCCCTGTTTACACTTGTGCATTTTCGTTTTAAAACACACAACTGTTGCTACGGTTACGCCTGTCGTCTACACTACTCCGGCGTTTCCGAACCTGTCAAACGGAGTCTTTTGGACACGCCAAAGACCCCGGTTTAGATTGAAAACTACGGCCTCACGTTTCAGTGTAAACAGACCAAAACGAAGACATTTGAAAACAAAGGCGTGGCTCCGCCCACACTCTCCCTAATTGGTTCTGGATCATTCATATCCTTCCCTGATTCATCAAGCCCTTACTACATGACCGTTACGCTACCTCGATCATATACACAATAACACAAGGACTGAACCACAAGCTTTACAGGATTTGTTGTCATTCTTAGCAGCTGTTGTGCAGTTCAGTTCTGTATTTTATAACACTGCAGCTGCCTACATGCGCAAGAGGCGAGCTACGATTAGAGCAATCGCCAACAAATCTCATTTTGAGCAGCGTAAGCCCGACACGGAACACCGGATTGTTGTGCTTCCCAGTGACTAGCGACCAACTTTCTGTTTACAGTTGTATGCGCATACCCAGTGTCACATGAATGGTCATGTGACGTGCGTTTTCGGTCATGTAGTGCGGACGGAGATCGCGTCTGAAACATGGCCGAAACGCCAGTGCGGACGAGGATCGTTTACATTTTAAAAACGCCTTTTTAAAACACAAACGCAGTAGTGTAAACAGGGCCTTCGTAGTGCTAATTTTGCTTCACACTCCATGAACTCGCAAATAAGCAAACCCAGAAAGCAGAATCCAGGCCAATTTAGCTACTGAGTTTGATTATACAACAGAGATGGAAACTCGAGTCTGCGACTTGGACTCGCGAACAGCTGACTCGATACTTGACTCGGCCTTGAAGACGGAGACCCCACTTGACATCATTCCCTATCGGTATGCCCTGCATCCTGCAACTATTTCCCGCATTTTGATTGGAAATAAAATGTTCGATCAAACTAAGTGTGGAAGCGGGGGCGTGCTTGAGCGCCGGTTTGTGAATGGAGGGTGGAGCCGGAAAAGGTGAGTGCTAAGTATTGCACACCATTAAAGTATTGCACACAATTAAAGTAATGAACGTTCTGTGTTGCACTGAGCCGAGACGAGAATAAAGACGAAGAAATGGGCGCCTCGAAAAACAGAGAGCCAACAGAGTGTGTGTGTGTGTGTGTGTGTGTTTCTATAAAATAAAACCAATGAAACCCCTAGTGCCTTTTGAGTTGTTTCAAGCCTCCAGCTCCTCATTCCCTACCCGAATCTGGGAACACTCAGGTTTTAGATATTTTTTCTTTTTTCAGTAAGTTATCAACTGAAATAGATGGAAATAGACGGCAAACATCAGTTGCATTGCTGACGAAGCAACCGTCCCAAATCTGACCTTCATCCAATGGCTGTGAAGAAAATATTGACGCCTGTCATCAAAGGGCTTTCATTCAAACTGGGCTCACGTGACGTCAGGCCATAGAAATCCTTTTTGTCCCACTTAATTTTGTATGCAGTAATGTTTCTCTTTATTGCATTGTTTGATTAAAAAAAAGACATAACTATAAGTGAATATAAGTAAATGGGCCGAGTGTGTGTGTTTTCATTCATTTAGATAGACATCAAAATGGTAGGCCTTTGGGTGTTATATGGAATATGTCCCACACTAACTTACTACATGTCCCACACTTGGTCTGTTTGCATCTGGTCACCCTACTCCGAAACGCACTTTGACGGGAGAATAATCAAGCTCGTCATGCTGTTAGAGTTCTTAAAACTGAATTTCCAATAAAAATGACTTAAAAGTTGAGTTCCGAGTGACCATTATTTTGGAGCGCCACACCTTTTAGCCCTCCAAATGTGCCACATATTTCATCTACCGTTCCCTAGAGCAATGAAATCATGCAAATTGTCGTCAGAGTTCTAAGAATGAACACGTCATTAGGAATAACTAACTGAATTTGGGAACAAACTCTAAAAAATAAAATCATAAAATTGGGAATATTAAAACCAACAATTTTTTTTTTACACACAACGGTTAGCATAACGTTGGCTCGCTGCAGCTAATTTTAGTATTTACACACAGCGTTTAGCGTAACGTTAGCTCACTTCAGCTAATTTTAGTATTTACACACAGTGGTTAGCATAACATTAGCTCACTTCAGCTAATTTTAGCATTTACACATGCCGTTTAGCATAACGTTAGCTTGCTTACTAGCAAACAGGACATCTTTAAAGACTATGGTGAAGAATTTAGGTTAAATGAATTGTCACTAACATTTTCTTATAACCAATCTTTAGCAAGGTTGCAAATTATTCTGGCCCTGACTGCATTTGCAAGTCAGGCAGAACTTTCCTTACAGTCTTCATTATAAAACGGGTTACTACCAAACGAGTTCTCATATTCAAGAGGGAAAATAACAGTAGTGCTGAAATGTCAGTACTGGGTGATGTATTCTGCTGCTATTCCTGTCTAGCTCTCTCTCTCTCGTAAGAGTAAGACATGCTAAAGCTGGCGGAAATTAGGTCTTCTTCTGCTCCAGTCCCAAAGCTAATCATACGCAATGTGGGTCACAGCAGGAGAACGTCCACACAGCTATCCTAACGCTCCTCGTTAGTATCCATCCAGCTGCACGTACAATCACGTCTTACACGTTTTAACACCGTCACAAATCATCTACCTTGAAGAATAATTATAGCATCCGTGTTCTGTTGATAAACGTTTTTGCTCAGCTTGTTCCGTCCACTATTACACAACACTGTTGCTGAATTCTCCATTCCGATTGGCCAGACTGAGTCTCCTTATGCCACAGCGCTCCTAAATGCTCGAATCTGATTGGTCAGTAGGTGTGCGTTGTTTTCGTATAACAGCACAAGGTAGTTCCGGCTGTAACGTGAACGTTACTATTAATACGCTCGTTATAACATGTTATTGTTTCTATGGTTACAGCTCATTCTGGACACGGCGGACGCTCCACGTAATCTACGACTAATAATGAATGAATAATAATTATAAACGGGTTGTTGCTTAACAAAGTAGTTCTAAGAGAGAGAGAGAGAGAGAGAGAGAGAGAGAGAGAGAGAGAGAATGAGAGAGAGGGAGAGAGTCTGTTGAGGGAATGCATGTTTATGGCAGCTATAGCGTAAGGGATAACAGGAACTAGCTTGTCTCTCGGACGTGTCACATCATTAAATTTAATTATAAACCATTCGAATGTGTGACGTGTCATTTCTTAATAAATGAATCATTGTAATGGTTGACAAATCACTGTGGTATGAGTGGAATAACACACTCCAGGGTCTGCTGTCACACGAAAATGATGTGTTTTAGTTGGGTAGGGACACTCTGCTTACGCCTCATGCCATATCACACCACCTAACAAGTGCTTAATTTCGAAAATTCCATCCATTTTCCAAAAGCCTGAAGCCTATATCAGTGACCTCGGGGCACAAGGTGGGGGACACCCTGGACGAAACACCAACCCATCACAGGCAAACACGCTACGGACAATTCAGAAATGCCAACTGACCTACAACACGTTTGTGGACTGTGGGAGGAAACCGGAGTACCCAGAGAAAACCCCGAGGCACATGGAGAACATGCGAACTCCTCACACACAGGCAGAGGCTGGATTCGAGCCGCCAACCCTGGAGGAGCGAGGCAAACACGCAAGCCACGAAGCCACCGTGCCCCCCTCTTTAATGAATTAAAAACTGCTGGTAAAAGAGGAATAAAACATTTTGGGAAGTGTTGCCATTGGAAAATAATCAATCATTGCTGCAGTCATTACATAACTGTCATATCACTACAGATTCTCAAACATGTTACGTTTTCTTTTAACTGTTCGCATTTTCTTCAATCGTTATTTACTGTAATCATAACCGAGGTCCATACGCAGCACCGGAAAAGTCTGTTTAAATAGAAAACGTGTGAAACAAGTGCACTATTATCTCCCGAATATCCAAATCATCATTATCATCAGCCACTCAGGAGAAGTTAACTATTAGAAAATCCCCTCTCCAGCTTCAGGCGTTTCAAGTAATAAACGCAGTAGAAACGATGAAGCTCCTGAGATGCGTGAGGAAACCATATATACGTTCACGTCCAAGTTTCCTGTACTCCGTCCTAACCGAGCTGAACACCTTCATAAACACTCTGTGAGCGTGGTGTCAGCATGGCACATCACAGCTGTATTTCTGGAATGCAGCTGTTCTTCATTACTCGATGGAAAGAAGTTCATTATAGCCCACTTTACAACATCCCATTCCCATGTTCCTTCCCAGGTTCCCGATGGGATAGTGCGTTCAACACACACTTGAAGCCCAGTAACATTCCAGTGTTAAGTGAGGAAAAAATGAACGGCTGAACAAGTAATGTGTCTTGCATTATTATTATTATTCTTATTATTATTTTTATTTTTAATGTTATCCCAATGTGTCTTTCAAGCTTTGCTGCCAAAATATGAATGCACAATAAACCAGAGCAACATGCATCAGAGGAAAAACACGTCCAACCGATCACGTTTCGTATCCACGTTATAGGTCGTGAGTTCATGAGATGCCCCGCGTTCTCCATGTTAAAATGTCCTTAGCATACCCTGTTAAACCTGTTGCACCATCAGATACAACACAAATGCAAACGGTGTGTTATAAAGGAAACGCAGCACAACACCTCACACTCAACACCGAGCTAGTGTAGCTAACAGCGTATGGCCTGATCATTACGCCGTCCACACAGCGGGCTAATGAACACCCAACAGAGATTTGAAGGCGTTTCTCTGTGACGTATTTCCTGCACTCAGCAGTGGAAGTCGCTCGCTCATTAGAGGAGGCGGAAGCGGACAAATCCTGCTAGTGCAGAAAGACAAACGTTTCATCCCAGGAGTGAGGTCATACTGTGTGTATTTGAAGCTTCTGGAAACAGAGGTAGTGACTCAAATGCCAAGGCCTTTGCTTATTATTATTATTATTATTATTATTATTATTATTTTTATTATTATTATTATTATTTGCATCCCGCCTAAGACTCTCACAGATAAAGACAAAAGTCAAGACACTAAGTGGAAGATCATGTTCTGTTTTTTTATTTATTTTTTTTAAACAGATAAAACATAGAGTAATATCCAAAGATATGAACTAACAAAAAAAAAAAGTCCATGTTTTGTTGTTTTTTGCTGACTCATCCCAATTCAGCTCAACTCCAACTGAGCTAAATCAACGCGATATAAACCCTGCTGGGGGAAAAAAAACACTAGAAATGATCACAGAAATTCTAATAGATTCCACTACATATACCATTACAATCCATCAGTCCTTAACCATTAAAACCATTACCATTATTGGTCCTTATATGGTATCCACTAGACATAGCATGCCACCAGTAGAAGGCAACAAATTACCAGTAGAAACCCACAGGGACCATTACAGTTTCCATTATAACCAATAAAATTCCCATTATAAACATTAAAACCGTTCTTTTCTTTTTTTCAGCAGGGAATGCATGTTACCCCTGAAAATGTTGCTGAGGAACCCCAACAAACACCAATAAATTTATAAGAAGGTACAGCGACTCATAGAACAGCCCAACCAACTCAAAATAAGACAGTCTGACATTACCTCATATATTACCCGATGACTCTCGTAAACTTCAGACAAACAAACAACTACACCTCACCTCCCCCCAACTCCCCAATCTGCCCCCTCCCCCCAAAAAAAGCTTAGCAACAACCAAAAACCAACATTATACTCTAATATATGATACTCTACTATTATTCACCAAAATAGCTTGACCTACCATTTAACAAAACCAGACCAACTCCAGAAATGGTCCAAACGTTTATTCAGTCGACTTTGGTAACTAATTTATCCTGGTCAGGGTGGCAGTTGATCCAGATCTTATCCCAGGAATAGATCCCAGGAGTGTGAGGTGGGAACACATGCTGGACGTGTTCATCCACGTGTTCATCCACCCACGAGTATGTTTTAGGACATGGAGGGAAACCGGAGAACCCGGAAGAAACCAACACAGAAACAAGGAGCACGTGTGAAACTCCGTGTAAACAGTAACCCAAGCTCAGGATTGAACCTGAGAAGACAGTGAGGGAGCAACACTACCACCATGTACCACCCTGCCACCCAAAAGCTGACATCAACACCAAAACACCCGGTAGAACAAACCACCTAACAGTTCGAGATCCAGATCAATCTCAAAACTTACTGACTAAACCTAGCAACCAAAAAAAAAGCCAAACTCGAAACCTGCTCACCCTCTGCACAGGAGGAAACTCTGCTGAGGAAAGCTGAAGATCTGGTCCGACCAGAGGCTACAGCCGATCATGCAAATCTCAGTGTAGCTGTTTAAGCTGGGTGCATTTACATAGCAGCCGGTTATTCAGCACGCATCTGTAGAATCTGTTCACGTGCTTGTGCACCGAGCCTCAGCAGCTTCTCACCCAGCACGTTCATACCGTATCTGATCGACACCTCGTCCTCTTGTGTTCTGGTTCACGCAACTCTGCCTTTTTAACTGATAATCACGCGTTCTCATTTGAAACCCATTTTGTTCGTCCAGTGCCAGATATCCATTTTGTTTCTTCCCGAATGCTATACATAAACTATCCAAGAGCTTCAGAAGTCAGAGCTACACAAGATCTGATCTAGTAAGAGTGACAAACTTTAGCTACAAATGTGATCTGCAAAGAATGAGAGAGAGAGAGAGAGAGAGAGAGAGAGAGAGAGAGAGAGAGAGAGAGAGAGAGAGTGAGGGGTGAAAGAACATTGGAGTGTTTTCTCCACGCAGTGAATCAGATAACTTACCTGCATTGGTTTAATCTGATCTAAAAGATCTCCCTAGGCTTTTAAATCATACATGCACAGAGAGAGAGAGAGAAAAAAAAAAAAAAAAAAAAAAAAAAAAAAGAGAGAGAGAATGCTCATCCCATCATGTTAAACCTGAGAACAAGTTTAATGGAGGTTTGCCTTCAAGCCTTCATCACTAAAGCACCACAATGTCTGATCATGGGAAAGGGACGTCATGGATATGGGCACATGGGGAAGATCTGAGGAACTGCTGACCTTCACCATCTGGCACAGCATGCAGGAGGGGAGAAGAGTGAGTGAGTTGTGTGTGTGTGTGTGTGTGTGTGTGTGTGTGTGTGTGTGTGTGTGTGTGTGTGTGTGTGTGTGTGTGTGTGTGTGTGTGTGTGTGTGTGAGAACAGAGAAAGGTAATGAAGCGGTAACTTTACCTTCAGAGAGCTCGAGCTCGAGCTCGGCCAGCTTCTCGCGCACCTCCGCAGGAAGGCTCGGCTCTACCATCATCATCATCATCATCAAGCCGCTGGAGTTGCGCTCGGCCATGGCTGTCCGGTGCGTGTCTTTTTCCCTTTTTCTTCTTCTTCTTCTTTTTTTTTTTTTAAAGACCCGATTAGAGGTGTGAATCACGGAGCGCGCGTGAGAGCAGGGTGGGCGGTGTTGATCTCATACGGCAGAAATGCAGAAATGCACCGGCGAGCGTTAGAATCCAGTCTGGACCGGAGCACGGAGCTCGGAGATGTTCCTCAGTGTGAGACTGCTTCGCGTTATTCCGTTCAAGTCCTCAGCACGCCGCCATTCGGCGTGACGTTCCAGCGCCGGCACGCAGCAGCAGCAGCTCCGCACGGACTGGGCGCAGGCAGCGCGGGCACGGCGCGCTCCCGACGCACCCGCGCGCTCCCGACCTGGTAGCACGCGCCCTCTCTGCGCACAGAGCCTCGCTCACCTTCTGAGAACGGCGCGAGCTCCCACTATCGACACGTCGAAGCAAAGTATACCTTCGGAGTTAAGATGAACATCTGCATCGGGCTCCTGATGTTGTTAATGAGTCCGTTAAGGAGCTTGTAGCCTCAGCTGACTATAGCAGCCTTACACAGGTGAAAGAAAGGATAAACTAATTAGAGAAAGAAAGAAAAACGAATTCGTTCCTTCATCCAGTCATTAAAGACGAATGAAAGAAGGACAGAATGAATTAGAGAATGAAAGAAGGAAATGGACTGAGCAGAGAAATAATGAACGCATCAATTAGAGAAAGGAGGGAAAGGAAAGAATTAGATTATTGTCATTTATTGATTGGTTGGTTGGTCGAATCTTTGATTAATCAACGAAAGACAGAAATAATGAATGAATTAGTGACTGAAAGAATATAAGAGAGAAAGACAGGTTCTCACAAACACATACATTTTTAGTAGTTCAGAAGTTTGTATTTCAGTAGTTGGTTTGTTTAGTAGTTCAGACATTTTGCAGTTCAGTAGTTTAGCAGTTCGGAAGTTTAGTAGTTTGGTAGTTTAGTGGTTCATACATTTAGTAGCTCAGTAGTTTGGTGGTTCAGTAGATTAGTCGTTCAGTGGTCCAGAAGTTTAGTAGTTCGTTAGTTTGGTGGTTCAGTTGATTAGTGGTTCAGTAGATTAGTAGTTCAGTAGTTTAGTAGTTCGGTGGTTTAGTAGTTCAGAAGTTTAGTAGTTTGGTAGTTTAGTAGTTCAGTGGTTTAGTAATTTAATGGTTCAGTGGTTTAGTAGTTCAGGGGTTCAGAAGTTTAGTAGTTCAGTAAATTAATGGTTGAGTGGTTTAGTAGTTCAGTAGTTTGGTCATTCAGTGGTTTAGTAATTCAGCGGTTCCGTAGTTTAGAAGTTCAGTGGTACAAAAGTTTAGTAGTTCAGTAGTTCAAATGTTTAGTAGTAGAATAGAGTAGGCTACATTTTGTCACTACATTATAGGCACCTATCGAATTAAACTGCAGGAAATAAACTTCTGGCCGAAACAGAAAGCTCCAGCCGAGTGAAGGTTTGTGTGCAGAGAGTACACACTGAATACAGAAATGTAAATGATGTAATATCCCACCAAATAACACAAATGTCCGAATAGATTTTAATATTAATGGTGAATTTTGACTAGATCACATCAGATTCCTTGCTGTTTATTAAAACTCTTTTTTTAAGTTTAATTTTTATTGAACATTTCTACAGAACACTTCTACATTTCTACTGAACAATTTTTGCTAAACATTTCTAATGACCAGTTCTGCTAAACATTTCTGCTATACATTTCTGCAAAACGTTTCTGCTAAACATTTCTAATGAACATTTCTAAAGTTTAATTTTTATTGAACATTTCTGCTGAACATTTCTACATTTCTACGTTTCTTTTTTATTAAACATTTTTGCTGACCTTCTGATGAACATTTCTGTTGAACTGCTAAGCCTATCTAAATCGCCTTTTCTGTTCTGTCCTCCCCACCATTTCCCCAAAATACAAACAAAATGAGCAACAGCAGTAAATATTCACAGATTGTTTTTCTTTTTATACAAAGAAAAACAAAATTGAACCCACAACCCACCCCTCCGGCTCATCATGGCTACCCATTAACTGTCGCTGGTTATAGAGATATTATAAAATTCAACAACAGGCACCAACCTTTAAGTGAGTAGTGTCTGTAACTCCATAAAGTATGCAATAAAGGGATGCCATTTATGAAAAAACTTATCTGTACATCCATTCATCGTATATCTTATTTTCTCGAGTTTCAGAAAAAACATCACGTCCTTTATCCACTGGGAGATAGATGAGTATTTAGCAGACTTCCAATGTAACAGTAGGGAACGTCTTGCTATAAGGGATGTGAAAGCAATAACATCCTTTTGTATCAAGCTCAAAGGAATTGAAGCATGAGGAATCCCAAATATCGCAATCAATGGACAAGGCTTTAAATCTGCCCTGAGAATAGTGGACATGATGGTAAAAAAGTCAGACCAAAAACCATGGAGTTCAAGGCAGAAGAAAAACATATGGCCAAGATGACAGGGAGAGCCATGGCATTTATCACACTTGTCCTCAACATCCGGATACATCACAGACAATCTCGACTTGGACAGATGTACTCTATTTAAAACTTTGAACTGTATAAGTCCTTGACGAGCACAAGAAGTGGTAGTCTGTACCCTCTCTATAGCATGTTCCCAACACTCCTCACTTATTTGTACTCCTAATTCCGTTTCCCACGCATTCCTAATTTTATTACTCGACCCACTACCTTGCGTCAAAATAAAATCATAAATCTTAGAAATCATTCCTCTCTGATGCGGGTTATTTGAAAACAGGTCTTCCCAAGCCTGTTCAGGAGAAGCAGAAGGGAAATCAGGAAAACATCAGGAAACGAAGTTCCATATTTGAAAGTACTGAAAGAAATGTGTTAAGGGGAGATCGTAAGTGGATGCCAAATTGGCAAAGCTATCAAACACTGAAAATGAGGAGTCCATACACGATGGGGGAAATAGATGGTTGTTCACTAAAGGACACAAAGAGGATGCACCTACAAATTTAAAATGTCGTCTAAATTGATACCAAGTCATAAGTGTGCTGAGGACAACAGGGTTATCAGTATATAGGGAAAGTTTTGTAGGTAAAGAGGTGTAAAGTAGAGCAGGTAAAGAGGATTCCCTACAAGAAGATAATTTCAATTTAGACCAAGAAGATCCAGGAGATTGAACCCAGTAACAAAGTTTATGGATGTGTGCAGCCCAGTAATAGAATTGAAAATTGGGTAATGCAAGTCCTCCCATAAGTTTACATTTCTGCAATAAAGATTTACTAACCCTTGGTGGCTTCCCTCCCCAACAAATGTACTAATTATCTTATCCAATGAATCAAAGAATGATTTTGGGAGAGAAAGAGGCACTTGTTGGAACAAGAAAAGAAACTTCGGTAAAATATTCATTTTGATGACATTAATCTTGCCAATTAGGGAAAGTGGTAAGTTACCCCAACTATGAATGTTAGATTTAACCTTTGAGATAAGGGGAGTAAAGTTAGCTGATAGAAGATTAGATAGAGAACGTGTCACGTTGATACCTAGGTATTTAAAACCTGAATGACTAAATCGAAACGGTAGATCTGACAGTTGGAGAGACAGAGCTGGAGTACTGACAGGAAAACAGTCGCTTTTATCTAAATTTAGTTTATAACCAGAGACAACACCAAAAGACTCCAGAACATCCAAGACAGAAGGCATAGAGGCGATAGGATCAGTTACATACAATAACAAATCATCAGCATATAGCGACAATTTGCATTCTACACCATATCAAACTATTCCTTTAAACAAGGAGGAAGATTTTAGTGCAGTAGAGAGCGGATCGATGGCAACAGCAAAAAGCAGAGGGGATAAAGGACACCCTTGGCGACACCCTCGTCCAAGTGCAAAATAATCAGAATAAGTATCGTTAGTCTGAACTCTAGCATAGGGGGTTGAGTAAAGGAGGCTAATCCAAGAAATAAACTTGTCCCCAAATCCAAACTTCCTCAGGACTGCAAACAAATACTCCCATTCGACCCTGTCGAATGCTTTTTCAGCATCTAATGAAATCACAATCTCTGGGTGAATAGCAGAATGCTTTGAATAAATTATATTAAAGAGTGTACGGGTATTGAAAAACATTTGACGTCCCTTTATAAAACCGTTCTGATCTTCAGATATAATATAAGGAAGTACATTCTCTAACCGAGATGCTATTACTTTCGCCAACACCTTTACATCTGCATTCAGCAGTGATAGCGGTCTATAAGAACCACAGGAGGATGGATCCTTACCCTCCTTTAGGAGCAGAACTATTGTGGCTTGTGTCAGGGTTAGAGGCAAAGACCCACGTTCCAAAGATTTGTTGAACATAGCCAAAAGCAATGGAGCTAATTTTCCAATAAACGTTTTAAAGAATTTGATTGGAAACCCTTCCGGGCCAGGAGCTTTGTTAGATTGCATAGATTTAACTGAATTTAAAATTTCTTCAGGAGAGAGTGGGGAATCCAATTGCATAGCAGCATTCGTATCTATAACAGGATTACAGAGGTTTTGAAGAAATACGTTCACTTTAGTATTATCTGTTGGAGATTCGGACTTATAAAGCGAAGAGTAAAAATATTTAAAAGTAGCATTAATTTCCATGGGATCTGTAGTGACAATATTATAAGTGTTTTAATACTAGGTATGAGATGGGAAGTGGCCTGTCGCCGTAGCTGATGTGCCAGTAGACGACTCGGCTTATCGCCATGTTCATAATATGAACCACGAGTACGTAACAGTAAATGTTCCGCATCTTGAGTCGAAGTAAGATTAAACTCTGCCTGTAAGTCAAGGCGCTGTTTAAGAAGTTCTGGGGAGGGGTTTAATGCACATCTTTGATCAAGACTACTGATTGCAGATGCTAGTTTATTAACACTAGCAGTGCGTTTTTTATTACAGCGAGCAGAATAAGAAAGAATGGGAGACACTTAAATCATCTGATATAGGATTTAAGTGTCTCCCATAACAGTGAATAAGAGGTGGAGTCATTCTGATTGAAGAAAAGAAAGTCATCGATAGAACTAGAAATGAACTCGCAGAATTCACTGTCTGCTAATAGAAGAGAATTAAATCTCCAAGGCGGTCGGCTACGTTTATAAGTAGAAAGATGAATATCTGATTGTAGAGGCGCATGGTCAGAAATTACAATACCCAAATAGTCAGAAGAAACTACGCAAGAATCTAGAGTGCTGTCTATGAAAAAATTATCAATCCTTCAATAAGAATTATGAACCTGGGAGAAGAAAGAAAACTTTTTAAGAGAGGGGTTACGAGATCTCCAGGGATCAACGAGACCGTTTGTCACCATAAAGTCGGAGAATGTTTTAAAACTCTTAATGAGGATTATTTAGGATCAGCTGTAGACTACAGGAGAACCTCCTCCTGGAGTTGATGGTGTATGTGAAATAGATTTGTGGCTGTAAAGAAGGAGAAGAAGGTGGATTATTTCTTTATTAAGGATTTATTTATGGTTGTTTTTGTTTGGTATTTGGAGGAAACATGACATGAAGCCAGTAGAACATTACAGAGCTGAAATGCTTAGAAATCACAAATGAAGCTACCTGTCTGTGTGTGTGTGTGTGTGTGTGTGTGTGTGATCATTTGCCTCACATCATATATATTATGCCTTCAATGAGACCTTGTGATATAATGCATTACTCAACATTATTACTAAGATTACGAAGCTATTGCTAGATTAGATTTTAGCCTCGGACAGAATAGCATGACCAGCTGTAATAACCTGTAATAACGCATTATAACAGTCTGCACTGTTTAAATTAGATCCAATTATCACGACAAAACATATTTTCTTTATCCAGTTCTTTGTTTTCTATATGTTGTGCAGTTTTCACATTTTATTTTACTTCTTGAAACTTATTTCTTGAAAAAAAACGTAAAAAATTTGCATTTAAAGCATTTATATCGTTTAACATTACAAAATCAGCCGTGTGTTGATGTTGATGTCTTCATTCAATTATGATCTGTTTGTTATTTCTGGAGGGGAAAAAAAAAATCACACCGTAATCTATAATCAATAAGCCAGTGAATGATTATATGGTATTTTGAACACAATTAAATACATGCACTTCAGGAGGGAAAAAAAGAAGCACTGAGCAATGTGAATGAACGTCATGTTTAGACGAGAAGATACTCATGGCTTCGTACAGAAGATCTTCGAACAATGTAAGTCATGTTATTATTATTATTATTATTATTTTAAAAAAGTGTTGAAAAATAAATAAATTAATTAAATGTAAAAAAAAATATACATGCGTTAATAACAAATTAATGTGCGATTAATTAAGATTAAACTTCACAAGCTACCATTGTTTCGTTGAAATGTTCAGGAATAACTTCGACACTACATTTTAATGCCGTTGCTGCCCTCGTGTGGATATAAAACACTTCATGATCACCGAACTCATTTAATTCTGAAACGCAAAATGACCATTTTGGTTATGTAAGTCGACTAGTCGAATAGCTTATACCCTAATTGATACAATTAAACCAAGCTGCACTGAACACAATATCAATCTGTGTTTTGGTCATTAAAATAAAATAAAATAAAAAATACAACACTCCTGGGCAAAAAATAATATATATATATATATATATATATATATATATATTTTTAAATGGGCCAATCTCAAAATGGCAAATGTTGACAAGAAATCATTGGTCAGGAAATAAATAAGAATTAAACAAATAGATGAAGTAACTTAGCATGGGATAGTTTTCCCTTTGGTTTCTTTATATGTTTAAGCCTTGTGGGTAAACCTGCGGACAGCTTTTTATTTTTATTTTACTTTTACTTTATTTTAGTAAAAATTCTAGTTTGAATTGTACATCAAACATTTGAATCATTATCATGAATTTCATGACATAGGGCTTGGCGGTTAAGGCTCTGGTTTACTGATCAGAAGGTCGGGGTTTAAGCCCCAGCACAACCAAGCTGCCGCTGTTGGGCCCTTGAGCAAGACCTTTAACCCTCTATGCTCCAGGGGGCGCTGTATCATCTCAGACCCCAACTTGCTAACATGCTGGGGAATGTGAAGAAAAGAATTTCACTCTGCTGTATTGTCTATGTGACGAATAAAGCATGATTATTACCTTGTTTACAAGAAGGCTATATAAAGTTAATTTCCCTGTTTCTAGCTTTTCCATTTTGAGCAAATGGTGGCACAGGAGGTCTCAGGAGAACATTTGTTTAATTCTTCCTAACGTCCTGATCGATCATCTGTTGTGAAGACTTTAAACCACCTAATATTAGATTTCCTTTGCCCAGGAGTGTACAGAGACTTGTCAGGTGAATATGAGACTCATGTGAGATAGACGTTTTTCCGCAGCGTGTGTCTGAGGTTGATGTGATACGCCGATCCTGGATGGTTGTGGTTATGAGCGTAAACTGCCCGGTTCACCGCCATATGAAGGTCCACCAGATGAATCCTCCTGCAACAGAACAGATTGAAGACCGTCACGAGACTATAACACACTCGGTAATACTATTCCAGTTCCTCTGGCATATTATTATCAACACACTTTATTTTACTCGGCTATTTAAACTGAGATCCATGTTGTTGAGTACGAAATCTCACTAAAACGTATATGAGGAAATGTTACATGAGCATTTTGTTCAAATTCTTGATTCACGGTGCTTTTTAATGACCTTCTTATTGACTCGTATTACTCCTCCTATTTGTGTTAGAAGTCGCTCAATAAAACACACTGTCATGGACTTATTTTCTTATTTACTTACGTGTTGAGCTTTCGAAAGCACAGTCTGTCCGGATTTCTCCCACCGCTACCCTTATATGGTCAACATGTTTCCTGTTCTCAAGAAGTTTCACTTCTTGCATGTTTTCCTGTCTAGTTTGTAAATTTAAACCTGGTATTTCCCTGTTTTTGCTCCTAACTATTCTACATTGTGATTTGCCCCCCACTACAAATCCCATATTTATACCTAATCAACAGACTTTAGCTCTATTCGGACGGGATTCGTGTTCAGGACATACGGCTGTAAAGTAATCGCTACTACAAACGTCTGTGATATTTCTTGTCAATTCGCACGGGATAAGCTTCTTAATCAGTGTTTAATTCGATCTCGGCTTTCAATAGAATCAGCTGTGGCTTCTGATTGGTTGGAATGAAATCCTGCACCCACACCGGCCCTCTCCGGATAAGATTTCCCACACCCCTGTGCTAGACAGTAAACTCCGTCTAAAACACCACAACATTAAAGCCGTGCTAATATTCAGAGTCATTTTTTAAGGAGAAGTTGGCACACAACTTTACACACTTACCTTTCCTGTCCATCGACCAAGGCCTCTTTCAGGGACTGTAAATAAACTGACTGATGGTCAACGTCCTCAAGCTGCTTCTCGTTGGTCCAGCAGTGACTCCAGAAGATGTCGGCGTCCGCCGGGATGTCTTCCAACCTGCGGTGATAATGGACAGGGCTGTCCGTCTCCAGCTCTCCGTCCTCGTTATCGCAGAACCCTGTGGTCTTCGGCGGCCCGGATATTTCGTAGCCTTGGATGAAGAAGAGTTTGGGTTTGCCGGTCAGTCCCGGGCAGGAGTCAGGCATGAAGTATTGACGGGCGCTGTTCAGGTCGAGTCCCAGGCCGTACGAGTCGGTGCCGAGCAGCTGGAACGAGTGGAAACGGCTGATG
>CM022758.1:31476202-31773702 GCA_012411365.1 Ameiurus melas | reverse complement strand
CAACTGTATGTGCAGTCTGAGATTAAAATCATAATACGGCCGATATATATATATATATATATATATATATATACAGTGAGGGAAAAAGTATTTGATCCCCTGCTGATTTTGTACGTTTGCCCACTGACAAAGAAATGATCAGTCTATAATTTTAATGGTAGGTTTATTTGAACAGTGAGAGACAGAATAACAACAAGAAAATCCAGAAAAACGCATGTCAAAAATTTTATAAATTGATTTGCATTTTAATGAGGGAAATAAGTATTTGACCCCTCTCAATCAGAAAGATTTCTGCCCCCAGGTGTCTTTTATACGGGTAACAAGCTGAGATTGCGACACATCTTAAAGGGAGTCTCCTAATCTCAGCTTGTTACCTGTATAAAACACACCTGTCTACAGAAGCAATCAATTAATCAGATTCCAAACTCTCCACCATGGCCAAGACCAAAGAGCTCTCCAAGGATGTCAGGGACAAGATTGTAGACCTACACAAGTCTGGAATGGGCTACAAGACCATTGCCAAGCAGCTTGGTGAGAAGGTGACAACAGTTGGTGCGATTATTCGCAAATGGAAGAAACACAAAAGAACTGTCAATCTCCATCGGCCTGGGGATCCATGCAAGATCTCACCTCGTGCAGTTGCAATGATCATGAGAACAGTGAGGAATCAGCCCAGAACTACACGGGAGGATCTTGTCAATGATCTCAAGGCAGCTGGGACCATAGTCACCAAGAAAACAATTGGTAACACACTACGCCACAAAGGACTGAAATCCTGCAGCGCCCGCAAGGACTCCTTGCTCAAGAAAGCACATATACATGCCCGTCTGAAGTTCTAAATGAACATCTAAATGATTCAGAGGACTACTGGGAGAAAGTGTTGTGGTCAGATGAGACCAAAATGGAGCTCTTTGGCATCAACTTAACTCGCTGTGTTTGGAGGAGGAGGAATGCTGCCTATGACCCCAAGAACACCAGCCCCACCGTCAAACATGGAGGTGGAAACATTATGCTTTGGGGGTGTTTTTCTGCTAAGGGGACAGGACAACTTCACTGCATCAAATAAACCTACCATTAATATTATAGACTGATCATTTCTTTGTCAGTGGGCAAACGTACAAAATCAGCAGGGGATCAAATACTTTTTTCCCCTCACTGTGTGTATATATATTTATTTATTTATTCCAATATAACACCAAATAAAAAGTCATATCAATGGCAGGCACTTTTAGGTTTAGGGGTAATATGAGCTCAGGGGGAAATGACGGGGATGTTGTTTTACTCACCGAACCGGTGCAACAAGACCTGCGCTCGTCTCTCGTCTTTACTGCAGCGGGTTTTTGTTTTTCAGCTGTAATAATAATAATAATAAAGTTTTAGTTTCACAAGCATATCACCTTAATGTACACTCACTGTCCACTTCATTAGGAACACCTGTGGCACATCAGGTTCCACTCCCGTCAGCCAAGAACAGGAATCTGAGGATCTCGTGGACACAGACTCAAACAAACTGGACAGATGAAGAATTTTGCCACTTTCTGTAAGTCTTCGCCCATGATAGTCGCAGATTCCTGTTCTTGGCTGAGAGGAGTAGAACCTGATGTGATCTTCTGCAGTTGTAGGCCATCCATCTATAGGTTTAATGTCTTGTGCATGCTGAGATTCATGGTTATGTGATTATAATGACCATGATTATATATATATATATACACACACACACACACACACACACAGTATCTTACAAAAGTCAGTACACCCCTCACATTTTTGTAAATATTTGATTAAATCTTTTCATGTGACAACACTGAAAAAATGACACGTTGCTACAATGTAAAGTAGTGAGTGTACAGCTTGTGTAACAGTGTACATTTGCTGTCCCCTCAAAATAACTCAACACATACACATTAATGTCTAAACTTAATGTCTAAACCGCTGGCAACAAAAGTGAGTACACCCCTAAGTGAAAAGGTCCAAATGTGACCAGGAATTTGAATACCCTTGAAAATTCCCTGATTTATTTTGGTATCTTTCTAACATTTCTCCACCATGGGTTAATAAAGAAGCATTAAAAAAAAGGGTGTGTGTTAGAAAAAATAAAGAAGAAAAGAAAACAAAAAGGACACGGTGAAGATCAGCAGGAAGTCGGAAACTTTGGTATAATAATAAGAGTTCCCACTTGCAGGGTATGAGTACAGGATGTTCACAGGTAATTGAAATATTCCCATGCCACACTCGCTTCTTGGCGATGACCAACACTGCACACTGAGCATCGTTTCATTTAGTTAGATATCTTGCGTAGTGTCCAGTTTAGTTTAAGATTTAGATTTGCTCTCAGATTGGTATATTTCAGTATTTTACTCACATTATACTGCCAGGTAGAGGTAGCTATACAGCTTGGTTTAGTTACAGTTACAGTAGATTCGTCCAGACTAAATCGGGCAAGGATTGGAAAAAAAAAAAAAAACATCTGGCAACCCTGCATAACATTGTACAGTGAATATGCTCTAGTAAATTCATTCACTAGTTTTGGTTCCCTTTAAACCATGTGACAAATGAAGAAGGGTACTTTCTCAGTGAATCACGACTTTCTCTTGCATTTCCGACTCAAGCACTGTGACGATCTGATTCATGTGGCAGCAGCACAATGCAAAAAATTCACTCAGTCAAGCGTTCAGGTAATTTTCACATCAGGCATGGGAATGGGGGAAAAGTGTGATCTTTGTGGCTTGTGATCATGGCCTAGATGTTGTGTTGAGTAATTCAGGAACTGCTGATCTCCTGGGATTTTCACACACACACACACACACACACACACACACACACACACACACACACACACACACACACACACACGCATGGCAGTCTCTAGAGTTTACATTGGAAAAAAACGCAACTAATTTTCATTTAGGGGTGTACTCACTTTTGTTGCCAGCGGTTTAGACATTAATGTCTGTGTGTTGAGTTATTTTGAGGGGACAGAAAATTTACACTGTTACACAAGCTGTACACTCACTACTTTACATTGTAGCAAAGTGTAATTTCTTCAGTGTTGTCACGTGAAAAGTTATCATCAAATATTTACAAAATGTGAGGGGTGTACTCACTTTTGTGAGATACTGTATATATGCAGAAGTCTAACATTAGACTATGACTTTGTAAATGTCATGGAAAAATCATATTGTTTGTCTTAGACAAATAAAGCCAGGCTTGGCTTCCTGTAAAAACTGAAATATTTGGACATTCCAAGGGAGCTGAGGAAGTGAGTGTGTAATCATTCATACATTCCTGTAAAGATGGGATCCCAATACCCAAAAAAAGCGCACAATGTTTATCCTGAGAACGAATCTTTACTAAAACTTAACTAACGCCAAAAAAAGGCAAACCTCGACTAAACATAATGCTCAGAGTGTTTATATGAACTGTCGTTCAAACTGATAGAATCGGACATCGTTATTCAGCCAATCATGTGAGAGCAGTGTAGGGCATAAAATCCTGCAGGTCAAGAGCTTCGGTTAATGTTCACATCACTGTCTTGGTGACTTTGACCGTGGCATGGATGTTGGAGGAGTTTGAGTATGTCAGAGACCGCAGATCTCCCACAATGACACAATCAGTAGGGTTTACATAAAATGGTGCAAACCCCCCACCCCCCGAACACATCTAGTCAGCGTGAGTTGACTGTGTGCGGAAACACCTTGGAGATGAGATCACTTGGTGATAATGAGCACTCTTTCCAACCGTGGTGAGGAAAAAAAAGCATCTCGGAACGCACAACATGTCAAACCTTGAGGCGAATGGGTGACAACAGCGGAAGAACACATCAGGTTGCACTGCTGCCAGCCAAGAACAGGAAACAGGGCAAAGGCTCAGCAAAATTGGACAGTTGAAGAATAGAAAAACGTCGTCTAGTCTTTTGTAGGTGAAAATTTAAAGGGTGTTCCCATTAAAGTGGAAGATGAGTGCATACTTTTCTATTAATCTATTGTACTAATATTACCATAACCCACTACTAATCGATCGCATTATTAGATATTACAGAGAGGGGAAATAAATATTTGATCCCCTGCTGATTTTGTACGTTTGCCCACTGACAAAGAAATGAACAGTCTATAATTTTAATGGTAGATTTATTTGAACAGTGAGAGACAGAATAACAACAAAAAAATCCAGAAAAACTTGATTTGCATTTTAATGAGGGAAATAAGTATTTGACCCCTCTGCAAAACATGACTTAGTACTTGGTGGCAAAACCCTTGTTGGCAATCACAGAGGTCAGACGTTTCTTGTAGTTGGCCACCAGGTTTGCACACATCTCTGGAGGGATTTTGTCCCACTCCTCTTTGCAGATCTTCTCCAAGTCATTAAGGTTTCGAGGCTGATGTTTGGCAACTCGAACCTTCAGCTCCCTCCACAGATTTTCTATGGGATTAAGGTCTGGAGACTGGCTAGGCCACTCCAGGACCTTAATGTGCTTCTTCTTGAGCCACTCTTTTGTTGACTTGGCCATGTATTTTGGGTCATTGTCATGCTGAAAAACACCCCCAAAGCATGTTTCTACCTCCATGTTTGACGGTGGGGATGGTGTTCTTCGGGTCATAGGCAGCATTCCTCCTCCTCCAAACACAGCGAGTTGAGTTGATGCCAAAGAGCTCCATTTTGGTCTCATCTGACCACAACACTTTCACCCAGTTGTCCTCTGAATCATTCAGATGTTCATTGGCAAACTTCAGACGGGCATGTATATGTGCTTTCTTGAGCAAGGGGACCTTTCCCCTTGCAGGATTACAGTCCTTCACGGCGTAGTGTGTTACCAATTGCTTTCTTGGTGACTATGGTCCCAGCTGCCTTGAGATCATTGACAAGATCCTCCCGTGTAGTTCTGGGCTGATTCCTCACTGTTCTCATGATCATTGCAACTCCACGAGGTGAGATCTTGCATGGATCCCCAGGCCGATGGAGATTGACAGTTCTTTTGTGTTTCTTCCATTTGCGAATAATCGCACCAACTGTTGTCACCTTCTCACCAAGCTGCTTGGCAATGGTCTTGTAGCCCATTCCAGACTTGTGTAGGTCTACAATCTTGTCCCTGACATCCTTGGAGAGCTCTTTGGTCTTGGCCATGGTGGAGAGTTTGGAATCTGATTGATTGATTGATTCTGTGGACAGGTGTCTTTTATACAGGTAACAAGCTGAGATTAGGAGCACTCCCTTTAAGAGTGTGCTCCTAATCTCAGCTCGTTGCCTGTATAAAAGACACCTGGGAGCCAGAAATCTTTCTGATTGAGAGGGGGTCAAATACTTATTTCCCTCATTAAAATGCAAATCAATTTATAAAATTTTTGACATGCGTTTTTCTGGATTTTTTTGTTGTTATTCTGTCTCTCACTGTTCAAATAAATCTACCATTAAAATTATAGACTGATCATTTCTTTGTCAGTGGACAAACGTACAAAATCAGCAGGGGATCAAATACTTCTTTCCCTCACTGTATATCTAGATATTATATCGGGGCGGCTGTAGCTCAGGTGGTAGAGCGGGTTGTCCACTAATCGTAGGGTTGGCGGTTCAATTCCCAGCCCACGTGACTCCACATGCCGAAGTGTCCTTGGGCAAGACACTGAACCCCGAGGTGCCCCCAATGGCAAGTTAGCACCTTGCATGGCAGCTCTGCTACCACTGGTGTGAGTGTGTGAGTGTGAGTGAGTGTGTGAGTGTGAGTGTGGGTGTGTGTGAGTGTGTGAGTGGGTGAGTGGGTGAGTGTGTGAGTGGGTGAGTGTGTGAGTGGGTGAGTGTGAGTGGGTGAGTGGGTGAGTGTGTGAGTGTGTGAGTGGATGTTTGTGTGAGTGTGTGAATGGGTGAATGAGAACCAGTGTAGAGCGCTTTCGAAAGTCTATAAACATGTATAACTAGTTCCAAGTATGTAAAAAATTTGTCTCGATTCACAAGAAAATTTCATTTACTTATGTCATGCACTATCTCATGAAACCGGGAATGAGGAAGTAAAACCAGAGAAAAGGGAAGTGAGAACACTCAGTACAGGTGTCACATCCACCCCCACCCCCATGTGCCGCAGTAAACCACACAATGTGTAGTTAATGACGTACTAATGACAGTTACAGAGGTGCCATGATGCTGCGCTGTGGTATTTCCCACCTCTGCTCTGGTACTGGCTGAGTCTCTTGGCCAGGTCGACACGGTGGATGGCTCTCAGGTATTTCTCCATCACGTCCATCCTGGTGCTGGAGATCTGATCCAACTTCTCCAGTTCCACGACCACGTCCAGGAAGCACTACGGAGACGGTCGGGCGATCATAAACGGTCGTTATTACTGGCACCAGAGCAACGTCTTAAATGGTGCACTATATACTATAATACACGATGTCCATGAGTATGTAGCGTCTAATACTCATAGTGTAAAAACATCTCAGAACAAGTCTCTGTGCAGAAACCTCTCTAAAACTCTTCTTTCCTCATACGAGGAGTTTTGGGTGACATTAGCTGAAAAAATCTTCCCGGACCTACCCGTTGGAAGTCTACCGGAAATCATAGACCATCCGGGACCATCCATTGCGATACTCATTTCATCATACTAAGAAATTGGGACATACTCATTCTAATCTCGGGTACTGTTCATGATGGGTAATGGGCGAATTGGGACACGTACGTATAAAATAATAACACAGAAGGACTCGGGACACACACAGTACAATCCCCAGTGTTGATTTAACACACCCAGAGAGCTGAATTTACACCCTACAGTGTTTATACAGTCCAACTGGACACACATGAACACTGTAGGGATTTTACTGTGCACCATTACGCCCAAGATAGTGTTTTTACTCAGAATTTTTGTGGTAGTTCTGTTTTAGACAGCTCGTGAGAATGCTAAAACAAAATGTGGACATAAAATAAAATAAATAAATAAATTTAAAAAACAGGTTAGATTGACATTAAACAAGAACGTAACTGTCACTACCCTGGGGACTTTTGTGATATTTCCAAAACAAGGCCATGACACGATAAGTCTTTTTTCTTTTTTTTTTTTGAGTTATATATTTCATCAGACGTCCTGAGCAACAGGAAGCTCGCCCCAGAACAGTACTCACTCGGAGAAATGCTACACGCTAAACACCAGATAAATAACACCCATCAAGGTCACTTTCTGTTTTTGAATTTTTTTCACGTTTACCTCAAAATGTTCCACCTTCTCTTTGGGCAGCGTGCCTCTGAGCAAGAAAACTAACGACTCCAAATCGTCCGAACCGACGTCCTCGCTCAATTCGGCCATTAGTACCCTTGAAGACAGAAAAACACCTGTCTGATCGACCTGACTGAACAGTGCAGGAGCACTTCGATTGAAATACATCAACAGTCAAGGGTACACATCATGGGTTCCTTCAGATCGGTTCAATTATTTGCTCTTAAGTCAATTATTTGAGCTCTGAGATTTACACAGTAACGATTTACACATGTTCTGTGAAACACTAGGATCCCCAAGAATATATTCTCGAGGAACCGATCAAAAATTCACTGCTATAAGGTTTTATTTCAGCACATTTGTTGTACGTTATATAGTAGATTTGTGTTTACGTGCTTTGAAATCAGCTCAAAGTACCTGTAATCTGAAAGAGCGTGGCCGTTTTTCAAAAGCCGTTCAGCCTCGGTCTTACTGATGCCCAAGACCTCTGAGAGTATATCATAGCGCCTCATCCTCAGCATCAGCTCCATCAGAAAAGCCTTATCTGTGTGCACTTGGCCCATGCAAGACTGCAGGATTTCCTTGATCTTGGTGGTGCATCGGCCGGTGTGAAGCTGTCCACACAGGTACGACAAACGCTTACACTCCTCCAGACTGAGCTCCTCCACGATCCGGTTAATGGTGTGTAAGAGGTACGTCGACAAAGACATCCTTCTAAAATAGAGAGGAAGAGAAATCTATTTAGCTTTTTAGCTTCAAGAAAAATTAATACAATCGTCCCAATATCCGCCAAACTCATTGTAATCTGAGGTAAATCCAAGGTATGACGCTTTTAGGATTCCAGATCTCCATTCTCCAACTCCAATGTGAAATGCCTGTCTTTCTGTAGAAGGTCAATCGCAACAGTTCCCAACGTCCGATCTGGATCAGCCGATCCTAAACCGTACATTGGAAGTAGCTAGCATTAAACTAGCGTTGGACAGTCAGGACTGGGTAATCAGTAGTGTGTAAATCAGGGTTCAAATACAATTTGTTCAAATCTAGATACGTAAAGTTCCTCACTTAGAAAAGTCCGGATAAGCTGCTGATACGACTCGATGGCAAAAGCGGTCACAGACTCTAAAAAGCTGAAATTCTTCCTGCTAAAAAGCGAAAAGCTTTTTAAAAGCTAAAAAAGGTCCAGGGCCAGGCACCCAAAAAATTCCCCTCAGGGAAAAAAACCCGATTACCACACAACAGCTGTGTCTTTTCTCATCAAGCCATCCAGACTTCCTGGAATAGCTAGATAAACAGCAATTAATACGCTCCTGTTGTTTTCCTCATCGCTAAACTAGTAACACCGATCACGTTCAGATGGACGTATTTAACGTTTGTTTACTAAGAAATAAAACACCGCTGCAAATCCCCGTGGGTATAAAAGGAAACGGAAAACGAACCACTTCGGGGCGTGCCGTTATAGGAAAATAATTAACGTGGTCCGTCACAAAGCGCGAGAAGTCGATTGTTGAAACTAGTTATTTCCTGCTATCAGCGTTTTTTTTTCTTCTCCTTGAAAGGTAATAAGACAAAAATGCAGCGTGTCGTGTTAACGCACTGACACTGGACACTCCTTCCAAAAAGATTAAACACCTCCTCACCTGAAACTTACACCACATATACATTTTAAAATCCATTTCTGCTAAACATTTGCCATGTAAGTCC
Source organism: Ameiurus melas (assembly GCA_012411365.1). Taxonomy (NCBI): domain Eukaryota; kingdom Metazoa; phylum Chordata; class Actinopteri; order Siluriformes; family Ictaluridae; genus Ameiurus; species Ameiurus melas. Next base: position 31,764,803 of record CM022758.1, on the reverse strand, counting down.
CTATCGTTGCTATAGAAACGACTGCAATTTAAGAAACATTCTGATAGTAAGATTAATGTGAACCTGGGACGTGCCCGTTCGTGCACCGTCTGACCAATCAGAATCGAGAATTCAACAGCGCTGCGGTATAAATACGTTTAAAGGCTCCGTATAAAACAACACGGCACCTGCTAATGCTTCATGTTAATATCAAAGTTTAGTATGAGTTCACATTTTTCATCTGATACTGATCTGAACGCTCCGAGTCTCGACTGGAACCTGATACCGTACCTGATATCAATCACAGGTACTTATATCCTCTGACAGCTTTCGTCAGTAAATTATGCGAAACATGAGAGGCATGAGAAGATGTCTCCTGTGTGACGCGAAGACGTTTCTACGATACGCCATACATGATCTACTCCCACGCCTGTACCGTAAGAACACTGCATTGTCGAGAAAAGGTTACGTTTTTACAAAACTGTCTTATTCACCACTGAATACGAGCGAAGCTAAAAACCCGGTCACTGTAAAACCGAGCGCGTAAAAATGTAACACTTAACAGAATTGATCACGATTCATCAGTGACGACCACATGACTGACAAAGCAAAAAACGCACCCGTTAACTATGTCAAAGCACTGGAACAGAGAATACGTCGCACACAGTCTGATCCTAACCACAAGCCAGTATCACATCCAGCAAGGATATTCAGTATTAATAATACTTTTGAACACCTGACTATATGTAACGTGGACATTTCAAGCTCTAAAGCGTTAATCCAATTAAAGAAAAAAAGCTGAAAGTATATACATTTTTCCTCCTGGATATACTGTATACATTGTTTAGTTGATATTACACCTTCATATACACCATAACATTAAACCCACCTGCCTAATGTCATGTAGGTCCCCTAACATCTCTGTACCAGATACCACAGTACACCTTCAGAGATCCCACGATTTTCCAAATAAGACTTCCTTCCTTCCTTCCTTCCTTCCGTTCTTTTTCCTAAACCTGATCTGCGGTTACGCGATCCTATTCAGATGACCGGCGTCTGAGTCTACTGTATTTCAGCATCATCCTAATGATCACCGAGTGTGCTGTGGGTGACGTGTCGAGGGATGCCTGGTCAGTCCTGATTACTGGTTTATTTACCAACAACAAAACAAGTTTCAAGCGGGTTTCCTCCGGGTTCTCCAGTTTCTTCTCACAGTTCCCTGTAGAGTCTCTACCTCTACACACCACCGTGACCAGGACAAGAGTGGTGACTGATGATGAGTGAAAACATGAGTTTGAAAAGTACCTGAAAACTCCATGTGACGGAGATACACCTTCAGGTAAACATACACACACATATACACACATATACATATATATATATATATATACACATATATATACACATACACACACACACACACACATATATATATATATATATATAACCATTTATAATAATAACTGATCTGGACATTTTTGTCATTGTATTCTGTTGCTCAGTCTTAGTACAGAATGTGTTTTTAGTCACTTAATTTAGAATAAAGTTGTATTCTAGTCATTGTACAGACAGGTGAGGGTGTGTTGGTCGTGCTGCAGGTAAGAAACGCTAGAAGAGCGGCGTGTTTGATCTAAAATAAAAAAAATAAAAAAAAAGAAACTAAAGCGCGACTTTTATTTTAAAAAGCGTTTTACTTTAGGGAAAGGAAACAAGCGATAACTATCATCTTTCAAGTAACAAATGCTTATTACTATACAAAATTATTACTATTATTATTATATTGAAAACCTCGCAGTGTTATTAATGCATGTCTTACCTCCAGATGATGGATTCATTCAGTGCGTCAAATGGAAACTAAAAATCGTGGAGACTTCCCCCTCCTCCTAGTCCGCCTCTTTCGCAAACGTCATTTCCGTATTTTCAGGGTGCCATTCCGTGGGAAAACCACACAGACATATAACCCCAATGTACTGTTGATAAGTCCAGGAAAAAAAGAAAGTGTCATCAAACCGTAAGTCGATTTGAATAAATCAGTGATAAAAAGTCTCCCTCACTAGCCTTTCCACCACTGGAGGGCCTTTTTTAAAGTGCAAACATAAATAAATAAACTTTTATGTGGAGTTTAAACTGAAATGTGTGTTGGCAGTGCGTGTACACGACCACCATCCATCCATCCATCCATCTTCTGTACCGCTTATCCTTCTTCAGGGTCACAGAGAACCTGGAGTCTATCCCAGGAAGCATCGGGCACAAGGCGGGGTACACCCTGAACAGGGTGTCAGTCCATCGCAGAGCTCCACCCAGTCGTTTTTATAATTTTTTAAGATTATAAAATCTCAAAATTCAGTCGTTAGCGTTTTCGATCCAACGTGATGTCACGTTGGAACAGGCCCCGCCCATGACTGGTGACAGACTGTGGTCTATTAGCATAGCTCGTTAGCAGATTCCACGACGAATGCGGGTAACGTTACCGTTGTCTCCGTATTCACGGAGACCAGAGATATGCGGTCATTTTTATTGTTGACCCGAAAACACTTACTGTCTGTGGAATTCATACATATAGGGCTGAACGGCAGTATTTACGGTGTCAGTCATACCGGTTCTCTTGATTTGTTGTTTCCGTAGTATCAGAAGCACAAGCTGTAAAGGCACAGCCCTCTTCCACAAAGGAGGTGGAGCACAGCAGATCATTTGCATTTAAAGAGACACACCACGCAAAAAACAGCATGATTTTGCTACCACCTCAAAAGGGGCAGTTTTTGAATTGAAGGCTCTTTTATTTTTAAACTAATAAGACAGACAAACAATCAAAAGCAAAACAAAAGAGCTCATCATGTTACCAAGAAACCCATAATCTCCTCTGTCCTAAAGAGATGAAAACCTCCAGACTTTTACTCCAAGCACTAACACTGGAGACGCCTTCCATAATAAATGCTAAATATATATATCCCCAGAGATCTGTTTATTATTCGGCTTGGATTATGTGACTCGCAGAAACGATAACGTATTAGAACGAGAGCATTAATCTAAACCTGTAATCTGAATATCAATCAGATTATAACCAATCAGAAGCGAGGATTCAGGAGTGCTGTGGTATAATCAGGTGTAAATAATTAAATGTATGCAAAATACTCAAACTCCAACCTGTGGACCAAAGAAAAGACAAAGAAATGCAGTGTGCGTGTGTGTGTGTGTGTGTGTTTAGTCAGTTCCTCAGTTGATAAGCTGATTAATTGAAAAGCTGATCAGAAAAGCAGAAATTAATCCGAGCACTTCCTCTGTGTTGGATCATGTTATATACAGTAATGACGCTTCAGTCATCTTTCAGCTGGGTGGAAAAAGAAACACAACCTTAACTTCTCCTTTTGCCAGGTGGCTGTGTCTCAGGTGGTAGAGCGGGTTGTCCACTAATCGTAGGGTTGGCGGTTCGATTCCCGGCCCGGGTGACTCCACATGCCGAAGTGTCCTTGGGCGAGACACTGCTCCCGATGGCAAGTTAGCACCTTGCATGGCAGCTCTGCTACCGTTGGTGTGTGTGTGTGTGTGTGTGTGAATGAGAACCGGTGTAAAGCGCTTTGGAACCACTAAGGTTAAAAAGGCGCTATATAAGTGCAGAATATTTACTTTTAAATGTTCAGTGGAAAAGCCGTTGCTCGGTTATTTGCCATTACAGCATCCTGATCATCCGAGGCCACGCATGACAACTGCAGGCTGTTTTCCTCGTTATCCAGATCGTTCTGATCACGAACGTTTGTGTATTGGAACACACAAACTTTATTCTGAGAACACCGTCATGTGAAAAAGAGAGTACACCCGATTCTATGATCTTATTCACCTAATATAATAACTACTGCGCGGTCCTCACTACGAAACCTTCTCACTGTAAAATACACAGCAGATTTCAATACGCAGTCACCCCACCCTCACCCATCCCCACATAAACTAAAACAAAAATAAATACACCCTTCCTACTTCCACTATCATTACGGGAGCAATTAGGAGCCGGATGTGGGCCAGAATTTCTCCAAAATGACGCGAGAGACTACAGAAAACAACATTTACGTCACTTTACTGTTGATAAAGGTGCTGAATTATGGGGTGTACTTACTTTTCCCCCCAAATGGTTCCTGAAAAACTCTTTTCCGAAAGAAAAAAACAAACACGACAACATATTGAAATCGCTTGTGTGTGTTTATTTATTTATTCCTTTTTGCCGTCACCTGAGCTTATTTATTTGTTTATAGAAGTTAGTACGGACCTCACGATTTGTTCTTTAGGCCCTGATTGTATAAATGCACAGAATTGAAGGCGGGTGTACTTTCTTTTCCGCATGATTTGATGTATTATGACCTTGTCGTGTGAAGAAGTGCTAAGAAGGCACCCTCCTGTCTTGTTTGGTCTTATTATCTTATTATCCTTCGCGCTCACGTCCTCAGACACGCTTAGGTTTTCCTGACACGAGGGGACGCTAACTTGTGGACCTGTACGTGAAGATGTTTGTATCTCAGCTGCGTGTTTTTAGACTCCGCGCACATTCTGGATCCGTAGAAACCATCGCCGATCAGGCCGTTATAACACATTATGTATTTATTTCTCATTCAGCAGAAAAACGGATACAGCGTGTGAGAATATTACAGGTGGCTTATTAACCTGCAGTGAACATAAGAGTCTGACGATCGAGGGTCTCTTCAGGGCTTCAGAGTGTCTCATGCAGGCGAGACTCAGTGGTCTGACTTCTTCGGAGGGAAGAACGTGTACTCGACAGCCAGGGCCACGGCGAACGCGACGAACCCTGTTCTGAATCCACGCAGCAGAACTTCGCTGAAGGTGACCGGCGGCCGGAAGGAGTACCTCCACGCTTCGTTCCTGAACAAAACACACGGAAAACCCAGTATCACAGGTTTTTACTTCAGATGAAACGAAAAGCACAGGGACGATCCCGTTTCTAAAGAAAGAGATTTTTACGAGTGAATTAGCAGTGATAATTTGTTGATACGGTTCCTAATTCGATCTCATTGCCATCGAATACCGCTGTAAAGAATAAACAAACAAACAAACTAAAACTCCTACATGAAAACAAAACGTACATTCTCGCAAACAAGTCTGTCTAGTTGTCTATATGATGTTGAGATCCGTCTTTTCACGCCGAGGACAGCCAAGAGACTCTTACACAAGGCGCAAACGTTCACTGATGCTCAAGAAGGCAATACGATACATTAAGAGGCAGGGAGTGTAAACTTTTGAACAGGATGATCAATGTAAACTTTTTTTTTTAATTGTTTAAGTATTGATCTTCAATTACACAAGATATTTACATGTTTCCCAGAAGACAACAATAATATGTAATGTATTATTACTATTATTTATATATTTATATATATATACATACATATATATATATAATATATATATATATATAATATATAACAGATGATGCCCTCAACAGTTGGGGTGGAATGGGGGTTCAAATTCGGCGTTCGATAGAGTAAGACGTGAAGTTTGATTCTCCTGCTGATTTCGATAAAAAATTGTAATTAATTAGCACCTTTTTTTGGTAATATAATATATTTTGACTTATTCTATTTCGTTTCCTTATTTGTACTTTTAACTTGGTGGTTCGTTAAAATGTTCGGGAAAAACTTGAAAATCGGTGGTAGGATTCAGACAAAACTGAGGTCTAGTGTGCACCGCGGGCGATGCGCATCTCCTTCTCCCCATGAATCTGCAGCTGTGTCTCCCTCTCTCCATGAACCCACACCCGCGCTTCCTTCTCCTCGTGAGTCCGTGGCCGCGCTCCCTTCTCTCCGTGGGCCGACTGCGTCCCCGGGCAGTGGCCCTGACCTCGTCACGCTCAGGTTTGAGTTGGTGGCTTTACTGAGGAAGGACATCGCCGATATTTTTAAGGGGGAATTCCGGGAGCATTGGGGGCGCCGGCAGGGGAGTCTTCAGAGGACTCTTGGGGGTGCGCTGTCTGCTGTCCGGCTCGACCTGCAGGTCATGAAAACACAGCAGGCTAGCGATAAAGTCGCTACCGGTGCCACCGTGTCAACACTGAAAGGTACCGTTGGGGAGATGGAGCACGCGCTCTCCGGTTGCACTGTTGATATAGTTCAGATGAAGACTACTATGGAGTCTCTCACTGCGACCGTGACTCAATTAGAGAATAAAAGTGAGGATCTGAAGTCGAGGTCACGGCGCAATAACGTTAGGATAGTCGGAGTTCCAGAGGGCGCTGACACCTGTACAACCGCTGCTGTAGCGGCCTTGTTAAAAGAGGTGTTTGGTCTGGAGAAGGAGCCGGTTCTGGACCAGTCCCACCGGACCCTTCAGTCGGAAGCCGAAGTCTGGTGAACGACCACGAGCTATTGTGTGCAGATTCCATTATCACAGGGACTGTGTTGATATTTTACGCCGTGCAAGAGAGCTCAAGAGGATTAAAGTGGGGGATCTGACCATCTCCGTTTTCCCTGACTACACAGTCCAGACAGCCCGGGCCCGGGCCGTGTTTAACGAGGTTCAACGTCAACTTCGTGATATTGAGGGAGCTCGATATGGAATACTTCACCCAGCTCGGCTTCGCGTTACATATAACGGAGTCCAGAACGACTTTATTTCAGCGGAGGAAGCAGCAGTCTACGTTAAACTCTTAATGAACTGCATCACCTACACAGTGTAGTGTTTGTTTGTTTGACTATTTATTTATTAATTTTTTTTGTTGTTGTTGTAATATTTAAACTCTTAATACCGGGATGAACTGCATCACCTACATAGTTCTTTCTTTTCTTTATTTATTTCTTTTTTTGCACTCGGCCTTCCAGCTCTACAGAATTCGAATTATTATATTGTCGGTGCATTATTATTTCGTTATTTTCATCTTGTTGTATTTTATTTTAATATGCTACACTGTGTAATATTATTAAGTATAAGTGTTTAAAAGGTATGGACATTAAATTTGTTAAAGTGTGCAGAATATTTATTAGATTTGAAGTCAGTAGGGAACCTTTGTCTTACTGGAATTTTTTTTTTTTTTAGTTTTGGTAATTTTTGTTTAGCTTACTCTAGGTCCAACCCTAGGGGTGAAACACTGCTGTCTCCTTTGTTTTATGGAGACTTTGGGTGTGTGTCCCTCTTCAGCTCCAATTGGCTATTTATATTCTTATGTTTACTTTAGTTCTTGGGTTTTATATTTTTTTTTATATAACCAGCGACAGTTATTGAGTAGCCATGATGAGCCGGGGGGAAGGGGGGGACCAAATCTTTTTATTATTCTTATTATTTATTTATTTATTTATTATTATTATTATTAATTTTTTTTCTTCTCTTCTCAATGAAATATTTGGGAAAGGGAAGAGAGGGGAGAAAAGGTAAATGAATCACATAAAAATGAATCACATGCATAAAAATGAATCACATGCATGTAAATGAATCACATGCATGTAAATGAATCATAAAAATTAATAAATAAACAAAGGCAAAAAAAAACAGTAGGGGTGGAATGATCAGAATAGTTTAAAAGGCTGAAACGAAGCGAGGAAACGATCAAAAATGTACGTAAATAAATGTAAGTAAATTGTAAGTAAATAAATAAATAAATAAATATTCATTCAATCATTTATTTATTTAAGACTACAGGTGTGTGAACAATAACTCACATTTTTTTTAACCGTAGCGTAAATACCTGAGGTAACGCCAATACTTAAAATAACCCTTATGTCTACGTCATTATCATTCAAGAATAAAATGGATCGTATCGAATCGCACCTTCAGTGTTATCTGAAGCCTGAGGTTTACACTCCTACTCAAACAGAACGTCTCACCTTGCCCAGGGGTCCTTCAGTCCTCTCCGAGCGAGCCGCTGCTGAGTAAACTCCAAAGGAGTCCCTTCCCATTTCCACGTCTTGCAGTCTGGCATGGGCAGCTTGCTGTGGCCGTGATCCCCGCCCATGGCTGTTTACTGCGGGAAAACCGGTCATCAATACGACGCTCACTATTCGCTTCTAATGCAATACCAACTTTACAGTTCTGGGTCTCCGGACCGACACCTGAAACGACTCTGATATACAAAACATCCTCCGAAGTAGATACAAGCCCTGGCGTTCCTAAAAAAAAAAAAGACCTTCACGATACCGCACAGCTGTTTACAGTATTTCCCTTCCTCTCGGGAACAAGATGTTATCTAATATTCACAAATAATGACCGAGTACACGCTTATACCTTACTTCCACCGGTACAAAATCGCATCTCAGCGTCCAATCCGTTACTTGCGATCGTATTAAGGAAGTGCGAGTTTAGACACAAGAGAAGGAGAAGAGAAGACACAAGAGAAGGAGAAGACACCCGGTAATACCCGAGATGATCAGAAATGCGTACGGAGATACTAATACATTGCGATTTTTTATTGAATTGTCCGAGCGAGATGTTTCCTGTAAAGGATCTGCGTCACTACTGTATAAGCGTTGGATTATCCTGAGCTCATCCTGGGAGCGCGGCGGGAATACGCCCTGGATGGGGACACCACACACACGTTTTTAGGAAATAGGAGGAAACCAGAGACCCCAGAGGAGACCCAGACGGACACGGGTGCTGACCCGAGCTCAGGATCGATCCAGGAACCCTGGAGCTGTGAGCTGCTTTCTGTTGATTTAATAACACTGAGGTTGGACTCAATATGTCATCAGTTAGTAAGTCATTCAAAGGGATTTGGTTGAACATCTGGATCAAAAACAAACCCCTGAAGAGCTCAGAAGTTTAAACTCAGCAGTGTTAGTGTACTGTGCACTAACCCTCAACCAAAACAACTACCTAGAAATGCTGCCAACTAACTAATCAAACCCCACATCAAACCCCACATCTAACCCCACACCAAACCTCACATCTAACCCCACAACTAACCCCACATCTAACCCCACATCAAGCCCCAACATCAAACCCCACATCTAAACCCACACCAAACCTCACATCTAACCCCACATCTAACCCCACAACCAGCTGCTCGACTAATCCAGATGTTCCCAATACAGCTCTAAAGCCAGGTACAGTTAGCTTAGCCAAGTAGCTAACAGACATAACAATACGTGACATAAAAAGAGACAAAAGCACACACATTAGCACGGTGACGATGAGATTTGCCTGTAAACACGCACATGAACATTGATCTGCATGAGAAAGGCTGACATGGCCAGAATAACCAAATACAAACCTCTCTATGACCTCCAACAACCGAGTAGAGGAGCGAATCCAGCAACCTTAAGAAAAATCAGAATTCACTTCCGGTTCAGAACCGAACAACAGAGTAACTGCTTCCGGTTGTATGAAAATATGTTAATATAATGTACAACTGATATGATTAATATAATGAACATTTTATTTAGGCTGTAAGTATATCCGCGTGTATGGTTTGGCATATTTTGAACACTTATTTGGAAACTTTTTTTTATTATTTGTATTATTATTACTATTATTGTTTTGAAATACGCAACGACCGGAAGTGAACTTCTAAAGAGTCTACTGAATGCTACTTTGTTAAATAGCATTATAAATAAATATATAGATTAATAATAGTATTACTATAAAGAGTTACGTAATTATACAATAAAACACTATTATGTTTTAAACGTGTCGTTGTTTGTTTGAGTGTTTTTGTTTTTTTGTTTACATTTATTTTGAAATGGTGTACTTATCAGCGACCCGGAAGTGAGTCACTTGATTCTTAACCGTTGCTATAGAAACGACGGAACGTCCCAAAATTACACATTTTTTTAAACAGTCAGAAAATCAAATATAAAATACACCATATTCACGATACATTTTATTTATTTAAAAGAAAAACCTTTTCTTATACTTAGTGTTTAGTGGGATTCTATCTAAACAAAGCCAACACCCAAGCACTCAAGAGTTTATTTAACCAAACCGTGCTTTCTTCAGTTTTTAATTTATTTTTAATTTATTATAATTTATTTTTAATTTATATATATATATATATATATATATATATATATATATATATATATATATATATATATATACAGTGGTGTGAAAAAGTGTTTGCCCCCTTCCTCATTTCCTGTTCCTTTGCATGTTTGTCACACTTAAGTGTTTCGGAACATCAAACCAATTTAAACAATAGTCAAGGACAACACAAGTAAACACAAAATGCAATTTGTAAATGAAGGTGTTTATTATTAAAGGTGAAAAAAATCCAAACCATCATGGCCGTGTGTTGAAAAGTGATTGCCCCCCTTGTTAAAACATACTATAACTGTGGTTGTCCACACCTGAGTTCAATTTTTCTAGCCACACCCAGGCCTGATTATTGCCACACCTGTTCACAATCAAGGCATCACTTAAATAGGAGCTGCTTGACACAGTAAGGTCCACCAGAAGATCCTTAAAAGCTACACATCATGCCGAGACCCAAAGAAATTCAGGAACAATTGAGAAAGAAAGTAATTGAGATCTATCAGTCTGGAAAGGGTTATAAAGCCATTTCCAAAGCTTTGGGAATCCAGCGAACCACAGTGAGAGCCATTATCCACAAATGGCGAAGACATGGAACAGTGGTGAACCTTCCCAGGGAGTGGCGGCCGCCCAAAATTACCCCAAGAGCGGCAGCGACGACTCATCCAAGAGGTCAAAAAGACCCCACAACAACGTCCAAAGAACTGCAGGCCTCACTTGCCTCAGTTAAGGTCAGCGTTCATGCCTCCACCATCAGGAAAAGACTGGGCAAAAATGGCCTGCATGGCAGAGTTCCAAGGAGAAAACCACTGCTGAGCAAAAGAACATCAAAGCTCGTTCTTATTTCTCCACAACACATCTTGATGATCCCCAAGACTTTTGGGACAACATTCTGTGGACCGATGAGACAAAAGTGGAACTCTTTGGAAGGTGTGTGTCCAAGTATATCTGGCGTAAGGAAGGAACACTGCATTTCATAAAAAGAACATTATACCAACAGTAAAATATGGTGGTGGTAGTGTGATGGTCGGGGGGTTTTTGCGGCTGGTTCAGGACCTGGAAGACTTGCCGTGATAAAAAGAACTATGAATTCTGCTGTCTACCAAGAGATCCTGAAGGAGAATGTCCGAACTATCTGTGTCGTACTCAAGCTGAAACGAACTTGGGTTCTGCAGCAGGACAATGATCCTAAACACACCAGCAAGTCCACCACACGAATGGCTGAAGAAAACCAAAATGAAGACTTTGGAGTGGCCTAGCCAAAGTCCTGACCTGAATCCTATTGAGATGTTGTGGTATGACAAGCAGGTAAAGGCGGTTCATGCTCGAAACCCCTCTAATGTAACTGAATTAGGACAATTCTGCAAAGATGAGTGGGCCAAAATTCCTCCAGGATGCTGTAAAAGCCTCATTGCACGTTATCGCAAACGCTTGGTTGCAGTTGTTGCTGCTAAGGGTGGCCCAACCAGTTATTAGGTTTAGGGGCAATCACTTTTTCACACAGGGCCATGATGGTTTTGATTTTTTTCACCTTTAATAATAAACACCTTCATTTACAAATAGCATTTTGTGTTTACTTGTGTTGTCCTTGACTATTGTTTAAATTGGTTTGTACGAAAACACTTAAGTGTGACAAACATGCAAAGGAACAGGAAATGAGGAAGGGGGCAAACACTTTTTCACACCACTGTATATCCCATAACATTATTTAGCTCATCATATAACCCCGTTGCCCAAATTATACACTAACTGTTTAGTCTGTAATTATTTTTGTAAAATACGTAAATCCTTACAATATCCTTAATATCCTCATACCATTGGCATGAATTGTAGATAACCACACTTTGTGTATTTGCTAATTCCATTTAATTACAATAAACAATAAAACCCTATCAATTTCAGCAAAGACACTGTAAAATAAATATGACATATTTTTGCCTGACATGGGTTAACGTATTTGAAAACCTATATGTACAAATAATACAATTTCATTTTTATAATCTTGATTGGCAGGTGGAGGTCATAGAAGAATCATTATTCAGACACTTGTCTTTTGTTATTTATACACTATATGGCCAAAAGTATGTAGACACCTGACCATCACATGCATATGTAATTCTTCTCTAAAGTGTTGCCACAAAGTTCGAAAAACACAACTGTGTAGAATGTCTTTGTAAGCTGAAGCATTACAGTTTGCATTCACTTGAACTAAGAGAGTCAAACCTGCTCCAGCATGACGACGCCCCTGTGCACGAAGCGAGCTCCATGAAGACATGTTTTGGCCTGACCTCAACCCCACTGAACACCTTTACATTTACATTTATTCACTTGGCAGACGCTTTTATCCAAAGCGACTTACAAATAAGTAAAGCGATATATCAAGCATCCTTTAGGATGAACTGGAACGCCAATTTCATACCAGGCCTCCTCACCCAACATCAGTGCCTGACCTCACTAATGCTCTTATATCTGAATGAGCACAAATCCCCATAGCCAAGCCCTGAAATCTAGTGGAAAGATTTCCCAATAGACTGGGAATAATATATATATATTATAACAGCAACATCATGGTAACGTCACTGGTTTTGGATTAGGTTGTTCAATACTCAGTTGTCCCCATACCTTTGTCCATATAGTGTACTTCCAGTGCATGTATCCACTTCAGATTTACAGACATAATGTCTTTAGGCTTTGCACTTATAAACATGAACAACAAAGTATGTATTCAGAAGCAGAAACAAAGATATGTTTAAAAATAGTCATGGTATGGAAAGATTACATAAAAATAAATCAAGTTCTTGTTCAGCTTCTTAAAAGTCCTAGGGACAACATTATTACACATGACTCATATGGAAAAAGCTGCATATGTTTTTAATACATTTTAAATGTATCCCTAATGAGCAAGCCAGAGACGATGGTGACATAACGATGATAGAGTTGACTGGGAAAAAAATAACCCATCCCTGACATGACACGAGTTATAAATCTAGAGAGGAACCAGACTTGATGATAATGATAAGGAAGGTAAGAGAGAACCTAGCAATCAGTTAAAAATAGTTGCAGGAAGACCTGAAAGCAGCAGCAATAACAATAAGCAATGAACTGCACAGTAATCATCTCCATACCTCACACACACATACGATTTTTTTTTTAGACAAATCAGAATACTTTTGCAACAATATACTATACTTTGGGAAGATGAAACAAAAATAAAAGTCTTTGGCAATAATTCAGCTCATAATGTTTGGAGAAAGAAGGGTTGTAAGTATGATCCTGTGAACACCAAACCCACGGTGGTGGAAGCATGGTGGTGGGAGCATCATGATATCGAGATGCTTCTCTGCAAACTGGGCCATTAAATGTCACATTAAAAAAAAAGGAAACGTGAATGGAGTATGTAATGGGATATATTAGAGTAGAATTTAATCTGATCAGCCAATAAATTGAATCTGGAAAGACGATGGATGGATAAGACAATGACCGCAAACATAGCCAAAATAACTCAAGAGGGCCATACATCTTCTGACTCGAGTTCCGTTGAAAATGAATGGAGGATTTTGAAATAGTGAGTCTGTCAGTGGGATCCTTGGAAATGATGAAATTGAAGACATTTGTCAAGAGGAATGGACCAAACCTGAAGCTAATTCCTTCTTGCTGTAGACATCTCACAGCTATACAACAACAGCTTCGTGATGAAGTGCTAATGTGTCTGAATACCTTATTTTTTTAAACCCTACTGATCTTTTTAAACGTATATTGATTTGTGCTTTTGAATACATCAGATTTTTTGTTTATGTCTATAAATAAAAAGTCAAAAGACCTGGATATATGCACCGGATGTGCCCGAATCCATATTTTCCCTCAGTGTACATATCAAAATGTATTTTCGATCGTGATTGAGCTTTACATGCTTCCACTCTGCCCCATGTACTTGTGTATGATTATACAGCAGTATCGTCTCGAACTGAACACTAAGAGGAACCCAAACACCAGCCTGTATGATCAGAATCAGACCTACAAGAGTTCAGCCTTCGAGGTCACCATTATGTATGACGTCATTCCCGTTGTTGTTTTTTTACTTTTTCTCCTGAGCATTATTCACACGTCCGTCCACATGTTGTTAGCGTGGCCTTCCTTATTTCATTTGCCCTTTTTTTTATAGTCATGGCCAGTCATTTTCATCACCAAGATAAAGCCACTCGGTTGCTAAGGCGAACAAGCTGTATCCCACTGTCTAATCTCTACAGCGTTTTACCTCAGTGAACATTAACATGTTTTATAGTTTTTCAGAAGCGAGGCTGTGTTTTCCGAGCTGACAGGATTATGCAGCGTGAGGCTTACCGTTGTGTTTACAAGCCAATTGTGACACAGACACATTTTACTCCACGTACATCACACTGTGTTTATGAGACTATGAGAGACAATAGAGCGAGTGTCAGTTCTCCTATGGATAAAGAGTTTGATGTGTATAAAACGTACGCACAAGTAGAAACAAAGTTTCTGTGAAAGCAACTGGCATGATGTCTTGGTGGAGGTACATATATATATATATATATATATATATATATATATATATATATATATATATTATATAAAAACGTCTTACACGTTGCGTTATAGTTTAGGAATTATTTGGCCTTACTTACTTTAAATTGATTGCAAATCTCAGTGGATTAGTGGTTAGTTTGTTTGCCCCGTACCTCCTGGTACATCAGGAGTTTCCTCCAGGTACTCTGGTTTCCTCCTCCAATCCAAAGCATACGTTGTAGGATGATTGGCATTTCCACATGATCTTTAGTGCGATGGGTTGTGAGCGAGCTGAATGGGATTATAAACCAGTGTTTGTATTTATTTGATTTTCCAGACATAATACCCTGAACGGCAGTCCTACAGCATACAAGACCTTACATTCACCGTCCACTTTATTAGGAACACCTGTACACCTAGACTTGCTGGTTTAAGTGTTTTAGAAACTGCTAATCTCTTGGAATTTCCACACACACACCACTCTCTAGAGTTTACACAGAATGGTCATCAGTTGAATAACAGCTATTAATAACAGCTATTAATAACACTATAGCCTGTTCGTGGCTGACAGGAGTGGAATCCTGTGTGGTCTTCTGCTTTTGAAGCTCATCCATCTCAAGGTTTGACGTCTTGTGCATTCGGAGCTGTTTTTCTTCTCACCGGGGTTGTAAATAATGTTTTTTTTTATTACTTTAGCCTTCCTGTTAGCTTGAACTAGTCTGGCCATTCTCCTTTGACCTCTCTCATCGACAAGGTGTTTCTGTCTGCAGAATTGCCGCTCACTGGATTCTTTATTGTTTACGCTTATGCATGCAAATCCCAGGGGGTTTCTGAAATACTTAAACCAGCCCATCTGGCACCAATAAACATGCCATAGTCAAATTAACTGAAGATCTTGACTTGTATCTGCCCGATTTTAGGCATTGTGCTACTGACACATGATCGGCATATTAATGACTGGATGAATATCGATTTAGATCTCGGAGAGGTAAAGAAGCACAATGAAACATTTTCAGTTAATACCTATCCTGCTCAGTTATCCAGCTAAGATGTTGCGTTCATGTATGAACGAATGCGTTGTCGTTGGAAGCCATTTTGTCTCTCGACATGTTTTACAGCTTTGAAAGGAAGAAACAGCGACACTTCAGAGTGTCCATTTCCGGCTTTCAATAAACACAATGAATCTCATTCTTATGACATCAAACCCAATTTCAGGGCATTATACAATTTCCTGTGCGTATTATATAACCTGTGTGTGGGTATAGTGTATAATGCATAACATGGACACACCGTGCATGTGTGTAACGTGCCCCTGTGGAGAGAGTGGACAGTTTCTGGTACCTTGGTGTTGCAGGACCTGTAACACCTTGGTGAAGAATGCCCATCAGCGTCTTTACCACCTTTAACTTTAGGGTTTTTTTTAAACATTTTTGATGGCATATCCAGAGTGATTTACATTTATCTCATTTACACATCTGAACAGTTGAGGGTTAAGGGCTTGGCAGATCTATCTATCTATCTATCTATCTATCTATCTATCTATCTATCTATCTATCTATCTATCTATCTATCTATCTATATATATATATATATATATATATATATATATATATATATATATATACACCTCAGCTTGATGTTGCACAGCATTGTATTGCTTGTACTGTACATATCTTTACTTTATTCCACATATACTCCATACTTTTTCTGACGTCTATCTTTTATATCCTTTGTATGACATTTTCCTAGTTTCGATTTTCTACTTTTATGGAAGTAAATACTGTTTTATGTAAATTCTATTCTTTATGTTACTGGTCAGTCGTAAAAAGCATTTCACCGTATGTCATACTGTGTACGGTTGTGTGTGTGACCAATAAAACTTGAATTTGAATTTAATATATTAAAATGTGTTGGGATGGTGAGAATTAAACAGGGTTCTACAGTGTGCCAGTGACATCCAGGCTGATGGATATGTTTGTCCAGAACATGGAAACCACCTCCATTCCATCTGTCACTGAAAAACCTGGGAAGTCACAAACATTAATGTGAAAGCTGGATTTGTATATCGTATAACAAACAGTATCCAAGGCTGCTCTTCGCACGGTTTCGGAAGTGTTTGATTTTGTGCTCGATTATATAGTATCAGACTATACAGTATCAGATTATATAGTATCAGAATTACAGTTCTCCATGTTCAAAACTTCATTGTTTTTCAGCCTAATATCTACTTACAAAATCTGTAGCGTGATTACTACAGATAAGAATTTTGACATGTCATTTCCATCCACTGAGAAAACATCTTGCTACTAAACTGTTTGCGAGCATGATTATACAGGATGTCCCAAAAGTCTCCATAAATAGGGGAGTTACTACAGTGGTGCTCGAAAGTTTGTGAACCCTTTAGAAATGTCTATATTTCTGCATAAATATGACCTAAAACATCATCAGATTTTCACACAAGCATTAGAAGTAGATAAAGAGAACACAATTAAACAAATGAGACAAAATATTCTACTTGGTCATTTATTTATTGAGGGAAATGATCCAATATTACATATCTCCATCCATCCATCTTCTACCACTTACTCCTTCTTCAGGGTCGCAAGAAACCTGGAGTTTATCCCAGGAAGCATCGGGCACAAGGCGGGGTACACCCTGGACAGGGTGCCAGTCTATTACATATCTGTGAGCGGCAAAATATGTATACATATATATCCATCCATCCATCCATCTTTTATACCACTTATCCTTTTCAGGGTCATGGGGAACATGGAGCCTATCCTAAGAAGCATCTGGCTCAAGTCGGGGCCACCTACCAATCCATCTCTCTCTCTCTCTCTCTCTCTCTCTCTCTCTCTCTATCTATATCTCTCTCTATATATATATATATATATATATATATATATAGTTGGCTGCCTAAATATTTAATAGAGATGTTTATAGTGATTCCATGGGCATCTATATTGAGTAACAGCCTGTAATTTTAGCAGCTATCTTCTATGCTTGCTTAGGCTTGTACAGAATGAGCTCTTCAATCATTTATGGGCTAACGACAAAGACATCGTCAGCGTATCGGAGAATCACATAGGAGTACATATCAAACAAACTATTCTAAAGAAACTTTTCTTCACCAATGGCACAAAGAGAGTAACATATACTGTATACAGAGGCCATATTGACATGTCATATCTGCTAGGAATATTTGATATTTTATATACAGTGGTAAAATTATTAAAAGGTTTTTTAAGAAGGGACGGTGGGGTCAGACGACAGGGTTCCTGCTGGTTTAATGCTGATGGACACAGAAACTCCAGGGACTCATATAACTGAGTTAGCTAGATAGTCTACTGTATAGTGTAGCATAATTAATGTGACATACAAGTAAAAGCAGTTTTTCAATGCTAATCTTCAAAACAATTATAAGAGAACAACTACTTATTTTCCAGTTATGGTTATGTTTAATGGTGTGGAACGTCCACGAAACATATCGGTTCCTGTCATCACCAACTTCTTCTTTTTTTTTCGACTTTCTTGAAGCCTGTAAGATAAAAACAAGCACAAAACACAGTGTGTTGTGTTATCAAGAAACCGTAAAGCACAAACACTTTCATCTTTTCTTGATGTTTCTTAAAGACTTTTCTGGGTCTTAAAGTGACAGATTTACTTCTAACTCTGACTCTGACACTGGAGACTCCTTCCAAATAACTTTCTTAACACAGAAAACTTCACCCTATCTACAATTACACACTGTTTGTGAATCTTTGGTCCCAGTATGAGCTGTGTACTATAGGAATGATAATCTATTAGAACGATTTCCTTGCATACACAGTCATGTCAAGTTAAACTCCATATACCCCCATAGATCTCTCTCTCTCTCTCACGCTCTCTCTCTCTCTCTCTCTCTCTCTCTCTCTCTCTCTCTCACACACACACACACACCCTCTACATAGTGTTAGCTGGTTGTGAAATAAATCGAGGCATCCTGTTTACAGCAGACATTTCTAAAACATTCACTTCCGTCATTGAGACACCGGAAATAAGTGTACTGTTCCTTTAACAGCCATTATACCCTGTTATATGATGCTGAGTGGAGCTTTTCAGCTCTCAGTGCCCAGTCCAACAGAAAAACTGTGTGGACATGGGATTAGACGAGGAGGACAAAGACACATGTGACTGTTAACAATCGTATTAACAGTTTACTCTTTATGTGATTATGAAGGTAGGGTGTTTTTTTTTATAATTTTTTTTTCCATTGCTGTCTTTTTTAGTACTTGTTTGTGCAGCCTAACAGCACTAACATTAGATAAATGCTCACATAGTAGACAAAAGACATTATATTTTTGTTTCGGAATACTTGAATCATCTGAAATGAATAACAGTAAATATTAACATGGTGGTGATGCATACTAAGGCTAAGTTTGTGCTGAAAGTTCAGCAAACTTATAAAGATCTACAAAAAGGATTTAAAGCATTACAATCTGAAACTAGATGCTCCTAGATACTAATAATGAGTTAAATCAAAATCAGTTAATGAATCAATTGTATGACGTATTGTTATTTATTACTTGTACATGTAACATTTATTGTTGCTTGTGAATCTTGTGATTTTTTAAAATTGATTTATTTTTAACATAATGCACCTGCGTTGCACATTTCAACATTTCAAAAGTATTTAAAGAGGCAATATGCATAATACATTAACATTTTTAATATATGGCAGTATTGTTTAATACTTTTGGTTTTAAAAGAACTTAATGCAGGCTTGTCGAAGGGAGATGCAAAAAATTTAAATCAGTGTGAGATATTTGTGTAATGTTGTATGGTGTGAAAGTACAGCTAAGATTTTATTTTATTTCCAGAAACTTTTGTGGCATGAACACATATTTATTTTTTTTAAAAACTGAGAACCGTTTAGTTTTTTTTCTTCAAAATTAGTACGTAAGAGTTCACGGCTGTTGAGTAGCTGTATTCGGATTGGAAAAACAGAACTTCTGGATTTCATGGTGTATTTGGTAAATTTGCTACATCGAAAATTACATACACACAATAAACAAACAAATAAATAAATAATAAATAAATATATAAGACATCTACTCACATCTATAGGCTCCAGAGTCTCTGCGTGTGACCTTTATCCCACAGAAAAGTACTACCATTGGGTCAACTACCATTGGGTCAAACGCAAACAAGAACACAATAATACATCCTTTTGACAATAAAGTTGCTCTTTGAGTGATAATAAATCATGAGTTAATTTGATTTCAAATGACCGATCAATCACACCTCTCCTTTAATTAATCAAACATGTGAACGTGTGTATCTGAGCAACTAGCAGATTGCTTCTTATTAAAAAGTCTGCTACTAGGTGGGTTTCAGTTAAATATTCTCCTTCTTTTTCTTTTTGTCTCTCTTTCTAAACAGTTGAACATATATATACATAGATATTTATTCATAAAAATTAGTTCTTGATTTTTTGAGACTAGATGGGACAACAAGGGTAATGGAAATAACTAGTTCAGAAGGTGTATATCCACTAGCTTAGCATCATGCTAGCATAGGAACTGTACACGTACAGTTTAGAGGTTCATTACATATTAATATGAAAACATCTGTCTTCCTTGGGTTACCATTTTATGTCAGAAATATGATCAAAGAACTCGATAAAAGTCAGATTTTACAATTCCAGGATTTACTCCCGTATGTACACATGCCAAAACTGCGTCTGATACATTATTATATTATTATAAGCTGTTCTTTGTAATTCGTCGGTAGGATTAATAACATCTGCAGTAATTACATTATTGTTGCGTGTGCAGTTTATGTGTCACTACACAAGTATTAGAGACATTTAAGGTGGGGATGTTTTCGCCATGACTGATTAACTTTCGTCCTTGGACTATACATGAGACACATTGTGTGTTTAGATCGAACATGACTTGCATTCTCAAACATGACTTTTAACTTTTAACGGAAGTTACAGTACAGTGGATATATAAAGTCTACACAACTCTGTTAAATTTGCAGGTGTTGTGATGTAAGAAGCGACACCAAAATATAATGTGTCTGATCTTTCTCCATGTTTAATGTGATGTTCAAAATACAAGTGGAAAAAACTATTTTAGGGGGAAAACAGAAAAAGAATAAACTTACAGTGACCTGGTTGCCTAAGTATGCGCATGGCTTAACTAATTCTGTGTTAGAGCATTTTTTACTCATAATACAGCACTCTAGTCTTTTTGGCTAAGGGTCTACTTGATTTGGAAATTTTATTCCACTCTTTCTTGTAAAAATACTCCAGATCTATCAGATTGCGAAGGGATCTCCTGTGCACAGGTTTTGATAAGATAGGATCTGGTCCATCCAAAATGTTTTTTGACTTGGATTGGGTCATTATCGGGCTGGACAGTGAGCTGTCTGACAAAGGTCTGCAGGTGTTGTGCCAAAATAGATTGGTATTTGGAGCTGTCCATGATTTCCCTCCACATTCAATTTTTTATTATATTTTTTTTCTTTTTTTTTTTTTTTTTATTTTTTTTTTTTTTAAATAATATTTTTTTTTTTTTGTGCTCCATGTATCATTAGGTTATTTTTTTACTGGGGTTAGGTTTGTTTTTTGTGTTTTTTTGCAAGAAATGCCCTACAACATAGCCCAGAGATGTTAAGAATAGGTGAGATTGTTGTCACATGCAGAAGTGACCAGTATTTGCCAGATATTCCTGCAGCTCATTTAATGATATCATATGTCTCTTTGGCAGCCTCCCTGAGAAGTTTTAGCCTTTTTGTCAGTTTTGGAAAGACATCCTGCTCTTAATAATGTCAGTGTTTTGCTCCATTTTCTCCAGATGTTGAAGATGACTTTCTGGAAAACTTTCCTACCCCTCTCCTGATTGAGCCTGTTTATATCCATTCGAAATGTTCATAAGCTCATAAACAAACTCATACATGAAATGCATTCAATTTTTTAGGACACGTGGAGCGAGGGTGAGACGTACTGAGCACCACGATGGCCTGCACTGACCAGAGTGAGCAGGAGAAACTTATCATCTCCATCACTCTGCCGCTGTCCTCCATCATCATCCTCACCAACCTGCTCATCATCATCGGTATCGCCTGCAACAGACAGCTCCATAACACACCCAACTACTTCTTCCTGAGCCTGCTGGTGGCAGATCTCTGCACGGGCCTCGCTCTGCCCTTCATCCCCCGCATGGGTCTCGTTCGATCGCTGAACTTTCCGTCTTGCCTGCTCCTACACATCTTCCCCAATTTCCTCTTCCTGTCCTTCCTCTTCAACCTGGTCATGGTGCACTATGAGCGGTACCTGTGTATCATCCATCCGCTGCACTACAGCCAGTTTTGGGTGCACCGCTGCTTTCCACTTGCACTTTTAGCTGTATGGATTCCTCCTCTCCTCTATGCTAGTTTACCTGCTTTTGGATGGAATAACTGGACAGAGAAACAGCTTAACCTCAGCCTGGATGCTAATACATCCTATACTAATATGTGTGGCTACATTTCAAGAAAAGGTGAACCAGCAGTAAGTGAACATAACTGTTCAAACAATGAACATGATTACTGCTCCTATAAACAGATTTTTCCCAAACCATTTATCTATTTGGAAGTCTACGGGCTGCTCCTGCCTGCCATCTTCTCCATCCTGGCCATGACAGGCCGGGTTCTCTGGATTACACGAAAGCAACTGAGTGACATCTGTAAGCTTAATCGCTCTGTGGTGAGCAGCGAGGCCTCAGAACATGAACATCACCTCAATCTGCGCTACGCAAAGTGTGTCGCTCTCGTCTCGCTCACCTTCCTGGTCTGTTGGGTGCCCTACATCGTCTACCTGCATGTTTCTGTCATGCTGCTTCAAGGAGGTGAGAAGAGCTGCTCCCCCCTCAACATCATCCTCTCATGCACGGGAATCGGCAGCATGGCCATCATACCCATCATACTCAGTCTCGCCAACAGGCAGTACACAGAGCCGGTGCGCAATCTGCTGAGGAAAATCAGGACTCGTTGTGCTAGAATACAGGACTTAGGAGATCTTTCCTGAAAAGTTTACAATTCTTTTTTTTTTGTTTTTTTTTTTTTGTTTAAATAGCAATCGCACAAATGTCTTTCCTTATGAGTGAGTTACAGGAGGCAGATCTCGGCAGTGAGAACAATGTAGCTCAGTGAATTTCTTTGCTGATTCGTACTGTTTTATTTCCTTGTCAGGTTGTTAAGTAGCTAGAGGGATAACTTTCTACTGCATTCCAGTACTGTTTTCATAATTCCTAAAGGGATTTGACCCAGTCATGATCTAATGGTTTCCAGTCATGATCCAATGGGTTTAATGAGTTCTAAGAGTCCAAGCATTTTTTTTATTTAATTACAGAGCCAGGATATATATATATATATATATATATATATATATATATATATATATATATATATATATATATATATATATATATATATATATAAAATTCCATGTAATTTAGCAAGATTCTACCTAGAACCTAGAGTATCTTGAATACTATTTTAGTGACTTCCTGTAGTGATCTATAAAGGATCATTATAGATTGCAGCCAAAATGTCAGGAGTTCACTAGGGCCATTAAATTTCAATAAATAAATGAATAAGTTTGCCATCACAAACACATAGTACAGTGAAACACTCACTGATCACCTGATAAACCACCAGAACCTTGAACACGCTGTCAACATTATACGGAAAACACTACATATCATTACGCAGCATTACACAAGCAAGGAATGCTTGTTAACAGCTAGATCTAAATTTAGTTTTAGTCTTTGGATGAAAATACATAATAGTTTAGTCGCGTTCTAGTCATTTGTTTTTTCTTTGTTGCAGTGTATATTCAGTCGATGAAAATACACAGCAATTTTAGTAAAATAAAACGGAACAGTTCTTGGCATTTTTTCCTCAAATTTCACCTATATTTTAATTCATACTTCTCAAAATACAAATGCAATAATTATTTTATTTCCTTCTTAAATGGATTATCAGGTTTTTTTTTTACTGATGCACATTGTCTTAAGGGCAGAATAAAGCCTTCTTTCTCGTGTGTTGGCTAAATGAATGTCCTGAAGTGAATAAAACTCAGATACAATAATGTGATTGTAACTCATTCACTGGAAACAAAGCACATTTAAGGTTAATTTAGTCATTTTGTTATGCTGCATATATTTAATAAAAGTAAATTATTCACAAACTAACGTGTCATTAGTTCTACCTAGCTAGCAGTATATTAGACTAACAAAACAGACACTATGAAGTTTTAATTAATGTAACCCAGACCATTTAGTAGTCTGTCAGCTTCTGGAACCACAATGACTTCAGTTTCTAATCATAGAAGGAGACAGGAGTCTATCTAGCAGAGCTGGCTTCTTAAGCTTAATTAATTCCCTTGTAACTGTACAAAGATGAGGTGAAAAGACGTCGCCTCTGTCCAGTCCAGCATTTTGTCTCATTTTTATTCACTGAGAATTAAAAAAAAATAGCTTTACAGTTCATCACATATTTTTTTAATATAAAGGCTAATTGTTCATTTGTTATAGATAAAGAGGTATTAACAAAATCTTTATATGAAAATGGACCCTGGCAGGAAACAGCAGCAACCTGTAATAGTTTGTATGCTTTTTTTTCACTTGGGATTAGTTCTTCCATGAACATATCACTGTGAGATTTGACTAAATGTAGACACTTTGTCGATTCCTTTGTGATAATAGGCTTTGTGAATAGACGATATCAAACTGAACTCCATCTACAAATCACATACTGTTTACTTTGTTTTAAAGTGTTCTCGAGTTACGTATTTAATTCAAGCAATGACACATACTGCTTTCACTCAGAAAGAACACACTCTGAAAGGTAATGCCGTCCCAATGAGAAGTATAATTTGACTAAATTGTGTTCGAATAACTGATGAAAACAAATGCAGTCCTGGGATGTGGAAGAAACCTCTGGAAGCAACTGGTCCAGTAAAATCACAGCTGTGTTATACAATGTTGATCAGATGGTTGGATGAGTCAGTCCCACACTCATCTGGATATGCTATTTTAAATAAAAAAAATTTTTAAAGCATACATGTGGAACAAATAGTGAAACAAGCATCGCCTTTTAAATGATCTGATACGAATGTGAATTCATTAGATCTTAATCATGCAAGCACAGGAAATCTACATAAAGTCATAACATGTTTCTAGATCTATTATGGGCTGATGAATACTTTATGGTGCAACTAACAGACCTGTTAGTATCTCTGGTTTACACAAGGTGCAGCAGAGTTTATATTCAGATGAGAAAAGGAAGCAAAAAAAAAAAAGCCCGCACACAGAGATTATTTTTAATCAACTGTTAGATGCTTTTACCTCTAATGATTAAATGTGATGCTTCAGGGCATACATGTGGATCGACTAGAGAAATACATTTTATCATGATCTAATCCTAATGTGAATGTAACCTTAAAATGTGACCTTCACCACCCACCAACAGGAAGTCTACAGAAATAACAGGGTAACTGCACTACGTACATGGCCAAAAGCTCACATCCACATACCCACTCTTTTCTGTTATAATAACCTCCAGTCTTCTGGGAAGACTTTCCACTAGATTTTGGAGCGTGCCTGTGTGAATTTTTATCCATTCAGCCACAACAGCATTAATGAGGTCAGGCACTGATGCCAGGCGAGGAGGCCTGGGGTGCAGTCGGTGTTCCAGTTAATCCCAAAGGTGTTCAGTGGAGTTGAGGTCAGGGCTCTGTGCAGGACACTCAAGCTTATCCACTCCAATCTTGGCATATCATGTCTTGGCAATCCATGGGCAGTGGTTGCTCGGTGGTTAAGATGTTGGACGTCTAAGCAGACTTCAAATCCCAGTGCTGCCACTGCTGGAACCTTGAGCCATCAACTTAATCCTCAACTGTTCAGTTCAGTATAAATGAGATAATTGTAAGTTGCTCTGGTTAAGAACTAGTGCCAAGCCATAAATGTAAATGTCTTCATAGGCCATGCTTTGTGCACAGGGGCATTGTCATACTGGAAATCGTAAAACTACAGCACACAGAGACATTCTAAACATTTATGTGCTTCCAACTTTGAGGCAACAGCTTGGAGAAGAACAACAAATGGGTGTGATGGTCAGGTGTATACATATATACATTTGGCCACGTATTGGAACAGACGTTTAAGTTATCCTTAAATAAAAAACATGCAGTGTGTTACTGGCTGCTGTGTTTATGGATATTTGTAACACCTCCATAAACAGCTCAACTATTCCAACTGGAATTCCAATTCCAGCTTCAAAATACCACCATTATTCTGGTATCAAAGAAAACCAAAGGGAGTTGTCTTAATGACATTAACCCCCATTGAAATGAAATGCTTTGAGAGGCTGGCACTGCAACACATGAAGAACATCATTCCAGACACCTTAGATCCAATGCCACAATAGATCCACTGAAGATGAGCTATTACACACACTTCATTCCACTCTGTGTTCAAATAGCTTCAAATAGCTGTGGTATGAAACTATTCACGTTCACTATGTGCTACGTGAGGCTATTATTTATGGATTATAGCTCTGTGTTTAATACTGTCATTCCAACCAAACTGATCCACAAGCTGCTACATCTGGGACTAAGTGCCACACTGTGCAACTGGATCCTGGAATTCCTCACCAACAGACCCCAGCATGTGTGAACTGGAAGTAAAAACTCCTCCACTCTAACCCTCAACACTGGCATTCCACAGGGAAGTGTTCTGAGCCCGGTTCTATATTTCTTGTTTACATATGATTGTGTGGTCGTTCAAAGCGCCAACACTATAAGTAAGTTTGCTGAAGATACCACCAATGTGGGTCAGATCACCAATGCTGATGAGGCAACCTACAGAGAGGAGTGGACACTTTATAATAGCAATAATGTCACTATATTGTCTTATTGTCAATCAATCATTATTTTTGTATAATTGTAATTCTTTTGGAATTTTAATTGCAGCATTCATAATACTTTACATTACATTCATTGTATTTGGCAGATGCCCTTATGCAGAGTGACTTACAGCTGAGCAATTTAGGGTTAAGGGCCTTGCTCAAGGGCCCAACAGTGGTAGCTTAGCAGTGGTGGGACTTGAACTCCTGACCAGTCTGATCAGTAACCCAGAGCCTTAACCACTGAGCCACTACACTACTGCCCCACTGTGTATACTGTGTACACGGTTCTTGTCCACATGACAATAAACAACTTTGACTTTTTATCTTTTTCTGGTAAAAGATATCTATCCCTCGTAAACCCATACTTGCCACTAAATTACCACTTTCAAACCATAGGAGGTGGAGCCAAGTTGGCCAGGTAATACTAATCTGTGCTGAAGAAAATTGTGCACATTACAGTGACCATGTTTTGGTCATGTTTATAAATGACAGTAAGTCACACTGTGTCTTAAACAACATCAACATCAAAGAAATCAGTGAAGAACTGGATGTGGTTTGAGGGAAAAAAAGTTTTGAGTTTTATTTAAAGAAGTTAGTCACCAGTAAAATAGATATCTGTGTGTCTTTGCCAAAAGGCTATGGAAAATGTTTTTTTTTTTGGTTGCTCATTTGTCATGTCAGTAAAATGACCTCTTTTTGACCATGTTTCATAACCAAAAATACCAGACTTCCTAGCAACAGTAGACGTCTGGCTTCTGAAACTACTTTCTGGCAGTCTCAGTGTTTCTGTCACTACCACAGAACAATAACCACTGCCTTTGGCTATATGAAACCCCGTACACGTGAGTTTATCGCGCAGTCACTAAATGATCATTTACGTAGTTATCTACCTTTAAGCTGTGTAAAAGCGAGATGGGGGTGAGTAATGTGAGACGGTGGGAGTTTGTGAGATCCAGATGCCGTGGTTAGTTTCAACTTCCCCCTATCATGAGAACAGCTTTTCTCAGAAACACTTCTGACGCATCTGCACACGTTCCCGCCTTTTAATCCAAATACAGAGCGATCAATTGGACGAATCTTGTTTAGTTTGTGAACCAGATGAAAAGAAAGGAACAGAAAAGGAAGAGAGATGAGACCTATAAACAATTATGACAAAACTATGACAAATGTTAGTGCCTTAATGGTTTGTGCTTTTCAATAGCATTAGTATGCCAATGACCAAATACAGCTCTTTTATGTCTACGTCTTCCATTAAACATTCAAACGTCTACTTTCTGAGCGCCTCAGTTTTATTTAAACGTAAATATATTACAAGAGTTTTCATTTTTTGTTTAAGGGACTGGGTCTGATAAGATAAAGTGAGACTAAATCATGAGGTTTTAGTTATAATGTTTACACTTAGACTTTAAGATGTATCTGACAGGGAAATTGGTGGGGGAGCATGAAACGGGAATGTAATACAGACTATTCACTCACTCTCACACACACACACACACACACACACACAGATTCCCACAGCATTTCTCAACATCCTTCATTCCTTTTCTATTACACAAAATCAGACCATTCAATCATGCAATATGAAGAAACGGTACAAAAATAACCATTATTATTATATATTACTGTATAAACTATAGTCAGGACTCTAAGGGTCAAAATAATATGTGCCAATTTGTGCGTGTAATGGAACAAATTTCATGCGTAAATAGTGCAAATGTTCTGAGGAAACAGCGAGAGGAGAAATGTGTCTGAGATTACTGAATGTTTCCGGCAGCTGCGGCAAGCTCAGATATAAATAGAGAGAAATTTCAACTCGAGTAACAAATTAAACTCAGTTGAAATGCCAAAAAGAAAAAACAACAAAAATACTGTAGCACCACTTTGGTAAAAAAAAGCAGACGCTAATTTTCTCATTAATGTGTTGTTTAATATTTGTGTTTTGATAACTTAAAAATGATTTTAACAGTGCTTTGTGTTCAAGCGTCCGTGTTTAAATTGCCTGGTAAATATGTGTGCAGTAGCAGTGTTTCGTTAAATGGCCACTAGAGAGAACATTACAGATATCAGTAAATTAAAAAAAAGGTTTTGGATATATGGTGTGCAAATTTTGTTTCCTATTTTTCTAGGCGAATATAGCTAACAAATAAGGTCAAGCAAAGCTATCAGTTTAGCATCAGAGAAATTCCACGTCCAGTTTCATCACACACTCATCTCAAACCAGTTCTCAAACATATGTGCTTTCTAACAGTGTATATCACTGTTCTGTACAAAAAAATTACAAAATGGCTTCACAGAGCTCATTTATTAAATTGGCTTATTCTGCTATTTTATTAGCAATAGATACAGATAAATGTTGTTACTGAGGCAAACAACGTCTTTTAAACTCTTTGAGCGAAATGGTGACTTAACGGGTGGTTAAGGCTCTGTGTTATTGATCGGAAGGTCAGGGGTTCATGCCCCACTGCCAAGCTGCCAAGCTGCCAAGGCCCTTAACCCTCTCTGCTCCAGGGGGTGCTGTAACATGCTGGGATATGCGAAGAAAACAATTTCAATGTGCTGTAATGTACATGTGATTAATAAAGACTCTTTATCATTCAGTAGAAATGTTTAGCAGAAATGTTCATTAGAAATATTTAGCAGAAACGTTCAGCAGAAATGTTGAAATGTTCTGTAGAAGTGTTCAGCAGAAATGTTCAATAAAAATTCAACTTTAAAAAAAAGAGTCTTTATCATTATCATTAAGGTGAATCTGTAAAGATTTCAAATCAGTACTAACCTGGGGATAAAATGTTTTGGATAAAATGTTCATTTTAAACCAAACGTTTCGTTTATTTTAGCTTATGATCTCTTTCCTGCATACAGTATGCTTACATTTCTCATTACACAACATGTTCCCTCCCAGGACCTTACACAACACTTAACAACCTGTTTCACCATTACACAGTTTCCCACCCTGTGAACTGTGATAATTTTGAAGTTCCAGCAGAGAATAA
The DNA here is from genome assembly GCA_012411365.1 of Ameiurus melas. Lineage (NCBI taxonomy): Eukaryota > Metazoa > Chordata > Actinopteri > Siluriformes > Ictaluridae > Ameiurus > Ameiurus melas. Next base: position 31,735,410 of record CM022758.1, on the reverse strand, counting down.
AACAACAATACAAGTGAAACAATAAATCAAAGAACAACCAAAGACTCCATTGTAACTTTTAGAAGATAAGCTGTATTTCTGTCGTTTTCTTTTTTCTTTTACACTAAACAGAGACAACCAGATTTGTTGTGAGGAGTTTCGATTTGTAGCTATAAGCTTGTATTGTTATCCACATTAGCCGTGTAGGTCCAGGGTAAAGCTTCACACCATCAACAAGCTGAATTACAATTTGATCTTGATTGTACATTCTTTAGAAAGTATAAATAAGGGCCACAATAAGTTAATGGTTCTTGTCAATATATAATATTATTATTCATGTATTAGTGCAGCACAATACTGTATTTTCTAACATTCTAAAAATACCAACATATCTAAAAACTGCATGTACTTTCTATTTCTTTAAGATCCATGCCAAGAAAGAGAAAGTGGAATAAGATGAATAAGATTTTTCCATTTACTTTAATTTTATTTTTAGTCTGCTTGAGCTGTCTGTTGTTTTTCCATAGGGTAGTTGAGGACAAACAGATGCCCATCAAGCAATTCTCATTTCCTGCTCTGGCTCTGGTAGAGGACAAACCAGTCTAATCCTATACATCATGTCTGATTTTCCCTGTTCCTGTGCCTGTATGATCCATCTGTGCCTTGCAGGTATAGAATAAAAAAAGAGATATTATCTAAAAACAAAAAATAATTTGGTTTTACTGAAGTGCATGAACCTTTATTATATCGCCAGACTCAAATATAGCTCATGATATGTAAAACAGTTCAACAGACTGTAATTTATGACAGTCAGAGGTAGTAGGATGCAAGTGCTGAGTAGATTTATGAAGGATTTTCCAGGAATTGTTCCCTGAACAGACAGGACTGTTAAGAAGACAAGCAGATCTGCAGCCATAAAGTCAAGAATGGGTAAGCAAAGTCTATACACGGAAAACAGAGTACCAACAAACTTGGACTAGGAAAGAACTGCACACTTAAAAAAAAAAATTATGAGATGCAAATAAACACAAAGTGGTAAAGCTGAGAAAGTATGTATATATATATATATATATATATATATATATATATATATATATATATATATATATGCCGAAGTGTCCTTGGGCAAGACACAGAACCCCAAGTTGCTCCCGATGGCAAGTTAGTGCCTTGCATGGCAGCTCTGCTACCGTTGGTGCGTGAGTGTAGCTTTGGATAAAAGCGCTATATATAAAGCACCATAATATATATATATATATATATATATATATATAAGCACATTCGCCTCACACCTCCAGGGTCCGGGGTTCGATTCCTGCCGGGGCCATGTGTGTGCGGAGTTTGCATGTTATCCCCATGTTGTGGGGGTTTCCTCCGGGTACTCCGGTTTCCTCCCCAGTCCAAAGACATGCATGGTAGGCTGATTGGTGTGTCTAAAGTGTCCGTAGTGTATGAATGGCTGTGTGAGTGTGCCCTGCAATGGACTGGCACCCTGTCCAGGGTGTACCCCGCCTTGTGCACAAAGCTTCCTGGGATAGGCTCCAGGTTCCCCGTGACCCTGAAAAGGAGTAAGCTGTAGAAGGTGGATGGATGGATTGATGGATGGATATATATACAATAAATCCTCTTCAACATCCACTGGGAGAATCTATACTTTTCATGCGATCTGCCGAGCATCTGTGACAATCTCTGCATATCTGAGATGTTTCCACTTGTTTGCCCTCACAAACAGAATTTTCCCAGGGCACTGTGAGTTTAGAGATGATTACTACCACTACCACCACTACTACTACTACTATCACTTGTACTACTAACACTACTACCACTTCCACCACCACCACTACTACTACTACTACTACTACTATCACTACCACCAAAACTACTACTATCACTAGTACTATTACAACTACTATCATTACAACCACTACTACTACTACTACCACTATTACTACTACCACTACACTACTACTACAAAAGGTAAGCTGACATATACTTAATTCAACACATTCCAAAGCTCATGTGTGATCATATGTAATCTATATTATCTAACTGTCTATCAATCTTAAGGGGCCTTTTGTCTCCACTCCTATCTGAGATATCGCGTAAAAATATAATGTCACCTGACAAGAATTGGGCTGTTTTTAAAATAAATTGTCTAATGTTGCTTAATAAAATATTTATGTAATGTTTATGAATGCGTTATGAACTGTATCCCTTTTCTCTCCATTCAAATATAACATAAAACCTCTAATGTCACCTGACGAGTTCTGACATAAGCCTTTCATGTAACACTGTTTTATAAAAGATTAATGCACTGGTCATGAATGTGTTATATGTGAACGTGTGTGCATGCGTGTCCTGCTTGGGACTGATTTCCCATGCTTTACACTCTAGTGTTTCTGGGATACGCACTGTAACCACTGTGACCCTTACCAGAATAAAGCAGTAAGTGGCGATGAATGAATGAACGAATGGATGAATGAAAGATGAATGAGAATATATAGGATGTGTTTTGAGGCTGGACACTAAACTGTTGTTTATATAATTGAGTATGAGGGCATGGTGGCTTAGTAGTAGGGTATCTGTGTCTCAGGTGGTAGAGCGGGGTGTCCACTAATCGTAGGGTTGGCGGTTCGATTCCCAGCCCACATGACTCCATGTGCCGAAATGTCCATGGACAAGACACTGAACCCCAAGTTGCTCCCGATGGCAAGTTAGCGCCTTACATGGCAGCTCTGCTACCTTTGGTGTGTGAGTGTGTGAATGGGTGAATGAGACAGTGTCAAGCGCTTTAGATAAAAGCGATATATAAGTACAGGCACATTTGCCTAGCACCTCTGGGGTTGGGGGTTCAAATCCCACCTCCGCCCTGTGTGCGCGGAGTCTGCATGTTCTCCCCGTGCTTTGGGGGTTTCCTCCAGGTACTCCTGTTTCCTCCTCCAGTCCAAAGACATGCACTGTAGGCTGTTCGGCATTTTCAAATGATCCTTAGTAGGATAGGTAGTACAGAAAATGGATAGATGTTAATGAGTGGTTTTACATCTCCCTCTAGCGGTAGGACACATTTCTGCACCTTTAATGCTATCACCACACAAATAATCACGCGTGTTTAAGTCACAGAGAGACAAAGTTGGGAAAAGGTCTACAACCCTAAAATAAATGCTCACTCGTTTAATAAATATGTGTATTTAAAGTGTGTAACTGTTTACTCGACGCGAGTACAGACAGATTCTTCTTAAGATGTATTTTTTTTGTGTGTGCAACAAAAAAGTAGTTTCAGTCTCGGTGTGTACCCACAATGCCATGCGTTTGTGAGTAAATCAACCACCGCCCACGACAAGCAATGCGAAGCATCACACAGGTGCGTGTCATAGCCTATAAATACCCCTGCACAGGTCGGCAAGCTCGTGCAACCTTGCGTCAAAGCGCGCGCTCAGAGCTCCACACGCATAAACACGCACATTCCTCACGATTATTATTATTATTATTATTATTATTATTATTATTATTATTATTATTATTAACAGCATCCACGAGCATGTCGCGCGGACCAAGAGCATCGTCTTTGGGCGCGGAGGCGCGTTTTGGTCGCAGCCCGGTGGGGTTCGGTGCGAGTTTTAACCGCTTGAACAGCACCGGAGGCGCAATGCATCCCGGAGATGAAAAAGAGACCATGCGCGGGCTGAACGACCGTCTGGCGGGTTACCTGGACCAGGTGAGACTGCTGGAGGAAGCCAACAACAAGCGCGAGGCGCAGATTATGGAGTTGTTAACGGAGAGGCGCGCGGCCGGACAGAGAGACTGGAGTGGCTATGAGAGCACTCTCTCCACCCTGAGAGACCAGGTGAGGAGGACAGATCCGGGCTGTTACCTTAGTACCAACAATGCAGAAGAAGAAGAAGAAAAAGTTTTGTTTTCTAAGCAGGGTTTCTTTTCATTTGTCTTCCAACAAAACGAGTCTCCATGTAGGCTGGATAATGCATATGTTCCATAATAAATGTGTAAATTCAAGATGGAGGTTTGTTCCATTTGCTGGGAAAGTGAACTAAAATCTGATCTTCTTTTAAAAAGAAACAAGGTGTTAAGGAATCGTGTCACCGGGGCGGTACACTTACCTACTGTACCCTTTAATATGCCTCTTTTACCTAGAACCATTCGTGTACTCTACCTTTAGAGCTTAACTCTAAAAAACTCACTACTGTTCATTTTAAGGTACCTTTTTTAGTACCATTTTGTAGAGTGATCAGTGGCTTCAGCTCCTTTTTTAAAATTGAAAGAAATTAAAATAACGTGTCTAAATGAATAGGTGAATGTTGGTCTATACAGCGAGGTTCAATTCATACACTCTTAAAAAAAAAGAAAAAAAAGGAGGGGGGTGGGATACTAAAAAGTACCTTTCCTTTCCTTGTTGGTAAAGTAGTACCTTCAAGTCTCAAGTAGGACCATTTGTATATGAATCTATTATAAATGTGTACTTTTCGTACCACTAGAGTACTTTAGAAATCGTTCAGGTTTCATAAATAGACCATCATTGTGTTTTGGATTTTTTATTATTTTTTAAATCAAGAAAAGTACATCGTTCTAGGTACAAGATCAATATTAATGGTATGATTGGTGTACCCTTGAGGAAGAATGCTCTTTAGTTTCCTTTTTAGATAAGCTCACACGGGCCATATCGTACAAAGACACATAGTATTTGTGTTGCTGATAAGAACTGACGCCATTCATTTTCATATCTGTAGAATAATTATCATGATTCTGCATGAATGTATCTCAGCGAATGTAAAATGTACAAATTAAATGACCCAAAAGGTTCCACCCGGCGTTTGGGTAGAAACAAAAGAACGCAGCATTTTTTCGAGTGTATGAATTTGTTAGTAAATAGATCGATTATGCTAGCAGTTATACATTTCAAGGTCATGTAGTAATAAAAAAAAAAAAAAAACTAGCCAAAATGAAAGTAAAGTCGGATATCCTTTCCCTCTGTTAACGGCGACAGTGCTGAAACAACTCCTAGAGTGTTAAATCCACACATACGGTGTAGAATTAACTCTGATAGTGTTGAATTACATCGTACAGTATGAAATTGGCATATTTACATGGGTCTGAACATGCGTAAACAGTGTAGGGGTGCGTTCCAGGCCTCAGTTGAGCTGGATTTGCACCGTGCTAGTCACTAAGTCCGAGTCAAGCTTGGATTGGTTAATATTTCACCACCATGAAACTTAAATCAAGATGTGTGTGTGTGTGTGGGGGGGGGTGTTTAGGCCTTATTGTTATTTTAGAGAGGAAAAAAAAAACTTTACAAATAATTTCTAAATTCAACAAAATCTGTTTACTCATTTCCCTTCATGGTGCATTGATAGAAATACAGCTGTGGATTTCACTCACTGTGTTATAATGATATTAAATCACATACACTTTGTATTGTGTGTATTAGTGTTACAGTTCTGGTGTAGGCAGAACCATTCGTTAATGATTTTATACATATCGAAACCTATATAAAAGGTTTTTCGTATTGGAGAATTGGATAAAGCAGGTGAGAATGCACTGGCCTGTCCAGCCACACCCAAACATAAAGCTGATCCTCATGCAAATGTGTCAAAGAGACCTGGGGCTCTGTTTTACATCATGGTTTAAATACGGGAAGAAGTCTCACTGAATTCAATTCTGAAATAAGCGTACTGATTTTAACATACCCGATTTTTAAAAAATGAAATGAGTGTTTTATGCTCTGAATTAAAAAGAGAGACAAATGAGACCAAATCCAGTATATTTCGATTTTTAAGCCCTCGATGTATGTAATGTCAACCGTTAAGTAAAGTATAGTTTAAGCCTGAAATCTGTCGTACTTTGTGTGTCCAAACTTGAGATAAATTCTAGGTTGATTTTTAAATGATAAATAAAGTGTTTAATTATGTAAATAATTGAAATAAGAAAAAAACGAACCATTATTTAATCATGACAGCGTCACTGTGCTCTGTCCAAGATTCACAGTATACAGATCAGAAAACATATCACAGGAAGAATTTAACCATTCAGTAATCCAGTAAAACTGATTAAAACGCCCTGGTAAGCAGACAGGGTGCCTTTACTTACCAATGAATTGTGAGATTTGGAAATAACGAGCACTACAGCTTCCTGAGGTTTTAGGTTGGTCTGAAATAAACTCCACTAGCACACATTATGGCTCATTTGCATTTTACAGCAATTACTACAGGGCCAGAAAGAGAAAGTAAACATTCCTGGTGAGTAACCTGCAATTCTCCGTATGTTTATGATGGATAAACTGAGATAAGAAGGAAGTAAACCAAGAACGGCTTTCTACATTAATGATCCAATGACTATACATGTTAAGGCTGTAGTTTTTCTATACTTGATGTGGTGGTGAACTGACAGAAGGTAGAAAAGCTCCTACACCTGAACCCACATCATGAAATCCAGATTCAGTGAATATAGATGTGTAGCCTGACTGTTTACAATGGGGTGGCCAGATTAGATCCAGTGACTTTATTGGGGTAACCGTCTAGGGTGGGGCAAAATACTAATCCACATCCTTAGAAGATGACTTAATGATATAAAAGGCACACACCTTTATGGTAAATGGCACACTTTTATCCAAAGCGCTTTACACTGGTTCTCATTCACCCATTCACACACACACTCACACACCAATGAAGCAGAGCTGCCATGCAAGGCGCTAACTTGCCATCGGGAGCAACTTGGGGTTCAGTGTCTTGCCCATGAACACTTCAGTCATGTGGGCCAGGAATCGAACCACCAACCCTACGATTAGTGGACAGCCCACGCTACCACCTGAGCTACATTTGTTAGTTTCCCAGCAAGCGACAAAAAGTCATCACTAATATCTATTTAGGCTGGAGTACACTAGTGCTACGGATTCAATATCATTAGCTAATGGTAGCTAATAACCAAATGAAGATACATGGGATCTAAAAAGTCTACACACCCCTGTTAAAATGGCAGGTTTTTGTGATGTTAAAAAAAATGAAACCAAGATAAATCATGTCAGAACCTTTTCTACCTTTATTGTAAAATTTTAACCTGTTAATTACAGTGAAAAACAATAAGAATCGTTTTAGCGGGAAAGAACAGGTTAAATATACAATAACCTGGTTGCATAAGTTTGCACACCCCTACACTAATATGTAGTTGAAGCAGCTTTAGATTTTATCACAGCATTCAATCTTTTTGGGTGAGAGTCAGTCAGTTTGGAGCGTCTTGAATTAGCAATATTTTGCGATTCTTCCTTATTAAAGCGTTCTAACTCTGTCAGATATGCGGGGCGTCTCCTGTACACAGCCCTCTTCAGGTCACCACACAGATTGGATTGATTGGATTTAGGTCTGTTCCAAGACCTTGATTTTGTTTTGGTGAAGTCGTTCCTTTGTTGATTTGGAGGTTTGAGTCATTTAACAAGTCATTTAACAGGGGTGTGTAGACTTTTTTTTTTTAGATCCACTGTGTCCAATGTTACACCTCAAAATACATAATGCAAAAAAACATAAATACCAAACAAAATTGACCAGTGTTTGCTCACTTGTTTTGGTCAGTGGGGCCACAACAACAATAACAACAACAATAACAGCAATTTACTACTACTACTACTACTACTACTACTACTACTAATAATAATAATATGCCTGCTGTTATTAAAAATAAAATAAAATTGATGATGGGTGGTCTTTCGCAGACCAACATGAGAGTTAAGCTTAGCCTGAAACTGATTAATTATTTGCCAATGTTAAAATGTGTTAATTTTTTTAAAGAATGACATCTATTTATCCCCAATATAATTACTTCCTGCTATCACAATATAGCAGCTATAAACGGTCATTTCCTGAACAGCTTCTCTTTTTTTCTCTCTTCTGGAAATCCTAATATATTCATGCTAAGCTTTATCATGAGTCTTTATTGCCATGCAGTAGTTCAGTTCATAATGACACACAATAGAGTTGTTTTGTCTGTAGTGTTGTGATATAGTGTACATACTTTTACTTCACTCTCCAGGTGAAAGAAATGACGCTGGATAACGCTTGCCTCATGCTACACATCGATAACGCCAAACTGGCTGCTGATGACTTTAAAGTCAAGTAAGACTCTTACTTTTACACTTCCGTTTATTAATAAAGCCTTTTTTTCCGACATTTGTTGTCACGAGGCTTCTTTACAAAAATTGGGAACCTAAATGAGCAATCTGGAGGTGAGGAGTGGGCCATATGACAAACATATCATATCATGATAGTTGAAGACATACATATAATAATATATAATATAGTACGTAACAATATACACTCACCATCCACTTTAATAGGAAACCTGTGCTCATTTATGCAGTCATCGAATCAACCAATCATGTGGCAGCAGCACAATGCATTAAATCGTGCAGATAACGGTCAAGCGCGTCAGTTCATGTTCACACCAAACATCAGAATGAGTTAAGTTTGATCTCTGTGACTTTAACTGTGGCGTGGATGTTAGTGCAAGACGGGCAGGACTGTTTTCCGCACCATTCTGTATAAACTCTCGAGACTGATGTGTGTGAAATTTCCAGATCGGCAGGTTCTGAAATATTCAAACCAGCATGTCTAGAACTAGCACACATGCCACGGTTAAAGTCGCCAATATCACTCCTTTTCCCTGTTCTGATGTTTGATGAGGACATCTGATGCTTTTGACTTACATTTCAGACGGTGTATATATAAAGACAATACTGTGATACCCATTATATCATATATAAAAGTGCATTGTGAGATCATTTATCACACTATCGATATTATATCATTATATTACCCAGCTCGAGATCCTAAACACGATAGGACGTAACTGAAGAAAGCAAATATAATGTACAAGTGAGATTATGAATGAGATTCAGTTCAAAGAGAGTAAAGGTATACAACAGGACTTGGAGTTCGAGTCTGTCAGAAAACGTCCTGTTTGTTTGTTGACTCACTTGTGTATTTGAGTGAAGTTGATTAATCAATGACTAAAAGACAACAATATTAAGCAGAATATTGTGTTTCAGCTACACTTCTGAGCCACGCCTGAGCTTAATATCTAGTTGTGTGTTTGTCCACTGTGGTACATGCACAAAGATTGCTCGTTCAGACAGAAATGAATGCCTCCTGTACTAAATGTAGCTTGTAAATTGAGGACTTGAGCAGACAGAGCGATTTAAGCAAAGCCGACACACAGTCTGCGTCTGGAAAAGCACGTAATTATACCTGCCTACGATGTTGTGCAAACACAGCATTGTGTACACATGGATGACTGAAGAAGTGAAGCAGGAACCTGTATGTGTGTACATGTGCATGTGTGGATTGGTGAACCGCAGGTTAGAGGCGGAGCTCACCGCTCGCCAGGGAGTCGAACAGGACATCACGAACCTCCGGAAGATGATCGACGACACGCACATGACCCGCATGCAGCTGGAGAGCGAGGTCGAGTCTCTGACGGAGGAGCTGATATTACTGAAAAAGAATCACGAAGAGGTACCGTTTAAATCACAAGTACATCTACAGGACCGCCATTAAAGGTGCAGTACGTACTTTATAAAAGAAGCCATGAGCTTGAACTATAACCATAAACTTTAAAGTAAATAAACCACATTTCAGAGTGACAGCCATTAAAGGTCCAATAACTAAAAACAAAAAGTAAAAAAAAATAAATGGCTTGATGATTTGTTAAATACCACATTTCTGTAACTATTCTTAAACGTTATATACATAACACTTAACAAAATATAAATAAATCAAAGAATAGCATGGTGACTCATTAAATGCTGTTTGGTAAATGCTGCAAAAAAAAAACTAAACAAAACAGGTCAATCACAAGACCGCAGTCCTGCAGGCTAAATAAGTTGCATGATACTGCCAGCACCATGCTTCACCATAGGTATGGTGTTCTTTGGGTGATAAGCTGTCGTGACTTTGCTCCAAACATATCTTTTAGAATTATGGCCAAAAGAGTTCTACCTTGGTCTCATCAGACTATTACACATTTTGCCACATGGTTTGCCAAATTTTAAGAGGGCTTGGATTTTTTTTTATAAATCCACGAGAAATTGCTTCCATCAGACATGAAGAATTCAAGAGATTTTCACATGCAGGATATGACCAGTACTTACCAGATAGTCTTGCAGCTCCTTTAATGGTTCTCCTGGCCTCCTTGAGAAGATTTCAGGACTTCTCCTCCTTTTGTAAATTTAAGACGGGAAGTCCTGTTCCTGGTAATGTCACTCCGATGTCCCATGTTCTTCACTTGTTGATGATGGCTTTCACTGTCTTCCGTAGTACATCTAATATTTTAGAAATTCTTTTGCATCTGTCTCCGGATTGATACCTTTCAGTAACGAGATCCTGTATGTGCTTTGTAAGCTCTTTATAGACTCAGAATTCGAATACGCTGCAACTTTCACCGTGAAGCTTTATAACAATGTGAAATTTCTACAGCTTTCTCTGCTTTTCTATCTTTTAGAATGTATTCAGTAGCTTTATATACATTTTAGCTGGATGTAATAAAAAAAAACACGATTTTCCCAATTTTAAGAAAACATCATAGAAACCATTCCATTTAAACATGTGCCTTTTGATCATGTGTGAGTTTTTACACAAATTATTTATTGCTATTTCTGAATCCCACAACACAACATTTTCTCACTTTTATTGAAACTGAGACTAGTTAAAATGACACACATTTCCAAAATGGCTTCTTGATCTACCTGTTTTACCTTTAGTTTTTTTTGTTTTAAACAGGTGAATTTATTAATTTGCCAGCAAAATAGAAATGTTATATCAAGAGACATGTTCTCCCCGTGCTGTGGGGGTTTCCTCCGGGTACTCCAGTTTCCTCCCCCAGTCCAAAGACATGCATGGTAGGCTTATTGGCGTGTCTAAAGTGTCCGTAGTGTATGAATGGGTGTGTGAGTGTGTGTGTGATTTTGCCCTGCGATGGACTGGCAAACTGTCCAGGGTGTACCCCGCCTTGTGCCTGATTTTCCCTGGGATAGGCTCCAGGTTCCCCGTGACCCTGAAGAAGGATAAGCAATATAGAAAATGGAGGGGTGGATGGATGGATATATCAAGAGAATTCAAATTAAAATTTGGAGACAAAGTGAACAGAATTATGCTACTGTTAACATAAATTTTTTCAAATTATAATTTTTTTTACCCGGAGGTCTTCTGTTTTTTTTTGTAGTTTAATTTTACTAGAATATTTGCAATGTTAAGAAAGGCAGCAAATCATGTGAGTGTTTGGATTTGAGATATTATTATGAGTTATGTAGAGTTACATAGTTGCTCTACAGAGGAGCACTTGCTTCAAAACCAGGCATGAACACAATAACCTTGTAATTAGTAACCATTTATAGTGAAGTGTCTTAATCAGTTCAATGATAAGCCTTGACATTAATAATGATTTTATTACTTAGTGCACATTTAATCCCAGTTCAGTACTAGTTATTCATGAATCCAACAATCCAGGAGCTGATTTTGCTCTCTGATTTGACCCATATTGAATTTCATTATAGCTGAACGCTCCCACATCTCTTAAATACAAAATATATTATTATTTATAGTATAAATAGTTAAAAAACAAACTTTCCTGGACTTTCCTGAACTACAGGACATTAAAAATAAAAATAAACATGAATAGCGTCATATTCAAGTTCATCTAGTCTTCAACCAATAAACAGCTGAGAAATTGCCCCAGAAGGTGACATCCCGGAAGGTTACTGTTAGTAGCTTCACATTCCCACCTTGGCTATTGTATACAGCCCTCAGCCGTTATCTTAATGAGTCGTATAACCTGCTCCAAAACTCTGAATCTGTATTTATACATGTATTTATCCTCTATAAGGACGTGACTTGACATTCTTAAAAGCAATTCTTTAACTTGTTGCTGAATTAAAATTGCATACTGCACCTTTAATCGCAGTTGAAACACTTAAACGTTGAATCTGTTACACAAGGTAAGTGATTACAACACCGAGACATGGGCTAGACTTTTCAGTTTAAGGAGGTTAATTCTAATCAGCTTTGAGTAAACATGCAGATACACACGTTATCTAATGTCTACACTTGTCAGTGTTTGTTCCAGTGAGTCATGTAATAATGATAATGAGTCTTTATTGGTCATGTATACATTACAGCAGAGTGAAATTCTTTTCTTCGCATACCCCAGCATGTTAGGATGTTGGGGTCAGAGCACAGGGTCAGCCATGATACAGCGTGCCCTGGAGCAGAGAGGGTTAAGAGCCTTGCTCAAGGGCCCAACAGTGGCAGATTGGCAGCGCCGGGGCTAGGCTCTCGGAAGGTCGGGGTTCACCCAGAGCCTGCCAGTCCTGGGGCTTGAACCCTCGACCTGTTGATCAGTAACCCTTAACGGCTAAGCCACCATTGCCCCATGCTTATATATGTATTGCTTTTTATATGTATATTTATACGACCTATTTATATTCTTATTTAGGATGTTGCGAGTGTGAAAGGCCAGATCACAGAGGCCAGTGTGGACGTGCAAATGGACATGGCGAAGAGCCAAAACCTCAGCGAGACCATCGACAAAATCCGCCAGCAATATGCAAAAGCGGTACAGAAGAACCAGGAGGAGACCGAGGCCTGGTACCAAGCCAAGGTCAGAGAACTTTTTATATCACGTTGCTTTTTTTTCACATATACAGTATCTCACAAAAGTGAGTACACCCCTCACATTCATGTGACAACACTGAAGAAATGACACTTTGCTACAATGTGAAGTAGTGAGTGTACAGCTTGTGTAACAGTGTAAATTTGCTGTCCCCTCAAAATAACTCAAGACCATTAATGTCTAAACCGCTGGCAACAAAAGTGAGTACACCCCTAATTGAAAATGTCCAAATTGGGCCCAATTAGCCATTTTCCCTCCCTGGTGTCATGTGACTTGTTAGTGTTACAAGGTCTCAGGTGTGAATGGGGAACAGGTGTGTTAAATTTGTAGTCATCGCTCTCACACTCCCTCATACTGGTCACTGGAAGTTCAACATGGAACCTCATGGCAAAGAACTCTCTGAGGATCTGATAAAAAGAATTGTTGCTCTACATAAAGATGGCCTCGGCTATAAGAAGATTGCCATGACCCTGACACTGAGCTGTAGCACGGTGGCCAAGACCATACAGCGGTTTAACAGGACAGGTTCCACTCACAACAGGCCTCGCCATGATCGACCAAAGATGTTGAGTGCATGTGCTCAGCGTCATATCCAGAGGTTGTCTTTGGGAAATAGATGCATGAGTGCTGCTAGCATTGCTGCAGAGGTTGAAGGGGTGGGGGTCAGCCTGTCAGTGCTCAGACCATACACCGCACACTGTAACAAATTGGTCTGCATGGCTGTCATCCCAGAAGGAAGCCTCTTCTAAAGATGATGCACAAGAAAGCCCGCAAACAGTTTGCTGAAGACAAGCAGACTAAGGACAGGGATTACTGGAACCATGTCCTGTGGTCTGATGAGCCCAATATAAACTTATTTGGTTCAGATGGTGTCAAGCGTGTGTGGAAGCAACCAGGTGAGGAGTACAAAGACAAGTGTGTCTTGCCTACAGTCAAGCATGGTGGTGGGAGCTTCATGGTCTGGGGCTGCATAAGTGCTGCCTTATGAAATGGGGAGCTACAGTTCATTGAGGGAACCATGAATGCCAACATGTACTGTGATATACTGAAGCAGAGCATGATCCCTCTCCCTTCGGAGACTGAAAATGAAAAAATAAATAAATGAAACATTCTGAGGGGAGAGAGAGAGTTCATATATAAAATTCACCAGTGCATCATATCCTTCGAGAACAAGCAGTGTGAGCTCTTTGCCGTTGCGGTCATTTATCTGCCGTGAAAGCGCAAGCCTCGGACTGTCTTTGTCTACGAAACTATTCGGACTCGCAGGCGGATCACTTGCGCTCTACTGTCTTTGCTCCTACTCGTAGTTGTTGCACCAAGTCGATCCAAACTTGCATAATTTCTCAACATTGTTGCGTCGCTGGACACGCCCACATCTAGTGTACCTGAACTTGTCTCACAGATGTTCCACAATATTAAATGTAACCGTAAACTGTTAAAACAACACATCGTTCATTAATACATTTTTTTAGTTAACGGGAAGTTGCTGTGAAGAAGGTTTAAAAAAAAAAGTAAGTAAGAAGTAAACACTTTGTAACAGAAATATTTTGGTGCATTAAAATTTATTTGTTTATGTAGAGCTGATATTCGAATGGTATTTCTATTGGCCTGGTTTCTTTTAATTAATGCTTTTAATCAACGTAGAAATAAAACCAGACGTCTTTCACTACATTCGAGCATCACGCCACATCGCATCTTTCTTCCTCAGCGATTCATCTTTGTGCTTGTACATCAAACATCTGTAAAATGATCCGTCACAGCTGTAATGATAACGTGAACAAACCAGAAGCGTCACTGTAGATCAGTACGATCTCTTGTAACATGAATGTACTGGGGGATATCTGTAGATTTTAGCGCAAGCTGCAGTCGGTCTATGACATTGATTACTTTTCCTCACAAACGATTATATACTCACTGCGTGATCATATTGCGAGAAGCCTGTTCTTTTCCTTTAACTACATTCTTCACTAATGTTTTGACAGTTTGAAAACATCTCAGCAGAGGTGAGCATGAACACCGATGCTCTCCAGCAGGGACAGAGCGAGCTGAGCGAAATGCGCAGACAGAAACAACAGCTGGAGATCGAACTTCAGGGCATGCACAGCATGGTATAACACACACACACACACAAACATGCACCCTCTCAAGCATAGAATGAAGGAAGTGCCGATTTTGTACAGTCGGTCCCAGTGAAGTAGGGCCTCTGTGGCCTCTGTGTAATCGTATTGTATCAGGTGAAACACCTGGCAGCTTTAGTGTCTTTCAGTCATCAGACATTGATCTAGAAGAAGAAAGACATATAATTTAACATGGTTCCTTATCCTCATACATTTTTAGGTAATGAAATATTTTTTTTATTGGTTTGCGTCAAGACAGATCCTGCCAGTGGAAAATTGTATTAGCTCCGTTGGCTCTTTATTAGCTCTGTTGGCTCTTTATTAGCAGTCATATTATCATTCTGAGTGATTAAACACAGAGGACTTGTGGGACCTGTACAACAGGTTTATGGCCTGGGAGACTAAACCCACCATGAGAGAGAGAGGGAGAGAGAGAGAGAGAGATAGAGAGAGAGAGATAGAGAGAGAGAGCGTGAGCAAGAGATGCTTTCCAACATCAAAAACTGTTCATTATTTTATTTTTTATTAGAAATAGATTTAATACACGACAAAATTATCTTAATTGAATATGGTAAATATGATCCTTAACTGCTTCTTGTTGTTGTTTTTTCACTTTTCTTCAGATAGCTTTCATAATTTATAATTATTACTACTAATAAGGAATTATAATGAATACATTCTTATTAAATAACCGACACTTCTGGTAATTTACCTTAAATAGAATTAAATAAAAGAGTAATATATATATATATATATATATATATATATATATATATATATATATATATATATATATATATATATATAATGTTTAAATAGATGTCGAGTAGTGAAAAAGCGAACCGATATTTTTATTTAAATTGTTTTATTTATTTATTTTTAGAAAATATTAAACATTTTAGAAAGACAATATACACAAAATGAATCATCTAAACATAAGCTCAATTACATACCATCAACTCGGCGGTTAACACTGTTATTGGTAACTGGGCTTTCATCCATGAAAGGCACACATTACTTAAGCTCAGATTTCACTTCCTCGTTCAGCTTAACTGGAAATCTCTGAATCAAAGAAAACCAGATGTACACATGAGGTCTGTAAAAAAAAAAAAAATCAACAGATAAAAAAAATGCTAGGCAACCTGTGCTGTTTGCAAGAATATTTAATTTGTGCCAAACTTCGTGACAGGCTAAATAAGTGCAAATATATTATCTGCATAAATGCACAAGGTGTGTCTGCTTTTAACACACGTCTGTTCTGTTCACCAATGAGCAGTGGTCCATGTTGACATGATTGCATAACATTATTGCTTCAGATTTCTCAGTTTCACGTTCATGCTGCGAATCTCCTGCAAATGGCCTTTGGTTGGTAGTAAGGAATCAAATTTGTGCCAAGAAAACATTTCCCACACCATTAAACCACAACCACCGGCCTGAACTATTGACACCAGGCAAGTTGGGTCCATGGATTCATGCTGTTGATGCCAAATTCTCACCCTGTAATCTGTATTTAGGAGCAGAAATCAAGATTCAGCAGGCCAGGTGCTCTTTTCCCATCTTTAACTGTTGGTTTCATTGATCCTGTTCCTGCTCGTGGCTGACAGAAGTGGAATCCGATGTGGTCTTCTGCCGTTGTTGCATATCCTCCTCAAAGTTGTGTTCTGAGATGCTTTTCTGCTCACTATGGTTGAAAAAGCGGTTATTTGAGTTATGATTGCCTTCCTGTGACCTTTAACCTGTCTGACCATTCTCCTCTAATCTCTCTCTCATTAACAAATGAAGAAACTCGCCACAGTAGTGAGCCTTCCCAGAAGTGGCCGACCTTTCAAAACTCCTCCAAGAGCACAGTTACCATTCATCCAGGAAGTCACAAAAGAGCCAAGGACAACATTAAAGGACAACATTAAATGACCTACCTTCTTGCATCAATAAAGGTCACTCACTGTTCATGACTCCACTATCAGAAAGACACTGGTCAGAAATGGCATTCATGGAAGAGTGGTGAGGCGACGACCACTGCTAACCCAGAAGAACATTAACGCTAGTCTGAATTTGGCTAAAATACACCTTGATGATCCTCAAAACTTTTGGGAGAATGTTCTGTAGACTGATGAGTCGAAAGTGGAACTGTTTTAAGACAGGGCCATGTTACAGCTGGCACAAACCAAATACCGAATTCCAAATACCGAATTCCACAAAAAGAACATCCTACCTACGGTCAAGCATGGTGGTGGAGGTGTGATGGTGTGGGGATGTTTTACTGCTTTGGGGCGTAGGTAACTTGCAATAATTGAGGGAAACATGAATTCTGCTCTCTACCAGAAAATCCTAAAGGAGAATGTCCGGTTTTAGGTCGTAAACTGAAACTGAAGCGCAACTGCATTATGTAGCAAGACAACGATCCAAAGCATAGGAATAAGTCTTAGTCCGAGGAGTAAGTGAAAGACTGATCTCCAGTTATCGGAAGCGTTTGGTTGCAGTTATTGCTGCTAAAGGTGGAACAACCAGATTTTAAGTGTAAGGCGGCAAATAGTTTTTCACATTGCTGATAGGTGTTGGATAACTTTTTTCCACTTCAGTAAATAAATAAACAAATAAATAAATAAAACTGTATAGTGTGTTTACTCAGGTTGCCTTTGTTTTATGTTGTATTTCGTTTGAAGATCTAAAATGACTTAGTATTAGATGTAAATGAAAACAGAATAAATCAGGATGGGGCAAATACTTTTTCACAGCACTGTACTCTATACTAGAAATTACAAGAAAAAAAAAACCATGATAAAAAAATACTATATGATTTTATACTATATTTTTATTTTGTGTGATATAATTATTTTTCTGTAGAGAATAAACATTTGGTGGGAGGGGCATACTTTTTATACCCTGTCAGTCACAGTGACACTAGCCAATCGTGTGCATCTGTGAGCACATGTATGCCAAAACGCACTTAACGTTTAATGCTTATGCACTGACGGCTAACCGGTCATGTCTCTTTACAGAAACACTCTCTGGAAGACACGCTGAATGACACGGTGGGACATTGCTCCCGAAACATAAACACTCAAAACATGGTGATCCAGCAGCTGGAGGCAGAGCTTGCGGATGTCCTCACCCAGGTGCAAAGGCAGGGGGCGGACTATCAGGCTCTGATTAACATCAAGAGTAAACTGGAGGAAGAGATCGCTGTCTATCACAATCTTCTGGCAGGCACAGGACTGCCCTCCAGCGGTGTCCCCGATTCTGGATTACCTGAAAATGGTGATTCTAGAGAAGATGTCAATACCAAGAATAATGACCCACCAGAAGATGCTAATGTCATCGATAATGGTGCATTTGAAGATATTGGAGGTGTCAGTTTGGATGGAGATGGCGAAAGGTAAATGAAAGCAAGAGATGTCACAAATCTATACAGTAGCTATGACAATTTGAGTAATTATGCGTAAATATTGTGTATAAAAAAGTTGCCATATTACAGAGCCAGCCTTTAGACGCAAATCATCTAAAAATCTGATATACAGTAATGGCATATAAATGTATGAAATTAAGGGAAATGAGCTAACACTTTGTGGCTGTGACTTCCAGAAAGCTCTAAATCACGTTTTTTCGCAAGAAAGGAAAAAATAAACAGCAGACCTGTCGTAGCCAATTTCACCCCCTGGCACTATAATATAGAAGTCTGCGAAATAAAACTTCACCCTGGGATCGAATAGGTCCGAGCCAACATTTGAAATGCAAATGTCTGGGTGTCTGGGTTTAAAAAAAAAAATATATATATATATATATTATTTATATTTTTGAATGGTTATTATGACCTGTCCTGGTTAAGCAGTATTTTAAATATTACAAACTGCACCTTTAAATATGTTCCTGTATTGGTTTAACGTGTTTATTTAGTGAGCATGACCGAGTCATTTCAAAGAAACTTTAGAAAAACTCTATTATAATATTGCCATGTGATAGAGCTGCTTGGTTCCTTCTCGTCAAGCTTCTGTTGACATTTTTCCAGCCCAGAATGGAGCTCAGCTTTCAATAACAAAATGCTGCTCAGCTCTGCCCCTTCTACTTAAAAGCTAACATGTGTGGTTTCAACCGTGCCTGTGGTGTCCGTTAGAGAGCATGTCAGTGTTTTCACTGCAGTTGCAATTCGCTCTAAAATTACAAACCGCCGCTTTAACTGAAAAAATAAATAAATAAAAAGAAATAGAAAATGTTAAACATAACCAGCAATGCATTCAGATTTCTAAAAAAAAAATAGTTCTGCTATCCAAGAGTGAATATACCGGCCGAAAGTGAGCGCTATACCGGCCGAAAGTGACCTCAGTCCGTTTGGTGTTCCCAATATAGTGGGCTCAAACGAGAACCCGGTTCTTTTTTTGGTCCTCTTCAGCAATGAAGTGATCTCAGACCCGTTCTTGTTCACACAACTTCATAAGAACTCCCGCTTGCACCCAAAATTTCATCCAAGTCATCATAGAAGGGATCCTTCATTTTAGTGGACTCACCACTTCAACGCATTGTGTTACCTATATCGTGTCACCTATATCGTGCTCCTCCTGAGACCACACCAACCTGTGACCTGAGATGGTGAGCAGTGATGTAACATGGCACGGCGAGCCTCCGGGTCTCACATGTCATAACGAATGTCCACAATGTGGACCGGAACCTCGTTGCTTTCCCATATCACGAAGAAATCAAATCACAAATGGACCCACAGACCCCCCGTCTTGAGATCACTCGGCTTGTTCACATATAAGCTGAACCGCTTCAAGCAAACTGCTGTTTACAGGGCTCAAACAAACTAACACCCTAAAACATCCAGTATCAGTATAGTGTTGCGTGTCTCAGAGTATTGTGCGATAAGTTCCTAACTAACACACCCTCAGTGTCTGTCTTCTGCTCGTCTAAACACATTAATTCATTCATTCATTCTCTCTCTCTTTCTCTCAGTGTGGAGTTCTCCTTAGAGCAGGCTCTGAGCGCTGGTAAGTGCTGTGTCATTCTGATTATTCATCCATTCGTCCATCTCATCTTAGGTTCTAGTTCTCCGCCTGTCACTCGCTCGTCTACACTGAACACCTAAATCATCTCCAGTGGTTAACGCCCACTGAAAAACCATGATTACTGTTTTCTCATGCTGTCCGAACCAACATGTCAATCCTCTTAAACCTGTCACATCAGCCGTGATTGCTGATGATGTGTATGTGTGTGGCTCCCCTGAAGCATAAAGCGTGATAGATCGTAACACAAAAGCGGGTAAGGTTTGTTACCTGTAAAGAAAAAGAGAGAAAGAGAGAGAGGAGAGAGGAAAAACACAAAGTAGGAAAGTTTATAAGGCCTCATGATTTTGATACCTTTAGAGATCATTAGAGCTCTTAGACATTCATGTTGTACATATACTATGCCCCGTATTATACCAAACTACATTACATTTATACCACAGCACCATTACACTGTTGGTATGGAGGCATTTATGTCTCCAGTGTGAGTGCTTTGTAACAGTAACGGTAACCAGTCACAACCAGATCTTTTCAAACTACTGCTCATGCTACATCAGTGGGCAGAATAACACACTCGGAGGAAAGCGCCATCAGCCCTCTACCGCATACATGAACACACAGGTGTCCCTGATTGGCTAGTTGATGGAAAGAGAACGTGAACCTCCCACCTAGACAGTACAGCTAATTTAGTCTCCGAGCCACGGATAGCATGCTTTTACACATACACACACACACACATATATACATTATAATGTGTGTGTGTGTGTGTGTGTGTGTGTGTGTGTGTGTGTATATATATATATATATAAAATAAAGGGAACACTTAAACAGCACAATGTAACTTGTTCCCTTTATTTTTTTTGAGCAGTGTATATATATATATATATATATATAAAACTATGTACATTTGAATTGTTACACTTTAATACTTAGTGATAAACTAAGTATTGAACCATTGAACTAGGTGAACTATCCCTTTAAGGCTAAGGGATAAGAGTTTAAGAGTATCAGACAAAATTATAACTTTTAAAGACCTGCATATAAATATAACACATTCTGATAAGTGTACTTCATTATTTACTGTTACAATACACCACATTCATATTTAAGCTAAAGCGAATCAAAAACCCAGTAACGATCTCTGTACTGCTTGATCTCTCGCAGAGCCCCGTTACCTGATTTCTGACCCGATAGTCAATAACGAAATCATGGAAGAACAGATGATCGCTCAGAAGGACCTGAAGCTGAACGCTGCAAACACTGCCATGAACAACCAGTATGATCAAAAAGAAGATGGACAAGGCATGAAAGAAAACCCAGTTATTGTAGAGGAAATGGAGGAGGAGACGGTGAACTCGGTGGTGGAAGATCAGGCAGACAAGGAGGAGGAAGAGGAGATGGTGAGCACTGTAGAAGACATTCTGGTGGAGAAAGAAAGTACAGAGAGTCCTGTAGAAGATGAGGCAGTGAAGCCTGTCGTGGACACTCAGGTGGAGAAGGCAGCAAGTCCTGTGGAGGACACTGAGGCCAAGGAGGAGGAGCCTGAGAACCCAGAGGCAGAGATTTTACAGGATGCGGAAGAGTGATGCTTCCACTGCAGTGTTGCACAACGTCCTCAGTTTTAAATTTGTCAGTTTTAAATTACTGCCTTAATCTCTCTTTCTTTATTTTCTCTCTGTATCTGAAGTGTGCATGTCTGCCTGTTGTCCCTCTGTTCAACAATAAAAGAAGTGTGACCTCTGACCCCTAAGGCTTGGTGTGTATTGTGTATCGTCTGGGTGTTTCACAGTTTTGTAATCAAAGAGACACCATCAGATTATTGGGTTTAGTACAGTAGCTGATCCGAGATATGACTTTATAAATCAAGTTAACAATATCTGAGCAGAAAGTAAATTTTATGTAATAATAATAATAATAATAATAATAATATCTGCCATTAGCTGTTTTACTCACTTACATTTTCCGGCTAGCAATACTAGCTGTTTCTTTTGTTAAATAAAACATACATAGACAAGATAAATAACGCTAATTGTAACGCATTCAACGCAACACACCTTTCAAAACATTCATGCATTTCTGGTGGTGTTTTATTTATGATAAATATAACCGAGCGAAATAAACACAGGAGATGGATATTTTCCCCATGAGACAACACTTTTTTTTTTTTAAAATCGAAACACATCAATACTTATTTTCTCTAAGACTGGTTTATTTATTAGTTCAAAAGCAGACAGGTATTCTGGCACAAAGCCAAAGACAATAGCACAGACGTGGAGCAATACTGCATAAACATTTCTTAAGACGACACACGGCAGGTTACAGCGGGAAGGCGCAGAAAAAGTACCAAATGTCCAATTTACCCAGGGCCGTATAAAAATCTTTACGACTATTTTTCGTCGAACTGCATGGAAAACTCAAAGGAAATTTCTTTTATTTTGTTCCTTGAAGGATTTTGCAAGCATCTAGGAGTCTACGAGCGCTGTCTGAATTCGGGTGTCGTAGTCCACGTCGCACTCGGGCAGCGCTGGCTGGTCCTGCAAGCATGTTTGGTCACTGTGTGCCACCTTAGCGAGAAAATGTCTTGCCCCTGGAGAGAGGAAATCAGAATTAGCGAAAAACAATCCGTAAAACGTTTAAATGGTAAGGTTTGCACTAGACCAGGAAAACAATTCCTATCTAAAGTTCTTTGCATTCTTTGTTTGCTACTTCTCTAGAACTCGACAAGGAATGTGTTACTGTGAATAACGTCACAGCTGCAATTTGGTCTTGGACACAAACCCGAGGCTCACACACTATGGTCTGCGTGTATGAAACAATGCATGCGAAAGCAGTTACACTGGTGAGATATGGTGAAATACGACACGCAAGACCGGTACTGCTTTTCATCTGTAGCACGCGGTTTCACACCGAACAGCAAAAGCTTAATTACACCGCTCCGATATGGCTCGATCTGTTTCAAATAAAACCATCAACATGGGAGTACTTCTTAAGGATGATGTCAGACGTGATCGCGAACCGGCTTTAAAAGCCGAACATTTTATCATCAGTTACATAGTGAAAACCGTACAGGCTGCAAAGCATGAGCTCTGGGTGCGTCTCAATCGGCTCCCTAATTCAGCAGTCGGCACTGATCGGTGAGGTGACCATTTTAAACGGGGTCTCAATCGCAAAATCCTTCCAGTGCAGTGCACGGGAACGTGAAAAAAATAAATGAAAAAATAGAATCCCACAATGCACCGCAAAAACCAAGGAGCGTCGATGCTCACTATGTTCCCTTACTGGAAACGATGTCATGTTTTCTGAAGCCGCTCAGTGAGGTGAGGTGAGGTGAGGTTTTATAACCTTGATATGTAGTCGTGTCGCCAGAAATTCAGTTATCAGTGTCCCAACGTGTAGTGAGCCAGGGTCCTTGCTAGTGTCCCAACTCATGTACACGATATACTGATTCACCACTAAGGGATTCGACCATACGTTGGAACTCGTAATTCCCGAACTCTGACCAGGGAAGAACCACTGAAAATACTCCCTCAACTAACAATTCCTAGTTGGGAAACTTAGGATGGACGTCTCAACTCTGAGTGTCTCCAGGTTCACTCAAATAAGCATAGTGTTACAGCATCAACAGTAAACAAAGTCGCTCGTCCTACCATTGTAATTAAATAAATAAATCAACAAACAAATAAGGAGTTACGCGGTACATACAGGTATTTTCTTTAGCTGGCTAGCTTGTTGCGAACACAAGATGTACACGGAGGTGTTCAAGATCACATTTTCCCCATTCTGAGGGTTGTTATTAAAACAATTAACTGAAGCTCATGACCTGTATCTGCTCAAATGAGCCACTGCGAAATGATTGGCTGATTGGACAATTACACAAATGTGCAGGTAAGTGGATAGTGGAGGCTACATTCTGCCACTGTGGATGACTCCAAGCAGTACAGCCTAGAGATTGCTGAGGATGGTACCGCTTGAAGTTCCACGGAAATGGTTTTGGACCTTAATTCCACATGGACATTCTTGCTGTGTTGTGACTACGGCTGCAGCGATGTCCTTGGGACTGCAATTACCACATGCAGTTTTGCTCTCAGGTCTCTTTTAGTGAACAGTGGACTAGTTCAACAAACAGACTTCATTTTAAAACCATTATGAACTTTCTTTTACTTTCACACTATCCGTTGTTACCCAGATGAGGACGGGTTCCCTTCTGAGTCCGGTTCCTCTCAAGGTTTCTTCCTCAAATCATCTTAGGGAGTTTTTCCTCACCACCAGCTCACTCAACAGGGATAAATCCAGACACTTAAAATCTGTATCCTATGTTTCTATGTTTCTGTAAAGCTGCTTTGAGACAATGTCCTTAAAAGTGCTGTACAAATAAAACTGAATTGAAAAATTGAACAGCGGGTGTGTATAGGCCACTGCTGATTTTTAACAGATTGTTATTGGATTACTCCTGAAGCCTCCTTCTTAAGCAAAGAGCGGAATGTTTGAGGCTTGTGTTAACAAAACAGTTTACTCTTTATACATTACCACAGAGGAAATGTGTGAGCGAGGGAACTTAATGCTACTCTGGACTTCCTGACGCTAAAAGTTAAATCTTGCGAGTATCTGCTTAAAAAAAGCCACAAAAAAAATGTGCGTTATATGCAAAAAAATATATATATATCCAAACTTAGATGAAGCAAAAAGGGAAAGAGAAAATGTTTATCACCAAAGGCTGATTTTAAATGGAGTTAAACAGGAACTTCACTGTGATGACTTCCAGAACCGTGTGGGTTTTCGCTCTGCCACCAAGCAGGAACTGAGAATGCGGTAATTTTTGTCGGATCAACAGAGAGGACTTCTTTTATCTTTTTTTTTTTTGTCATTGACTTTAGATCGATCTGAACAAAAACAAGGTGTCACTATCTGCCTGTTTCAGTTCACTACAGTTTCTCATTTATCTAACACTCCAATCAGGAGCCTGATCTGATGCCGTGAGAAACGAAAAAAATGTTCAGGGTTTCCGTTTCATTACATGGAATTCTGCATTGTCTTTCTGAGGCTACAGTTGTACAGCAAGAACACAGGGTGAGAGGTTGTCTTCCTAATTCCTCCTTGGTGAGACATACGAGTGTTTACTTGGTGAGTGTTGATATGGAGACCAAAACACCCTTATAATCTGTGAGATATGGCACGATGCCACTCGTTTCTTTCATTTTATTTACAAAATAGTCTTTATTTAAACGGACGACTCGGAGAGAAATGTTCCGAAAAGCAGCCGATAAGAGTCCAGCGTCGGTGGGAACTCCTTTAATACTATTTAAAAAGCATCTCAGGGAAATTCCTCAAGAAATCTGGTGAGAAAATGCCAAGAATAGATTTCTGGACATTCTAGGAAAAACGGCTAAAATACAAAATTATTTTGATTTATTTTGGATTTTTTTTATCATGACATAATTCCCATAGTTCCATTAAAATGTGAATAAAATAAAATAAAAAAATTATATATATGTGTGTATATATATGTAAAATATATATATATATATATATATATATATATATATATATATATATATATATATATATATATATATATATGTGTGTGTGTGTGTGTGTGTGTATGTATGTATGTATATATATATACATACATACATACATACATACATACATACATACATACATACACACACACACACACACATATATATATGTAATGACCACACAAAGGTTGTCTCACAATGTGCTCCTTCTGTTGTAGCTTTTAAAGCTTTTAAAAGACGCTTTTATAAATTAGAATATTATCCGTTTTGGCTTCCATGCGATAGTAAGTATACACACTGCTCTGCTCAAAACTTCGGTCATTTTAAATGTGCTTTATAAATAAAATCCTTACTTAAACTGAAGCACTTCACAGATAAGCTCTATTACACAGAATCACTTACATTGTATCTAATCAAGTAGAAATAAAGTAGAAAATGAATCTACTCTCTACTACAATCTAAAAAAAAGAGAGAAGAATGTGAAAAGAATACTCTTTATATGTAAACATTTCCTGTTACAAAAATATGATGTGCTTCCAAATCCAAGTTGCGCCCTTTGGTACAGGATCAGTATGGTTTCTTTGATATCTGAGCCATCCTTTTGTTTTTTTGCTAGTGTCGACATCTCTAATTTAGACCAATATGTACGATCTTATTACAGCAAATCCTCAGGCATTCCCTGATATACGAGGACAAACTGTGTTAATCCCTCCACTAAGCTGTTAATCAACACTGAGGTGTCCTCACAGTTGGTTTCCGAGTGCTAAGTGACAGGGAACGTCATCACCGGACGCCCAAATCACACCAACGGACTCCAGTCGAGGTAGAGGCGCTACTTCAAGACCATCCTGTGTCGTCAAGCTCCTAAACCTGATCAATTCTCTTGGTTCGTTCGAGCGTAGTGACGCAGATGGACCTCGTCTGCCTTACAGCTCATGGTTTTCACCACTGCTGGGCAAGCACATCGACTCCACTACAACCACAACCATGTGCACTCGCTTTGATACTCACGAGATCGTCTTCATCTCTTTCTTTTCGGCATCGGGGCGAGCGCGGTTCAAAACCTTCAGGAAGTCGGAGGTCTTGGCTCTCATGCGGGTGTGGATGTAAGCCTAAAACATTTAGAGCACAAGCGTTAACGCCACATGCATATAGTCGTGTGTTTTCATTACTTACTGTTAATATTCTTAAGGATGACATCATCAAAAGAGTGCCAGCCAATCACTGAACACGACATATCTCAACCCATTCATTTTCATGATCCATTAGAACATCTCATTGTGTCCTCAAAACAGCAATGTTAAGCGCCTATAATGATTTCTTTTTGTAGCAGCGTGTGTCCTAAAACTGAAGAACTGGAGACGGTATGTGGGAAAAGATTTCAGAGACTCCTGTTATAAGTAAAGAAGCTAAATAAATCTGGTATAATGGGGGATTGCGTACATCTCCTTGTCTCATCCGTGTGTGTGTGTGTGTGAAGGAGAACTCACCTTGGAGCACTTGATATGATAGTGCAGGTAATCACGGAAGGTGTGGATGAGATTGATGGTGTTGTCTCTGGCGTTGGCGTTGGTATGACGAGGGAACAGGACTACAGGAGATAAAAATACCTTTCATTTAACTCAACTGAAACATAAAGGACACACAGTCTCCTCCAAAACGATCGGAACAGCAAGACAGAGTCATTAGTTTGTGGTATAGACCTTTGGGTTTGAGATCAAACGATGGAGATGAGACGAGAGATTAGGATTTCAGTTATTTCCTGGTGTTTACATCGAACCTTTTGTATCAGACCACACAATTTTTATGTGAGCAAAAGTATAGGAACAGAAAGTTGAAGTAAATAACACTTAATATTTAGTTGTATATCCCTTGCTTGTAATTACTGCATCGAGCCTGTGACTCGCAGACATCACCAAACTGTTGGTTTCTTATTTTTATTTCACCTCTTAAGGAAGTAAAATGCTGCTCCACTGGGTTATGGGCTGGTGATTGACTTTGCCAGTCTAAAACCTTCCACTTTTTCCCCCCTGAGGAAGTATTCTGAATTTCTGAATACTAAATGTGAGTTCATTCTACTGCTACCATCATGAGTTCCATCATCAATAATGATTAGTGAGAATGTTCCAGAAGCATCCATGCAAGCCCAAGCCATGACACTATCTCCACCATGTTCCACAGATGAGCTTGTACATTTTGGATCAAGAGCAGATCCTTTCTTCCTCCACACTTTGGCCAGTCTACAGCAAAAATTAGTTTTATTATAAAGAATTTTTAATTAGTTTAATTCTACAGTAAAGCTATATTTCCTTTTTTTCCATCCAAAAACTAAGAGGTGTAAACTTTACTCGACTAAATTGCAATAGAATACAAGACCTATATAATATACTTTTTTTTTTAAATAATAATAATAAACTTGTAGTTACTGCACATTGTTTTCAAAGCAATAGCTGTTATTTTCCACAGTGCCAATATTTTAATGTGTTTTACACCACAGCGCTAATGAAGCCACAATTTTTGACTGGTTCCTGAAACTTGACAACTCTTAATACAAAAAACCCTCCTTTGGTTTAAGCAGACATTATTTATAGGTCTACGTGTTATTTTTGGGAGTCAGCGAGATAACTCAGATCTGCAAATCAAAATAATAACCCCTTTTCTTTGCAAGTCAAAATGCAGGTCAAATATGCACATTTGGGTGTGGAGAAGCTTGTGATATGTAGCGTACTCTTTAAAGGAGGCAGAACTGAGCACGATATTTACAGGGTCAACAAACGAGAATGCTAAAATCAACACCGAGTCGTGTCCTGAGAGACGAGCTGTGATCTTCGCAAGGCGTGTTACTGCGAGTGCGTTAAAAGCATGGGGACACTTCAGACGGGAAATGGATGTTGACAGCATGCAAACACACACCTGTCATCATCGGTCACGGAGAACACGTTCCACTTTTCTACACCTTTGCCAACACTAACACCCAAAAGGTCCAAGAGGGTTGTTGCGGCGTGAACGGATATAAAAATACAGCCTTCGAACACCTTTGTTTTCCAACATGTTTTCACCAAACTCACTTTAGGACTCACCATGCACTCTATATCTTCAATCGCAAAAATCACGAAATCCTTGGGAGAGACTGCCCCCCCCCCTAGGCAGAATTTCAACACCTTCGTATTTCACGAGACTAGATTAGGGTTGGACATTCGGTTTGACGGTCAAAAATTCGAACAAGTTTATCTTCCGCAATATCAGACACCGTATTTATGAGGGCGGGACTTCGTTTTAATCAATCGGTATTTGATCGGCTTACGAAAAGTCGGCATCTTGACATGTCTTTGTTGATATTTAAATAGTTTTTGAGGATGACAGCGATGTCGCTAAACCTCAGAGCCCGTTTTCGATTTGGTAAAAGTCATCATACTTTTTCATAGGACAGTACAAACAAAAATAATCTTGTTTTTTAATCCCGGGTCTGGAGAGACCTGTCAGAGCGTTTAGTTTTAGCATCTTCCCTGCTCCCTACACACCTGATCCAACTAATCCGCTAATAAACAGCCCTTGCTGATTTGACAAGGGTATTCCCAGGCCCAGGGTTGGGAACCTGTCTTTTAAGCAAAGAGAATAGTTAAATCATGTGAACTCTGAGCAAGCAGATGATCAAACTGCCTGCTAGCTCCTCGCTTTAACTTAAAGAACATCCCGGACACTTGTGAAGTCCTGACCGTATTTGGTGTGGCCTGTGTGATATATAAAGTGTGTGGTTCGAAACACATCAGGTGCTTGACACGTATAGTAAACAAATTATGTGATTTTTACTGGTGGACCAGCTCCAAATCACAACTATTCGTTCCGTCAAAGGCTATAATGTAACGTTTCTATCCTGATGGGCGTGGTCTCTTGTAGAATGACTCCGCACACATGAACAAGGGTCACTGAATGGATCGATGAGAATAAAGATGATGTAAATCACATGCTATGGCCTTCACACTCATCAGATCGCGATCTATGGGAGATTTTGGAGTGATGTGTGAGACAGCGTTGTTTACCACCATCATCATCATCACAACCACCACCACCGTGTCCATCCATCCATTTTCTACCGCTTACTCCTTCTTCAGGGTCATGGGGAACCTGGAGCCGATCCCAGGAATCATCGGGCACAAGGCAGGGTTCACCCTGGACAGGGTGCCAGTCCATCGCAGAGCACAATCACACACACACACACACTTACACACCCATTCATACACTACGGACTACGGACACTTTAGACATCATGTCCATCCTTCAAGTATAATTCCAGCATAAAGAAGCTGTTCGGTCAGCTTACTGAGATGCTTGAAATTTTCTTTTAATTCGCCACCAGTCTGTATGAGGAGTTTGTGGGCGGAGCTCTAATTCACTACTGTTCAGTGTTTAAACAGCATGAAAG
Organism: Ameiurus melas; assembly: GCA_012411365.1. Classification (NCBI taxonomy): domain Eukaryota; kingdom Metazoa; phylum Chordata; class Actinopteri; order Siluriformes; family Ictaluridae; genus Ameiurus; species Ameiurus melas. The sequence goes on along the minus strand of CM022758.1, from coordinate 31,705,712 downwards.
AGTCTACTGTGCACGTTAAAAGTATATACCGAAGGTGATGTAGCCGATGTTGTCTCCCACTGTAGCGTCCGTGTCCTTCAGCTCCAGAGGAGGCTCTCGGTGGCTGAACAGCACTTGAGGAGCTGTATGACTCGCACGCCGACCCTCCTTAAACTCCTGCAGGAAAAAATGGCACATGTATTAGCTTCACTTTATCCGTGCGCTCACTCGTCACATGCAACAGAAGAAATGCTCCATTTTTTTAGTGGAATGATTCAGACTTCGGGCTTCTAATCAGAAGGTTGAGAGTTTAAAGACCAAAAAGATGCCACTGTTGCGTTTATGGGCAAAGCCTTTAACCCTCAAATATATATCCATACACACACACGCGCACATACATACATATAATATATATATATATATATATATATATAATAAAATGTATTCATTACACATGGAGTGAAATACTTCAAGCTATTTAAAAAAAATGTTTGAAGCCCTGGTCTGCGTCATTTCCGTCTGATAGAAACTAGCGTTAAGCTACAACAAAGATATTAACTGGACAGCAGGCACGACGGATGCAGTACAACATCGTCCACCATCTTGTTTGTTTTGAGTTGAATGGGTCACATGATGAAAAATACATCATTGTTTTTGAATACCTCAGTTCTCTTAGTCCACACTACAACACGAACATGCCGTTTTCAAATATAAACACGTGGGAGAACGTACAAAGAAGATGCGTTTTCAAATTTATCCGGATTAACGCAGATGTAGGCTTAAAAAGAAAACGACCGAGACTGTAATTAAACTCTGATGAACAGGACAGTTGACCAGCTTTATTACCGAACGACCTGTTTATCAACACGGAAATGCACAAGTCTCACCTTTTGTGTTGTAAATGACTCAAGAACGATTGTTGTGTGAATTTCCAGGTCAAAGTTCACCTATATGAAGCCAAACGTAACCACAAATACATCTTTCACATCCTGAGTCCTTTCCCCTTCAGTGAATGGGCTGCTTACACTCGGGGCTATGACGTATTTCCGTTTTGATAAAGCACATATCCAGCTGTTTACATTCAGCGGAACGACGAGACAGCAGCGTCTGATGTCTTCTTGTTTTTTTTGTACCTTACAATAAATTCATATGCTGAGTCCCAATTCTCCAACTACTGTCCCCCCCTCAACGTGATCTGGATAAGAATGGAGAATTAAATGATATAAGGAATAAGGAATGAATGAAAGAAAAGCTAATATGCATCGAGGAGCAAGTGTACTGTGAGTGAAACTAGGCAACAACGCTTTTGTGTTAGTACGTCTCAGTACTCAAAACTATGTACATTTTCGTCACAAAATACATAGTAGTTTACAACTTGAAGCCAGTCTCCAGCTTACTAAAAGTGCTCTTACATACAGGATGAACATCATCAATGATCATTTTCAGGAGCTTTTTTTCATTTTCCTGGAGACACTGGGTGTAAAAACGCTCCTGTAAAATCCGGTATTGTAAAGATAAATAAATGAAACATGTCCTGGCTGATGGGATACATCTGAGATGAGGTAACATTCTGAAGATTTTATTTTAGAGCTATACCGAAAAACAAACATGTCGGTCTGTATAAAGGGGAACTCAGTTAAAGAGATCAGTGTGCTGATCTCACACACTCACACATACCTGAAAAGGAACATTCGGAAAATTTCACATTCCATAGCGGAAAAGTTGTTTAGTATTTAGACCAATGTAAGGGCAGACGAGTGAGGACATGCAGGAGCAAGTGTCATCTCTCCCACACACACAAACCAAAACTTGTGTGTTAACCTGATATCACAAACGGTCATGAGCTTTGTTTGTCCATCCTGATAATCTCCATGGATACAATCTGGATAGACAGATCTGTATAAGGTATGTGAGTCGGGACATTCGCAGTACACTGATCACCTTAATGTGGCCTATATAGTGTGTGATTTCGGACATGCCCATGATGGACGTGTGAGACGGTGTTAACGTGGCCTATAGAGCAAACAGGGCATGTGATTTTGAACCATGTCCATGATGGATGGGCATTTGAGATGGTGTTTATGTGGACTATATAGTGAGCAGGGTGTGATTTGGGACACTTCATTGGTGGGCCTTTTGACTGTGTTTATGTTGCTCAATATCATGTACAGGGTGTTTGTTTTGAGACGCAGCCGCACTGACTGATAATTGAGAGCTTTACGGTGGTGTTTATGTGGACTATAGTAAATTGGGTGTGTGATTTGGGACGCGTCCACAGTAGATGTTTGTGTCCCATATATTACTCAGGGTGTGTGGTTTGAGCCACGTCTTCAGTGGACATTTGTGAAGGTCTTTATGTGGCCTATTAAGTGAATAGGATGTGTGATTTGGGACACGCCCACAATGGACTGGGAATGATGAGATATTTGTTTGTTGATTATGTTGAGACGTGCGTGTGTGTGTGTGTTTACGTGGTCTATATAGTGAATGTGTGGTTTGGAACACGTCCACAGTGAGTGATAATAGTGAGAAAGCTGTGACGGTGTTTTAGCTGAAAATCTAAAAGCACACACACACCTGCATGAACACTTTTCCAATGATGACATCATCGTCATCCTTGAAGACCGTGCTGAATACGACGGTAACACGATCCTTCTTCGCCTCCACGTACCTGAAACCAGAGAGGACGGAGAAACGCTGAGGAGACAGAAGTGTGACGAGATTCTGCCTCGTCTGAGAAAATCTTCAAACTTAAAAAGTAAAATAGTCCAGTATTATCTCTACAGAGCACAGAGCGGCTACACTTTCGACTTCACACGCGTATACTCGGCTCCGTCGGGTCACCTACATGGACTCGTCGTCTCTGTAATGGACGACGGCTCTCTGCTCGCCCTCGCGACCTTCCTCCTGGAACTTGAAGTATTTTTCGAACACGGATGCAAAGCAGTTTCTCTTGAGCATGCCCGCCTGGTGGACCATCTCCTCCTTATTGGCTGGCAGCGCATCCAGGTCAAAGAGCAAAGACACGTTGTAGCCTGTGGAGGGAAGAAAAAAAATATATCGTAAATATGCCACAAATTGGCTGTAGGTTTTCACAGTGAGCTGGAAACACTGATGGTTTAATTGTAAGTAAAATATTAGCTTATTAGCTTATCCCACATAGCCACCACTAATAGTATATTTAAAGGATCTCAGCTTACCGTCTTCTGCTGCCACCAGGAGGTTTCCATAGACCCTCTTGAGCAGCTGAAACCAAACAGAGCGATTCTGATCATAATATTCACCACGACGAGACAGAATTCTGTACTGATAGTCCTGCAATAATCCTCCGACTTTAAACAATCATCGATGAGAAAACATCTCATCACGGTTATATCACCAGAGGAGAAAAAGTGATACATTAATCACAGATTAAAGAAATAGGATCTTGGGGTATAATCTAACATGTAGATTGCTTTATACAATTGAAATCATCTGGTACAGTGTCCCATAGCATAAAAAGTGGCTTAACTGTCAGTCTTTGAGCAATACAGACATGTGGAAAAAATACACCCCATGGAAATTTATTTATTTATTTATTTATTTTTAAGATTAGGTTCCAGTGATTAGAACCTGCTTAGGGAGTGCAGGTGGAACCGGTCTTATTTATACCCCTCTCATATCTAGTTTCTGGTGTTCCCTTTGTTAAAGGTGTGGTGTCATCATGCCAAGATCTAAAGAGTTCTGTAAGGCCTTCAGAAAAATGGTTGTGAATGCCTATGAGTCTGGCAAGGGATTTAAAAAGATCTCCGAATTATTTGAAATGCATCATTCCACTGTAAGGAAAATCATCTACCAAGAGCACAGATTACAAATGACTGCCGATTAGTCCAGGACTAGCCGTCCCAGCCCATTCAGCCCAAGAGCAGTGTCTGATGCAGAGAGAAGTCTCCAAGAACCCCAAACTTTCATCACAGGATCTGCTAGTAAGTCTTGCAGCTGTTAATGTCAAGGTGCATGCTTCGACAATGAGGAAGAGATTACACAAATTTGACCTGCATGGGAGGCGTGCAAAGAAAAAGCCTCTGCAAGACTACAGTTTGAAGATGAGCATATATAGGCTAGGCCTTGTGGAATAATGTGCTCTTGACAGATGAATCAAAGATAGAGATGTTTGGCCACAGTAACAGCAGACATGCTCGGTGCAGGCCAAAGACAGCTTTTTAGGAGAAGCACCTCATACCAACTGTGAAGCATGGTGGTGGAAATGTCATGGTTTGGGGTTGCTTCACTTCCTCAGGGACTGAACAGCTTGCATTTATTCATTCAACTCGGAATCCTGCATCATATTGAAGAGCACTTGAAGATAATGTGAGGCCATCTGTCCGAAAGTTGAAGTTGAACTGAAAGTGGATCTTTCAACGTGATAATGATCCAAAGCACACGAGCAAATCCACCAAGGAACGGCTCAAAAAGAAGAAACGGAGGGTTATGGAACGGCCTAGTCGAAGCCCAGACTTGAACCCCATTGAAATGTTGTGAGATGTGACATTCCAGCAAGCCTGGTGGACAATTACGTTTCAATACTAGAAGAGCATCGGATCATTGCTTATACTCAGAGATTTAATAAAAAAAAAATATTTCAGACGCTGCAAGAACTTTACCCTCAGCCATCTTTGGTCACAAGACTGACGATCTCAACTTCCGAATAATTTTACGATGTACAATTTTATTATGCAACAACAAAATTTTATGGTTTAAACAGCTTGTCGTGACTTAATCAATCTTGACAACATTTTGTTTTGTGTTGTGGTAATTTTGTAGTGTTGTACATCTCTCAACTGCTGTACTCATGATTTAAAAAAAAAAAGAAAAAGCAAAGGATGCCAAACAAAGGGAAATAATTTGCAACATGCGTGAAATCCCTGATACAGCATTTCTCAATAAACAAAGCGATTTCTTGAAACTACAGGATTTCTTCAAAATCAAACATTCTGCACCAACAGCTTTAGCTTCTTGCAGTAGTCATAAAATATTCTCAAACAGTTGAATTTAATGCATTTTCTATTACTTTACGCACATATATAAGGTCCTTAATAGAGCTAATGTTATAACAGCAGTGGTGACGCCCACCATTTTTTCAGAAAAGTATCTCGCTATTTATTGCAATAGCAACATCTTATCATCATCACTACACGCTTTGGTCTCATCTTCACTCATGACTCCTCCTGATTTAGAACGGACGTTCTTTACGAAGCCAAGACTTCCTCCGAGTTTGCATTGGGTGTGCATGCACCACACCCTTTGTTATGAACCACGCATGATTTGAATACTTGTTTGCATCATCTGGGAGCAGCGCACCACATCCTTCATGATTAGGAAAATTGTTTTAGAATTCTAATTTAAATTCTAATTCAGACCAGACTGTCAGACACTCACAAAAGTCTAATTTCCTTTCAACTGCATGTCCTCGGAGCTAGTACGCATCTCGGTTGCCTTTCTAAAACCTGTGACTTCCTCTATCTGAGGTGAGTCACACGCACTTCCTGTTGCAAAACCGCACAACAAAGTCCTGAACGTGATCGAGAGCTCCAACAGGGACGAGAGAAATAAAAACAGTGTGACTGCGCTGAAAATATTTACTTCATGTGATTGATAATCACGTCCAGATTAGCGTGTTTTTACACAACAGCAACTTTGAATACACATGAGATCATGAGGACGGTTGATGGAAGCCTTTTTCTAAAAAATAAATAAATATATATATATGTATATTAGATAATTGAAAAAAAAAAAAAAAAAGAAAAAAAAAAAAAGGGGAAAAACCACTCCAGTCTCTCCATGACTGTCCTGGTGTTTGTTAAATTACACCATCATCACCTCCTCTACAAAACATTTGCTTAAATTTGACAAATGATCTAAACGACCTACTGGATAAACCTACTTTCTTCTCATAAGTGGAGTTTGGCTTTAAATTTAGACTATTATTATTCCCACTTTGTATGAACTGCAGTCTATTTGACTGTTATTCAACCTTTAATTACTTTCACACAAACACCACTTTTCCTGTGTAATGTTGCTAATGTTGAAGTTCAGAGAACTAGATTGAGCTTTTTGGTGGTCTTGGAGTGAATCCACAGCTTGGAGTGAATCAAGACGACTGAAGATGGTCCCCGGGTGCAATGATTCATACAGTTTGGAAATGCCAATCAGCCTACCATGCACGTCTCTTTTTTATATATATAAATATATATAATTTTTATATATAAGACACACACACACTATGTTATACCTACCAAGTAGCTATAGCCATAATAACTGCTTGTAGCCCATACATTATATACAAAATGCCTCTACCTCGCTGTAAGAAATCCAGCACAGGATCACCGCTGGACAGGTATTAAGGACTTTAAGCAATGACGGCTGTAGGGACCGGAACTAAATCCGCATTCGCTCTGTAATCTCTAAGCCACAACTATAACGCTACAGACAGAATGGAGCGTCTGACAGTTTTACTTTTCTATCCAAGAATTTTTATTATTTCATCAAGGTCGACTTTACCTTCAGTTCATGAAAGCAATACTCTCGTTATCAAGTCAAAGTAGATCATTATAATTTAACACATTATAAACCTGAAATTAACTCACCTACCTATCCCTCACATTCATCCATACAATTTAAAAAGAAAAAGGAAGGAAAAAAAAAATAAAAAAAAAAAAAAAGGTGTTTTGGACCAAAGGTTTATGGACACCACCCATATGTGCTTCTTGAACCTCCCATTCCAGATTTATTCCCCCTGTACTATTATATTAACCTCCACTCTTCTGGGAAAGCTTTCCACTAGATTTTGGAGTGTGACTCTGTGGATATGTGCTCATTCAGCTACACTGATGTCACCTGAGGAGGCCTGAGGTGCAGTCGGTGCTCCAAAGGTGTTCAGTGGGGTTGAGATCAGGGATCTGTGCAGGACACTCGTGTTCTTCAACTCCACCTTTGGCAAACCAGGTCTTCATAGAGCTTGCTTTGTGCACAGGGGAATTGTCATGCTGGAACATGTTTGTGACTCTTAGTTTGAAGGGAAATTGTAAAGCTACAGCATCCAAAGACTTTCTACACAACTGTGTGCCTCCATCTTTATGATAACAGTTTTTGGAATAACGACATATCGATGCGATGGTCATGTGTCCACATACTTTTGGCCACATTCGTTGCTTGAAGTCTGTATTATCTAGTTGCTGGACTACTCTCAGTACGTCAGTGGCATCTCAGTGGTACAAATGTAATGGACTAAGCACTCTAAACATAGGTATTAGTCACTTTATAACATATTTGCACCTCGCTGGTCCAACTGGTCCGTTTTGAAGATTCCTCCATAAGTAATCACAACCGTGCCGATATTCAGCACCCGTGAGGTGAGTCACCTTGGATAAAGCGGCACGTGTTAAACGAACACGTGTAAGATGTGTACTCGGAAGCTTGTACCTCGTCAGCCCCGTGCTCCTGCAGCTCTTTGAAGAACTTCAGCGAGATGCTGATCATCAACTTGGTCTTGTCGCCATTGGGGTTTGAGATGTGGTAAAGCACGCCATCAAAATCTAAAACACACAAAACAAACAAGCAACCAAACAAATTAAACAAAAAAAAGCCACTGTAGTTTATCTGAAGTTTGTGTCTTCACAGCTTGCAGGTCAAGCTTGATAGTACACAGCGCAGTCTCCTCAATGTCTTTCCTCAGTGAAGCCAGCAACTCGAGCCTGAGGGCGGTGAAGTCAGGGTCCACGAGGCGAGGCGGATTCAAGGGAAGAAGGCGATTCGCTCGCAGCTGTGGTCGTGGCACGTACACCAGGCCTCAGTTGTGCTTGAATAGTACAACGAGCTTTTGCATTTTTTTTCCAGACATTTTAATGTATTAAAAAAAAAAAAAAAGTAGAATGAGTCAAAATCTATTGAATGACAATTTAATTATTAAAAAGTGAATTAACACGGAAAAGTAGAAATTCGTTTTTTATAAAAATGGTAGTAGTTTTTTTTAAAAATCAGCAGCTTCCATAAAGTGTAACGGTTATTAATTTTTTTTTTTATAAATAAATTAAGTCATAAAAAGATATTGCCAGTATCACAAAACTGTCCTGTGACTAAATGTACCACAATATCGAGATTATTATTAGTTTTATCATCATCATCATCATCAAATTGCCCAGCCCTAATGTAGGACACTGAAGAGAAGAATATATTTACCACTGATTTAAATGAAACATTACGAGAGTTTACGTAACACAGCGTGTGAATCCTGCACAGAAAAATCGGCAGAAAAATACCACTTTCATAAATTACCCGTCTGAATTTAGCCAGAAGTGTCGTCCAGTGGGTTTTCCCAGACTGCCATACACATTATACACTGTGTGTTGGACATTTGAGCACTCGATGAATGTTGGCATTTCCTTACAAGTTCATTTACCCACCTTCAGTACAAGTATTATTCTGCTCAGGGTCATGGTGGGTCTCAATCTTTCATCACTATACATGTGTGTGAGGATTAGTTTACTGAGAGTATGTTAAATAAATCATGAATTTATTCAACTCTGAATCTGGAAATAAAACAACCACATACGACACACTGAGCTTAAATTACAACCCCTCACGTACTCCGACAGGGACACACGCACACACACACGCTCTCAGAGAGGTGCTGTAATTCTTTAACAGATGTACCAACATCTTATACGCAACTCTTTATTCATCATTCCTCTGTTTCGAATGCGAGAAGGTGCGACAACACTCGGATGTTTCAAATAAGGGGTTTTGATCATTGTGGCATCTACTGTCTGCGTCACACTCATGTTTTTACTCTCACACACACACACACTCTCTCTCTCTGTCTTTTACTTACCAGCAAATGTCACTTCTACTGCTTCAGGCTTGTTCCTGAAGACAAAAGAGAAAAGGAGAAAGTTTAAGGGACAGGTGTGAAAGAATGTTTGTTTATCATGTTAACAGACTTCAGTTTTATTTGTTTTAAACAGCCGGTAAACATTGTAGGGAAAAAGGTTGAGGGGTGATTTTCTTTAAGCATAAAAAACAAACAAAAAAAAACAGCACAAAAAAAACAAACAAACTCGCATGTATTAAACATAGAACTTTCGAACGCAAACCCTCCGCCATCATCACGCGAGTCCGCTCGCCTCGCCCTCGTCACGTGATGAATTAAATCTGATCTGTGCTGCGACTCGGACTCGCCCGGCTCAAGCCGAATATTTCGGTTTTTTACTGCAGTGTCCGTTCTCTAACAGAACTAAACGATTATATTACAATTTTTAAGCTAAACGACAGCTTGGGCGTGCGACCCGAACACTGTGTAACACCGGTAACACCGACTATCACAGCAAACTTACTATACACATTCATTCGCCACGCAACAAAGTGACAATTTTTATTCATTCAGTGTGTCGACCCCCGCGCGATGAAACAGCCCGTCCAATTAGATATGAGCTTTAGATCACGTGTCCGGAGCCACTGCCGGCGCACAAAAGGGAAAGATTCTGTGCTTCTTAACAGTGTGTGTTGTGGTGCTCTTCGCCAACATTTACATGATTCTTCTTCTCGGTGGTCAAAGATAATACGCCGATTGCGCCACCTAGTGAGAAGGCGTGAATTAGCTGAAGGCGAGCAATCCTTTCGCGTTCGGCGTGAAAGCATCGTTCGACCGTGATTCCCTTTGCATTATCGCGCCGCGCTCGGTGTGAAAGTTCCTCTACACTGCTCCAGTTTTCTTCCGTATGTGGGTACAAGCGTGATCTTTTATGGTGGTGTGAAAACCCACGAACAGCACGTCAAACTATTGATAGTTACATTTAAGGCTGTGGAACATCTGCGATCTTAGTTCCTGATAAAGTTCCTGTTATCACTTAAGTCATAACTGCTATAAACAGCTTCTACCTCACTGGCTTCTCTTTTTCTCTCGGTCTTGAATTAATGAGACCAACAAAAATAATAAACACAGCCAGACAGAAAGTGCAAACTATTCGGTCATGAAGACTCTTCCGTGGTGGAAACTTAGCGCTGAAAAAGGAGACACCTTACATAAATGTTTATCCAACAATTAAACGTTTTTCTTGGTAAAATTTAAACAGGTTTTTTTTGGCGGATTTAGAAAACAAAACCCTGTGTAAGTTGTGACTACAGAAATGATAAGATATCAGAACACGTTATCATTAACGTTACAGACTGAACCGCTAGAGAATTCATTAATTAAAAATAAATGAATGAACATCTAATCTGAGAATTCTACAGCACTGTGATAGAGCTGCAACAACTAATCGAGAAAATCTATAATAACCGATTATGGAAATCGTTAACGAATCTCATTATCCATTACTCGGTACGTTCACTCACTATGTTACTTCTGTTCCAAAAATATGCTTCGGAGAGTGAATACTAAAGCGGTGTCCCAAATGACGTACTAAACACGTACACTATGCACGGTGTACCATACGTTCAGTGCAATGTTTCCGCGGACCCCTAGTGGTCAGTGGTGTAATTGCAGGGGGTCTGTAGGAAAGTTTTACAAATGTTTAAATATTTTTTTTGGTTAAATGTATCAAAATATGTTCAATTTAGATCTTTTAAACGAAACAATTTGGTTATTCACATGCATTCACAAATATCACGTTAGCTAAACTGACGATCGTTCATTGATGGATTTATTTTAAATTTATTTACAAATGAAATGATAATTAATAAATACCTGTGAGTGGTAGACAAGTTCAAGTGTCTCATTGATGGACAAAATAAAAAAAAAAGATCATTCAGAGTCAAGTTAAATGTCACACGAACAATAAAATGTACTTGTACCAATCCCTGGGGAATGACAGGTTCTACCAAAAAACTAGATATTGCTAGGACTGTGGCTTAATTACTTGCTCTTTTTTTTGCAACTATAAAAAGTAATACATACATAAATACATACATATACATATAAATGTAAATATACACACACACACATATATACATATAAATGTAAATATACACACACACACATATATATATATATGTATTTATGTATTACTTTTTATAGATGCAAAAAAGTACACAATTAACCTACAGTCTTAAATTAATAATATATATATTCTGGCGTGTGTCTGTGTGTATTGGGTTCTTTTCAGACAGTTGTGTAAAGTTTTAGTCTTAAGTTTATATATTTGTAACACTCAGTTTTTATTCAAGATTTTATTTTAAATAAATGGAAAAAAATGGTACCGGAAGTAGCCCCCTCCATCTGATTAACTGATTAATTTAAAAAAATTAAATCGGCCAACTAATCGATTATGTTATACACATCACATACACCATGACATAAGATATATCAAACTAGTGAAATAAACCCGTTAATAATGTTCTATTTAACAATAAACAAGCTAGTGGCAGCAAAGTGACGTGACAAGACTACGCAAGCGTTTACAGTCAGACGATTGCAGCATGACTTCTGATTGGTCAGAGCTCACGGGCTTCCGCTACAGATGAGCTCATCGAGAATGTTCCAGGAGAGAGAACAAAAATGTTTATCTGTAATGTAATGTTCTCAATGCTATACACTTTTTAAGAGTTTTATATTTGATTGGTTTTCTCTTTTCTGTTTTTGTTGAAAAGTAAATGTTTGGAAAACTAAAATATTTTTGTACTGAATCAATAATGCAGAAGCCATCAAATAAACATCTAATACAAAATGTGTTAAAAAAAAAAAACAGGGTGCATAAGACTTGTGCAGAGTACTACCCATCCATCCATCCATCCTCTATTTCTTTCTGTATCTATCAATTGATCTGTCTTTCTCTCTCTCTCTATCTATCTATCTACCCAACAGTCTATCTTTATCACTCTCCATCTACTTACCTACCTATCCATCCATCCCATCTCCATTTGTCTTTCTATATCCTTCAATTGATCTGTCTTTATCTATCGATATCTGTCTACCCATCAGTCTCTTTATCTCTATTTATCTATCTGTCTTTCTGTGTCCATCACTTGGTCTGTCTATCCATCCATCTATGCACATATTTTCTCTCTCTTGCTTTAGTTATCTGTCTATCATTGTGTAGCTATCTACATTTATTCACTTAGCAGACGCTTTTATCCAAAGCGACTTACCAATGAGAAAAATACAAGCAAAGCGATATATATCAAGCATTATATCTATATATCAATTTCCCCGTAACTCACTATTTCTTTGGTCTGTCCCTATCCAACATAAAGAAAAAATAAAAACAATGACTTCTTTATTACGGAAATCAATTTCTCACACAGCCAAGGCACGGATATCCGAATAAAGGATCTCACAAAGCTAGATGAACATGAAAGAAAAAAGAACTATGTGATATAGAACGATCTTGCAACATTCTGTTCATCACTGGATCATCATACGAAAGATATCACAGGCAACACATGACCACGATGATGCAAGCTGTGCTTAGGGAGTTTTTCCTTGCCACCGTCGCCACTCAGTGGCTCGCTCAGTTGGGATAAATTCACACCTTTAATATCTATATACCGTGTGTATATATCTGTAAAGCTGCTTTGAGACAATGCACAAGAAGTGTTGTAAAAAGCGCTATACAAATAAAATTGAATTGAACTGTGTCTCATGATGGGACACAGGAGCTGATCCTAGCTGTGTAATACATGCTTACTGTCAAAATTAAAATAAATAAATAAATAAGAAAAAGAGTAGGACAGTGTATCCCCCCCAAAAAAAAAAAAAAAAAAACACAACCCTGATCACAACCATGTGTATAATGATCTGAAATGATGACGTGATTCGATCAGCAGTGGTTTAGGAGGAAGTGAGAAGTTGCTGAAATCAGTGAGCAGTCAGGGGGCGGGGCCTGATAACACAAACACCTTATATGGCAAAAGCTCTGTTTGGAGACCGATTGGTGGAATCACTTTGAGCAGAAGCAAAAGAAGCAAATATCTCGATTAACGGCAGCTTGGTGACAGATTTTTCCACACAAAAACACAAGACGTCTGACCTGACATGCAAAGCACCGCACAATGCAGACTTCATTATTTACACGTTACAGTGTCAGGGATTTAAACCTGCAGCTCACCGGAATCCTGGGGCAACGAACTACAGCAATAAATCATCTTTAAACTCCGTGCACTTTAAAAAACAAAACAAAACAAAACAAAAAAACAATAAAAAGTGATATAGCATTCCAGCTAGATCAAGGCGTGTCGCTTTCAAACGCATCAACCGTACTAGCCTGTTAGCATTAGCTCCGTGTAAACTCACCCGCTGGCCGCGCTGTCGAATTTAAGCGTTAGCGTCTCCTCGATGATCCGATTGTTTATTTCCAACAGAATCATGGTGAGGTGTTAAAGTGCTGGATGAAGTTAAAACGCTATATATATGATGATAATAATATAATATATATATATATATATTCTATAACAAGCCGTGTAAGGATGGTGCAGTATATCTGCGCTGCGCTTCCTGTCTCCACTTCCGCATTGAAGCGAAGGGCCCACGTCTGTAGGTGTCCGTAATTGTGCCTGTGTCAAAATGTAGAGTCGGATTTGAGAGTTAACGTTTAAAAATTTACGTGTTTGTACACGTTTGTTTGATTTGGTCTCTTTTTTGTTTTCGATATCTCTTGGTGATATTTCATTACGGGCTACTACAGATAGATTTTAATAATAGTTCAGTGTTGTGGTAAAATCACTCACATGTGATACTGATGGTCATGATATAAAGTGCTTCTGTAAGCCAGTTATTCAACTTACTGTAGGTCATGATGGTGACTCCATGTCAATAAAGCATAATGAAATGCAGTGTTTAAAAGATGTTCTATGTAGACCAGTCAGTCAACATACTAACAAAATGTTAGTATTCTTATTAGGTTTTTTTTTTACTGTTAGTCACACCCTCTCACACAATCGACAGAAGACTGGATGTGATGTGAGAATTGAGCCTGGATTGGACTCACATATTTTCACACATAGTAACAGGGGTACTATGTCTTTTCTGAGCTCGGTGTGGTTTTACATGGAAGCACAAGAAAAATAACTCAGCAATCATGAGGATGTACTTGATTAATATCCCCTGCGGCCTTGCGTGGTCACTCAAGAGGTCATCTAAGGTCTGGACCCAAAGTCTGTTCTGTTTCTTTTCATTACATTACAAATGTCTAAACAGGAAATTGCCAGAAGTACAGTAAGCCAGTGAGCACATGAATCAATTCTCAGATCTCTTACAACATCTAAATCCCACAGCAAGTCCCTTGTGCTTGAGATCAAGCCACTGTAAAGGAGAAGAAGAAAATGTTGATGTGCTGGATGAAAGAATAATCATCATAGTCATAAAGCTAGGCTGGTGCCTGCCGTTTTTGCAGAGATGTTCAAAAATACATTATGCACTTTGATACATAAGACAAAATACAGTGAATTCAAATGTACACAAATTTGTATAAAATTAAATTACTGCAATGAAATGAAGAATCAAAACAAAAATATGCTACAATGCTCTACAGAATTATTGGTACACTTCGTTTTCATTATAATGAATAATTATAATTATTATAAAAATAAGAATAAATATATCCTAAGGAAAAAGATAAAACGAATAGAAAATATTATGATGAATAATTTCAAATACAAAACATAGTGCCTATTTTCTGCAAAACATTGATTTTAAAATGATCAGCACCCGTATAATTAATATTTAGTGAGCTTAATAGCAATGGAGCCTAGCCCACAGTCGCACAGGTGTAGCATACAAGTGTCTAGAGGTCTGCCGATAGTGGATTTTACAGATAGCTTTAACTAAGCCGGCCGTTAACAATAACCAATTAATCAACCCCATAATTTTTAAAATTGATACTGAATGAAAACATATCACTCAAAGTAAAATATTTCTGAACATTATTACAAAAATAATAAAGTATGCTCTCGTACTTTATAATGACAGCTGACCCTCCTCAGCCGGTGTGAATTTTTGCCAATAACCGATTCTGGCAATTGGTTATTGGTGTCGATTAATCGGCAAACTGATCCCTCAACCTCTACAAGTTACCCCGGGGTGTGCAAGAAAGCAGATGGTATATTCATTGTCACCCATTCATTGTTGAACATTTGTAGAAGACCTGAGATGAAGAACTGCGGAACAGTGAAAAAAGCCTTAAATTGAATTTGAACAGTATTATTATAATAACAATATTATTATTATAACAGTATTATTTGAACCATCTTCGATCAGCAACATTGGACCAATACGATGGACTTCGTACCCTAGTTGGCCCTTCATCCTTGTCACTGGCCATGAATCTCTTCAGTGGATGACCAAAGGATAAAACATTGACACCAATGTGTCACATCCAGCAATACATCCTCCAACACACAGACACTTTGCTCCACAGGATCCAACACATTTTAGTCTCACATTTAGTCTCCAGGCCTACAGGTTGGATCCAATTGCCCCCCCCCTCCCCCTAATATACTCCATTGAATTTCTGAGCCTAGAGACAAGTCTGTCAGCAGCATTCGAGTGTGGAATGGATTAGGGTTCGGATGTGTCCAAATCTTTTCCCATCATGTGTACAAAAAACAACCTAAATGCATCAATTCAACCTTATGACACAAATACCCTCAAAGAGCCATGACATATCCTTCTGTATATGATCCTCTATGGCAACTGATCTAATCTTGTGCATTTATGTACATTATTTACCAGAACGCAGCTCATTAAAAAAGGAAGACGTTTTCACATATGTTCATAACAGTGATGACTGGTGGCTTTTAAAATAGAGGAAGTACTGCTGTTTGTCAGTAGATAAAGCCAGCGGTACGTACGCTTGGTCACAGCAGTTCCCGTCAGCTAATCAACTCTGCTGTTAAGAGTGCTTTAAGGACCTGATGACGTCTGAATTAAATCAGTTTTAGGTGTTGGTCTGGTCCCCTGTTTAATTCTCAGTTTCTCCTCATAAGTAAGTGTATCAAAAGACTTTGTAAAAACAGGTCGATGATATTAGAAGTTTGTCATGCCATACAAAAGCAGCTTAGCTACTAGCTAAATTTCACTGAAAAGGCAATGACAACTACTCTGCTAAATCTATAAATTAGCAAATTTATAAAATGAACAGAAAGAATTAAACAGAACATTATATTTACAATTGATTACAAATTACAGTTATAAAATAACAAGTTGGTAAACATTACCACATTTTAATGAAATTATATGAGAGAACATGCTTCCAGTATACCAAAAAAACCAAAAAACCCGCAGGGTTATTTTTTCGACCCAAATGCCTGGTTGAGCCTTTTGAGTCATTTAATTGGGTTATTTTCTCAGTCTTGGGTAGTTTTGGGTAGTTTTGTGTAACCGAACCGCTGTGTTCAAGTAGGCTGGAATCTTTGACTATCGGTTATAGGTTTTTGCACTGACAAACTGTTAGATTTATTTGGATGAAATTTAAGGTTTGTATCAATATATTAATCCATAAAACCATAGAAAAAGCAAAAATATGAGATAACAGTCAGGTTTACACGACATTAAATGCACCGCTATCTTCGTTAGCTTTGGTCTTACGTGTTTGTAACGCCCACTGGATCGTAAGTTGGTTACTCAGTTATTTGGATGTTTTAAACGTCTCATTTGATCAAAATCTGACGTTTTCATCTTAAATAAACAACTTATTTGAGTCACTTACTTCAAAGTCTATATATAAACTCCACTTTAGCAGCTCTACAATACATTTCTGAACAACTTCTTGTGTATAAATAAAGGAGATGCCATGTTGACGAATTGGTTTATAATGTGGTATATTTGAGATTTTCAAAGGGTAAAAATAACCCTGAAAATATTAAGCTATTTATGAAATAAAATGAACCCAGCGTTTTTGTAAAAATGAAACCATCCTTTGGGTTGAAAAACAACCTGTTTACAGGGTTAAAATTAGCAACCCAACTTGACTGGTTAGTTTAGCTCAAAATGTGTTCTGTCCTATATTTACCCAGCCGCTGGGCTGAAAATAACCCAAATCCGGTTGTTTTTAACCCAGTGTTTTTTAGAGTGTAGTCTTAAAGCAACTGCCTGTGTTTCATATATTTTTAATGTTGTTAATTATTAACAATGAAGCTTGGTATGTGTTTATTCTTCTGTTCAGAATCTGTGGCACTAGCCAGAAAAGATAATGAGAGACACCACTATTAAACAAAACATAAGCAGCTGAAATTGATGAGCCTTATGTACAGCCATGAACTAAGCAAATATGGTTCAGGATTAAAAGGTAGCAATTGTCACCATTCAGTCATGTTAGTTGCTTATCTGGACCTTCATAAGAAAGGAATTTCATATAACTGGACATTTGACCTATTTTTAGTTGAATAATCCTGACCTATAATATCAATATAAGTATAAACAAAACCAGTGTTGAATTATCTCTGTTTTTCTAGGCAAGACTGAAAGAGTTAACACTGTAAGAGCTGGTTGTCAGTGTGAGACTTTCAACAACACTTTGAGGTGATAGTGGTCCTTTGTCTGGTAGTGATTTCATCAGCATTTCTCTTTTTTTTTTTTTCTCCCCCCTCTCCCCCTCCCTTCCCCCCCTGTTTTTTTTTTTTTTTTTTTTTTTTTTTTTTTTTTTCTCTTTTTTTTTTTTTTTTTTTTTTTTTTTTTTTTTTTACCCCATTTTTTTTACCCCCTTTCTTTTTTTTTTTTTTTTTTTTTTTTTTTTTTTTTTTTTTTTTTTTTTTTTTCTTTTCTTCCCCTTTTTTTTTTTTTTTTTCTCCTTCTCTTCTCTTCTTTTTTTTTTTTTTTTTTTTTCCCCCCCCCCCTCCTTTTTCTTTTTTTTTTTTTTTTTTTTTTTTCCCCCCTCTCCCCCCCCCTTTTTTTTTTTTTTTTTTTTTTTTCTTTTTCCTCCATGAACTTTTTTCTTTGGAAACACCTTGATGCATTCTTTTACAAAACAGTCGACACAAAACAAAAAAAGTAGTACAAGTAAAATCTTTGGTCACTGCAACAGAAAGGCCACATCTTGGTTCCTGTGCATTTCATGAAAATGCACATTTCATGAAACTGGTATATCGGCTGCACACATGGTTTAAGCAGATCGATAAGAAAGAGGAACATCCAGATCTCCACAGATATAACAGATTATATAGGGACAAATATCTGTTTAGACACATATGGGACAGTTATGGAAATGGCAAATGGATTGTGGAATAAAATTGGCTAGTACTGTAAGATCCACAGCACTACAGTAGTGAAGTGCACCTCCTGCTGTTCAAAAAATACTGCTGTTATTTCAACAATGTTTCTCATATGGAAGTGAATGGTCATTACAAGACTTGTTATTCTGACAGAAACATCTCACTACTACAAGAAAGCATCTCGTTATCACAACAAAAACAAAACAAAAAGCTTCTAATTACTACAGAAACAAAAACAGCTTTTAATATGAGAAAGCTATCTTATTACTACAAGAAAAAAATCTTTTTACATTTATGGCATTTGGCAGACACCTTTATCCAGAGCGATTTACATTTATCTCATTTATACAACATACAACTGAGCAGTTGATGGTTAAAGACCTTGCTCAATGACCCAAGAGTGGCAGCTTTGATTTGATTTCCAGAAAGGTTACTTCCAGCTGCATGTGGTTCTAGTAGAAGTACTTCTTGTATTGTGAGAATTCGTAGAAGGAAGTTAATAGGTATCCAGTGACTAATGTCCTTTACACATTCTTTAACTTTATAAATCTGGTGTCTCTGATCTGGCTTTGCTGAAACATACAGCTGTGTGTCATCAGCATAACAGTGGAAGCTATATATATATATATATATATATATAGAGAGAGAGAGAGAGAGAGAGAAGCGAGAGAGAGAGAGAGAGAGAGAGAGAGAGAAGTAGCAATGGGCCTAATTTTATTATAACAAGAAAAGCACCCCATTACTACAAGAAAATATCTTGTTATTATAAGAAATACAACTCGCTGTTACAAGTAAATCATCTAATTACTACAAGTAAAAGATCTAGTTACTATGTGAATCTTTCCTAATGTGCGTACATTAATGACAGTACAGTACATGCTGCTTAAGTAAAGTAAAATATGTCTAATTCTGCCAGAGTTTAAATCTGTCAGAATCTATTAATTAGTATAATAATCTTTTTATAACTTGTTTTTGAGTGGTAGCAATGTGCTTCAATATTTCTTCCCCTAAACTGGGTCTTTAACTGCCAAAAAAAAAAAAGGTGGCACTGTTCATTTGGGATTTACAGAATGTCTGAAAAACGTTACCCAATTTCCTTGTTGTCTTAACGTAGGTCTCCGTCATCATTTTGACACATCATTTCCATATTACAAGAAAGATTTAATTACAGGATGCTTTCACTACCACACTATTCATCAGCTGGTGGGAGTAAATTATGAGGAATCTTTTTAAAGATACAGATTGACTGTTATTTTTACATTTTATATAACAGCCATAACATTAAAACCACCTGCCTAATATTGTGTAGGTCCACCTTCCCTTGTGCCAATAAAACAGCTCTTACCCATCGAGGATGGGACTAAACAAGACCTCTGAAGGTGTGCTGGGGTATCTGGCACCAAGACGTTAGCAGCAGATCCTTTAAATCCTGTAAGTTGAGAGATGTGGCCTCCACAGATCGGACTTGTTCATCCAGAACATTCCACAGACGCTAGATCGGATTGAGATCTGGGAAATTTGGAGGCCTAGTCAACAAATGTTCCTCAAACCGTTCCTGAACGATTTTTTGCAATGTGTCAGGGAGCACTATCCTGCTGAAAGAGGCCACTGATATTAGGGAACACCATCACTTTGAAGGTGTGTACTTGGTCTGCAACAATGTTTAGGTAGGTGGTACGTGTCAAAATAACATCCACATGAAAGCCAGGATCCAAGATTTCCCAGCAGAACATTGCCCAGAACATCACACTTCCTCAACCAGCTCACCTTCTTCCCATAGTGCATCCTGGTGCCATCTCTTCCCCAGGTAAAGAGGCCGACAAATAGGTTTGTTGCATGGGTAAGTTGTACTGCAGTGGTGCTTTTTCAAGTTTTAAATACAAATGGACCACCAGCACTTCTTCCACTCTAAGCATTCAATACCAACAGAACACTTCATGAATGCACTAGATCCAATTAATAACTTCCAAAATGATGTTAAAAGCGGAACACAGAAATACAACAAACATGTTTCCTCTTTCATGTCTCTTTCATGTAAACACAACACAATATATTTCATAATTATTTTTATGTCAATTCACAGGTTTTCACATGACCCTTACATAAATCCTCCAACAGCACTCTATTCAAGATTTATGCACTGCTTATGAATGTGCTACAAAGGCTCTATGTACCGTAGGTTCCTCTCAAACAGAGCGATACGGAGAAAGCCTTTGTTTTGATCTAGTTTACACACCTTAGTTTCATTTTTAATACATCACATGCTGAGAATGTGATGTTTTTTTTCTTGACTTCATTGTTATGGTATTATTGATAACCCAAGTTGGACACGAGTGTATGTCTTGTGACTGAATGAGTGTTTAAAACTTCCCCAGTCAGCGCTCATCACCACTACCATGATCTTCTGCTTTTTTTTTTCTTCACATAAATGCAACCTCCTCCAACATCTTCAACTTCTTCCTATAGATCTCTGCATTCACCTCTTTTTTTTCTTTTTTCTTTTTTAAACTAAGGAAGAAAATACAAGGGTTCTCCATTGACACCATCAGTACTGAGGAATATAAACATGTTTCATGGTTTATTATTTACATAAAGGTTTATCTAGAGTGCTGGGAAGGTTTGGTACTTTTTGGGCACCAGATTTTGGGATGGGGCAAACAGGATATAGCATCATGTCTCAATGGCTGTGTGCGACTTCACTGCTTTCTTAACACTCCTGTACATCACTACTGAAGCTTACACCGTCTGAACTGTTGGGAAAGGAAACCACAATGACCAGTAAGACAGCTTGGTTGTTTTCTCTATTGTTTTTGTTGTTGTTGATTTTATTTAAATAGGGTAATAGGATAGAGATTCAAAATAACAGATGATATAATCTCATTTAAATTATTGTGTAAAATAATTAATAATCAATTTATTGTATAAATACTGGATATATTTGATATATTCTGCATTACTGTATCAGAAGAATGGAAAAGAGCAAATTTTTGTTTCTGAGCATTCATTTTCCCAAAAATGGATATCACAGAGAAGTTTATGTATGCCATTAAAGAATGGAAAATACCAAGTAACAGGATAATTCTAACCTAAAAATATAATGGAGGCTTCCAAGATGATCACGCCAGCATCCACGGTGCACAAGCTCCCAGTGAAAGGTTTGCTGATGTTAATCATATGTTATGAAGGTCATAGTCAGTGAATATCAACCTAACACCAGCCGAGGGAAAATCTTTTGGAAGAATGATGTTCATAGATCCAGAGACTTGTAGAGGCACACTGAAGCTGGCTTGTAGTGGCTCAAAACCTTACTAAGACACGCTGGGTTATTTTTTAATTAGTGACAAAAATGTCATACTTGAATTAAACTCATATTAAGAGGTAGGTAGGTAAGACAATTAAAAAGCTGTCCTAGTCCAGCACAAAATATATTATATCTGAGCTACACCATACCTCACTGCCGAAAGCCATTTTCTCAGCAAAGTGATTAAAAATAACCAGAAATCCAGATGTAGATTTATATTTATTCAGATTAATGAGAAAACCAGAGGTGACAGTGGCAAGGGAAACTTCCTGAAATGACACGAGGCAGAAACCTTAATAAGAACCCGACTCAAAAGAGAACCCATTCTCATCTGGTGGACACCAGATATTGCAGTATTAATAATTACAGCAAAACTACAACAACAACGCTGAAACAGTATAAAAAATATATATATTTTTTTATATTAATATTAGTGTACGCAAGTTCTTTTGAGAAGTGCAATCTTCGTGGTAATCAGGTGAGATTATCCACTGCCGCAGGAAGGTGAAGACACACCCACAAATCTGTATGGTTCCCTTAATATTATTTAAAAAATTATTCTGATTCCAATTTTAAATTACTTACAAACCTCTTTTCCACTTTTAGATACTTATAAATTACTTCTTCAGGGGAACTTCTCTGAGTTTTATGATGCGGAATTCAACTACACGGACACCCTGAACAACACTTTCACGGTAGATGAGACGACCATAGCATGCCAGGCTTTCAGCCTACCACTTGCTTACAACATTGCTGTGTGCATTTTATTCGTACACATCTTCCTCCTTGCCCTCCCTGGCAACATAACTGTTGGGCTGGTGATCATCTCCAACCTGCGTTTTCTTTCTCCATCCGACATCTACCTGTTCCACCTGGTGATCGCCGACACACTGATGGCCCTCACCCTCCCCTTCTCCTCCATCGACCTCCTCACTGGATGGATATTTGGTGGCGCCATGTGCAAGCTGGTCAACTTAGTTAGAGAAGCCAACTTCTACACCAGCATCCTCTTTTTGGTCTGCATCAGTGTGGATCGCTACATGGTCATTGTGCGAGCGATGGAGGCCCGGAAGGTCCAAAGGATCATGTGTAGCTGGGCTGTTTGCATTGTGGTCTGGATTTTGGGTGTCCTACTTTCCCTCCCTGCCTTGTACAATGAAGTCCATTCCATCGATGGCCGTGATTTGCAGATTTGTGCTGAACGTTTTGAAATAGACAGAGCAGATGAATGGAGGCTAGCAACTCGTGTAATGAAGCACCTTCTTGGCTTTCTGATACCTCTGTGTGTCATGCTGACGTGCTATGGTGTGACGGTGGCCAGGCTGCTGCGGACGAGAGGTTTTCAACGCCAGAGAGCCATGAAAGTGATTGCAGCTGTGATGGTGGCGTTCTTATTGTGTTGGACACCCTTCAACTTGGCCACCATGGTCGATACGCTTCTGAGAGCCAATCTGGTGGAAAATGGCTGCGCAGCTCAACATTCCGTAAGCTTGGCCATGTTTATCACACAGAGCCTAGCACTGATCCACTGCTGTGTCAACCCGGTGCTGTACGGCTTCGTGGGAGAGAAGTTCAGGATGAGGCTCTTATACATGATCAACAAGACACGGCCGTTTGAGCGTGGCACGCCTTCGAGGTCCACCAGGTCCACCTCGCAGACTTCAGAGGGTGTGTCCCGCTTCCTCTGAGCAACACCGCTTGCAAAATCACGGTCAACATTTTTAAAATATGTATTAGAAAAGGTATGCCAATGTATGTGCAATAATATACCTGATTAACGCTTGATATAAGTGCAGCATAGTGACTATAGACTTTGATGGAGCAGGACGACATTAATAATAACATAGCCTCAAACAAAGTGGAGAGGCTGTCACACTTGACTTATGCTAAAGGCTACTATAATTTTCAGAGTCGCCACATAATGCACAGTTGAGAGTCGACAACATAGCCATACAACAAACAGTCGATCAGCTTTGTGATCAGAAGTTTTATTGTCTTCACACCTTTTTGGTGCACATGCATTTCTGATGTACATACATTATCCACTCCATAATCCCACGTACCCTCTCCCAAGCTTTACGATACATTTTACAATAGAAATGGTTCTGTATATCATAGACACATTGTCTGCACTTCCACTGTGCCTTTGTTTGTAAAAATGTATTAGATTTGACAAAATCTTGGTGGCCTAAGTAAGTCCAAGATAGACCAATCTGGCAACCCTGTCATTAACTGTTCTGTTTTCTGCTCCACCTCCGATAATGAGGCAGCGTGATTCCTGACCCAGTGGGTCTGTGTTAGCATTTGTTACAGTTCCCATTTTGACCACTAATTATTTGCAATAATAACTCTATGGAGATACAGTGCCCTCCACTAATTTTGGCACCCTTGGTAAATATGAGCAAAGAACGCTGTAAAAATTTCTTTATTGTTTAAACGTTTTATTAATTTGTTCAAAAGATTCACAAAAATGCTCCGCTCTCATGGATATCAAACAATTGCAAAAAACCACAGGTTTATTCAAAAAGAAACCCCACTATTTGTTATATGTAGGTGTGCAACAATTATTAGCACCCTTTTAGTCAATACTTTGTGCTACCTAGCAGAGATAACAGCTGTGTCTTCTCCTATGAAGCCTGATGAGGTTGGAGAATACATGGCGATGGATTTGAGACCTCCATACAGAATCTGTCCAGATCCTTCACATTTCGAAAAACACACTGGAGGATTCTCCTTTTCAATTTACTTCACAGGTTTTCTATGGGTTTCAAGTCAGGAGACGGTTGGCCATGGCAGGACCTTGATTTTGTGGGCAGTAAACCATTTTTTTGTTGATTTTGATGTATGAGCCTTTTTTGCTCATATTTACCAAAGGTGCCAATATTAGTTGAGGGCACTGTGTAATGTGTTAGTGAGTGCTCTGCCCTGTGATCGCACAACATCTGGAAAGGTGAGCAAATCAATGGGACATCAGCGTAAATGTGTAAACTAACATTTTTAAAAGTATTGATCACTGAAAGGAGATCATTAGTATTGGAACAGAATTTTAAACATATGGACTTTATGATGCTGAACTTTTGTTGAATGGCTGATATACACAGCTTACACACAGCTGAAATAAACTTCAGTAGAGTTTAATCCTAGATTATTATTAGTTTGGTCTAAAATATTTATTCATTAATCTACGGAGATGGTGCATGAGGGTAAGACAAACTTTTTTCAGTTAATTTTTTTTATTTCCTGAAGGCCCTTTTGATTGATGAGGCTTTAAACATTGTTGACACCACGGAAAACCAAAAATCTTATCATACTTCTCTTATCTTACCATTATGTGGAAAGATCTTTGTGATGAAATATAATTTTTTTTGTATTTTAAACTGTAAGCATTTTATGGAAGTAAAAAAAAAAAAGTTTTGTTTGTTTATCTCCTGTTTCAATTTCTGGAGACTACTATTGAAAATCTAAACTAGCCTCAGTGTATTTTTCAGACTTAGATAAATGGGAAAAGGGGTGGGGTGGGGGGGGATTGGTTTTTGTCTACTCTATTGAAAATGATTAAAAGAACATGTGGAAATTACAGCATAGAAACAACATCAGATTATTTTCTTCTACAGTAAACCTGTACTTCATCAATATCCCTAAACTCAGAATGTAGCAAGCTGGCTAGTAGCTTAAAACAAACAAACAAACAAACAAAAAAAAACCCCAGATGATTCTAATTGGATCATTTGGTTTATTTGATGTCTGAGGCACTTAAGTATGAAATTGCAATGATGACTACAACTTTTTTTTTTCAAATATGATACAACCATGTTATTATAGTATTCAATAACAGTTTACAGGTACACTGTTATTGTTAATTATTCTTGAAATGTAATTAGCTATGTTATGTTATATATTATGTTATGTTACACCACATAAAAAAGACATTGTGAATAAGCTAACAATAAATTCAAACGTATGCATGAAAACTAGGTTTTGTATAATTATTTTTTTTTACTTCCAGTGGAGATGCTTTTAGTCATCATTTATAGATCTTACTGTGACTGATTATTTTCTCTTACAATACAAGGTCAAGTGGTACACATGAGATGTATTATTTACTATCGCTCTTGTCATGTTTAAGAATAACATGTGAAAGGTGGAGATGTTAGCCACACTACTTTGTCGACCCACTGAACAAGAAAACAAAACCTTAGCAGAAAGCAAGGTGTGGTCTAAAATAAAAAAAGAAAGTTCAGCTTTGGTCCAAAATAAAATATTTTTTGATAATTCTACTGAAACTGCTTAAAATAACATGTTAGGAATGGAGGAAATGACATCCTAGGTTAATAAAACCAGATCTATCCTTAATTTTCTTTATTATACTTCACCGGCTTTGATATCCTCAGGAGGATGAAGCCGGTCTCTCATTCACAGCTTCTTGTTGGAGTTCCACAAGAAGCTGTGAATGAGATTAAATGATTGCATCTGCAACATTGAGCCTGTAGAGGACGCTCATTATTCACTTCAGAACTAAGTGCTGTATTTAAACCAGCACTGAAACAGCCAGTTCTAGCACCTGCACTGGTTTGTTTTTGTTGTTGGGATGTAATTGATTTTTTAAACCCTTTGCCATATTATATTGTCCAAGATGTCTAATTTCTCTGTATGAACTGTTTAATGTGTTAAAACGTCTTGGGCCACCAGCGTCTCAGCACATCCTGAAATAAATGGACTTTGTTCAATAGAAGAATCTGGATCCAGCTTGACACATAGTCTTCTTCGCCCTTAAAATTGTCCATGTTGACCATGTTTTCAGAGAACTTTTGAAGGAGTTAAAACCTTTTGGGCTACTAAAACATATTCTGAAAGAAATGGACTTCCTTAAATAGATGAATGTGGATCCAGCTTGACTTGAACAATTCTTTATGCTTAAAGGATCATCTTATTTTGTGTAAAATGTCTAATTTCCCTGTATGAGCCAGCGTTCTGAGCACTGTTTAAAAGGT
Organism: Ameiurus melas; assembly: GCA_012411365.1. Taxonomy (NCBI): domain Eukaryota; kingdom Metazoa; phylum Chordata; class Actinopteri; order Siluriformes; family Ictaluridae; genus Ameiurus; species Ameiurus melas. The sequence goes on along the minus strand of CM022758.1, from coordinate 31,679,261 downwards.
TAAACATCTTGAGCCACCAAAATCTCAACACATTTCGAGAGAAGTGGACTTCCTAAAACAGAACAATTTGGAGCCAGACTTATTCACTCTCAAACATATCCTAATGTATTTCATAAAAATGCCAAATTTTCAATAAAGAAAAAAAGATGCTGCAGTATATATTTTATGGTGACTTAGTGATTAGCATGCTTGCCTCATACCTCCAGGTCAGGGGTTCGATTCCTGCTTCTGCCCTGTGAGTGTAGTGTTTGCATGTTCTCCCAGTGCCTTAGGGGTTTCCTCTGGTTACTCCGGTTTCCTCCCTCTAGTGGCATCTCTAAATTATTCTTAGTATGTTAGTGTCTGTGTGATTGTCCCCTACGATGGATTGGCACCCAACCAGGGTGTCCCCCACCTCATGCCCCGAGTCCCCTGGGATAGGCTCCAGGCTCCCTGCGACTCTATGTAGGATAAGCGGTACAGAATGTGAATGGATGGATGAATGGATGGACTTCACTAATTACAGCTTTGAATTAAATTCATCCATCCATCCTTCCTCAACCGCTTACTCCTTTTCAGGGTCACGGGGTAACCTGGAGCCTATCCCAGGAAGCATCGGGCACAAGGCGGGGTACACCCTGGACAGGGTGCCAATCCATCGCAGGGCACAATCATAAACACTCTCACACACCCATTCATACACTACGGACACTTTAGATATGCCAATCAGCCTACCATGCATGTCTTTGGACTGGGGGAGCTTTGAATTAAATTGATTAAGTAATTGAGCAAATATGTCAATCAGTGCTGTAGTCATTGGTGTGTTATTGCCCCCTACTGGCAAAAGAAGTGAGAAGGGTGTATGTGTATGTCCATTACATAAAACGTGAAATTTCATAATCATTCCAGACATTTCAAACCACACCACTCACACAAGAGTGCGCTTTCAGTTTACACTCTCTGAAAAAAAGGGTACTAATCTGTACCTTTCCTTGTCACTGCATTGTTAATGCTGTCATCTTTTACTTAGAAAGGTGCCTACAGTGTATATTTTACACTTTAAGGTAACAATTATACACCTTAAAGCTTTGTAAGGGTACATTTATATCCACATTCATATACAAAGTACAAAAGAAAAGGGTACCCGCTCTGCAACATGAAAAAAAAAAATTCCCACCACACATCACATATTATGTGTCAATCCATAAAACTTGATTATGTGAAACATCTTGGATGAATTCCTAAATAATCTAACCTTCATAGTAGGTTAAACCACATACTTTCTTTAGTGTGAAGTTTTGTAAGGAAACAAACTTTTTAACATTTGATGTACACAAAATTTGTTGGGTGCATAAGCATTCACTTACATGAATCAAACACTTAGTAGAACCAGCTTTGTCGGCAAATAACAGCTGCATGTCTTCTGATATGTCTCTGTCAGCTTTGCACATTTGGATGCTGATATTTTTTTTGCCTGGAAGAATGTTTTGTTGTCCTGTTGAAAGGTGAAGCTCCGCCCCAGTCTCACGTTTCTGCTTCCATCAATTTTGCCCTCAACCCTAAGTAGTTTCCCAGTCCTGTTGATTAAAACAAAACAAAACGCTCCCACCACCATGCTTCACTATGAGGATGTTGTTTTCAGGGTGATGAGTAGTGTTAGATTTCTGGCAAATGTGCCAAAGACAAAAAAATTTACATTTTGGTCTCAGGAAAACTTTCATATGGTGTTTTTTTTTTCTTTTCTTTTTTTTCTTTTCCCAATAATGGCTTTCTTCTCACCAATCTTCCATAAACCCCAGCTTTATGGAGTGTCTGTGATATGGTTGTCCTGTGAACAGCTTCTCCTATCTTGTGGATCTCTCCAGGTTCTTCAGAGTTACATTTGGCCTCTTGGTTGTTTCTCTGACCCTCCTTACTACTGTCATTCACTTTTGGTGAACAGCCTGCAAATTTTTAAATAATTTTTTATTAATAATTATCAATCTTGTATAGTAGCACTACTTGTATTGTTCTCCACTTGATATATCGCTTTACTTGTATTTCCTCATTTGTAAGTCACTTTGGATGAATAAATAAATAAATGTAAAATAAATTTAATGGTGTAGTGTTAAAAGTTTAAGGGGGTGGGTGTGGTTTACGCAAGGTACTGTACATTTCTGTGCAAGCGTTCGGTGCTTTCCCAATTGAATGTCAGTTCTTAATAATTCTGCAAGCTTTGCCAATAACTTTACTGAGGTGTGACCAATGCAATTTCTTTTAATTCTGCCTGTTGTAGTAATACAGTTATACGACTTGATCTGCAATACAAACAATAATTCTAAACAAGGTGCTGGTAGTACAGCATGTCCATTACAATATACATATCATTATAATTTTTTCCTACTTTTTAGATGTTTAAAATTATTTAAACATCAATGTATAGTACATGTGGGCAGGTGTGATGTTTAAACACCACAAACAACCTTTATCGTCTTTTTCTCTGTTCTGAAACTGCTGATTATATCTTTGCACGTCTTGACTACACTTCACACCCAGGAAGAACCTGGCCATAATCATTTGCTCTTCTGTATGAAGCGTATGCGTCTATTCCACCAGAGGAGCTTTTACACTCATGAGCAGCTGCTGCTTGCTGAAACTTAGCGGATTTAATTTCTCCAGTCAGAAAAAAACAGCAGAATGGTAAGACAACGCATCATTATTAATAAAAACAGACCTGACTCAGATCTCAGATCAAGAACGATTGCAAAAAAAAGGTTTCCTTATTTTAAATATTTAAATTCCTGCTTCTCTATAGTACACTTTTGAACCTAATTCCACTTTATTAATTTACATGTTGCCCTATTTCACGCTTTTTTCCCTTTGTGAAGCATGTACAGACAAATTCTTGCCGAGTTAGGTGCAAATATTTGTTTTCGATTTTCTATTTAGCCTTAATTTAGGCTGCATGGTGGCTAAAGTAATGGTAGTACTACAGTCATGGACGAAAGTATTGGCACCCCTGGAACTTTTCCAGACAATGCACCATTTCTCCCAGAAAAGTGTTGCAATGACAAATGTTTTGGTATACACATGTTTATTATTTTTAAGTGCATTGGAACAGCACAACAAAGTAAAAGAGAAAAGGCAAATTTGATATCATTTTACACAAAACTCAAAAATTAGGTCGGACAAAATTGTTGGCACCCTCAAATTAATATTTGGTTGCACACCCTTTGGAGAAAATAACTGAAACCAATCGCTTCCTATAACCATCAACAAACTTCCTACACCTCTCAACTGGAATTTTGGACCACTCTTCTTTTGAAAACTGCTCCAGGTCTCTCAGATTTGAAGGGTGCCTTCTCGCAACAGCAATTTTGAGATCTCTCCATAGGTGTTCTATGGGATTTAGATCCGGACTCATTGATGGCCACTTCGGAAATCTCAAGCGCTTTGTCTCCAACCATTTCTGGGTGCTTTTTGAGGTATGTTTCGGGTCATTGTCCTGTTGAAACACCCATGACCTCTGACGCAGACCCAGCTTTCTGACACTAGGCCCTACATTATGGGCCAAAATCTTTTGATTTCATGATTCCTTGCACACAGTCAATGCACCCAGTGCCAGAGGCAGCAAAACAATCCCAAAACATCCTTGAACCTCCACCATGTTTGACTGTAGGTACTGTGTTCTTTTCTTTGTATGCTTCTTTCCCTTTTCTGTAAACAGTAGAATGATGTGCTTTGCCAAAAAGCTCTACCCTAGTCTCATCTGTCCACAAAACTTTCTCCCAGAAGGATTCAGGCTTACTCAGGTACATTTTTGCAAACTGCAGTCTGGCTTTTTTATGCCTCTGTGTCAGAAGTGGGGTTCTCCTCAGTCTCCTGCCATAGCGCTTCTTCTCATTCAGATAACGACGTATGGTTCGAGCTGACACTGATGCACCCTGAGTCTGCAGGACAGCCTGAATTTGCGTGGAAGTTGACTGAGGTTGTTTATCCACCATTCGAACTATCCTGCGTTGCATTCTTTCATCAATTTTTCTCTTCCGTGCACGTCCAGGGAGATTTGCCACAGTTCCATGGGTTATAAACTTCTTGATTATAAGATTCTTGAGATTGTTGATATTTTTCCTTCTCCATGCTTGGTGTGGCACACACAGGCACACAACACAAAGGTTGACCCATCTTTTATACACTCTAACTGGCTTCAGTTTTGATTTCTATATTGCCAGCACCTGTTACTTGCCACAGGTGAGTTTAAATGAACACCACATGCTTGAAATGAAATTATTTACCCACAGTTTTAATAGGGTGCCAATGCACTTAAAGGTAATAAACGTGTATACCAAAACATTTGTCATTGCAACGCTTTTCTGGGAGAAATGGTGCATTTTCTGGAAAGGTTCCAGGGGTGTCAATACTTTTGTCCATGACTGTATATCTTACACTAAATATTTTCCATAAATAAATGTCTATATATTAATACACTGATTCTGTAAATTTTTAAATAAAAGTTTTGTCAAATTTTTGGGGTTTTAAAAAGTTATACAAATATATACAAATTTAAGTTTAAGAAAAACTGTATTATCATACGTATAGAGTTCTGAATGACCTCTACAATAATTGTTCAGCTACAAAATGAAGTGTTCATGTTTATACTTACATGATGCATCCTAAACCACATTGTGGTTTTATGTCTTGTGACATCACTGAAGATCTAGATACAGAAATCTATTTAATGTTAGTTATTGGCGCCATTAAACTGGCAGTGGTGTAAGTATAAAACTACAGAAGCAAACAACGCTACATTTGGGATATGAAAATAAATTGTGGGCATTTCATTTTTCAGCACTTTAAAGTTTAAAGTGACATCTTATCTTCTTTCCCAGTCCAACATATCAAACATGGAGGAAGAGAACTCCTTTGAGAACTACAGCTATCCAGGACCGGGGTCCTCTCCATGTGACAGTTACCTGAATGCAGTAAACAGCATTGGGGTTGTGATTGGCTATATTGTTGTCTTCTTCGTTGGTCTCATGGGTAATAGTGTGGTGATGTTTGTTGTGTGCACCATGAAGAAGCACAGAACATCTACTGACATCTACCTGATGCACCTGGCAATTGCTGACCTGCTGTTCTCACTCACGCTGCCCTTCTGGGCCATCTACATCAAGGAATCAACTTGGATTTTCGGCACTTTTCTGTGCAAGTTGATCTCGGGTGTCCAGGAGGCGACGTTTTACAGCTGTGTCTTCCTGTTAGCATGCATTAGCATCGACCGCTACATGGCCATCGTCAAAGCCACTCAGTTCCTCTCAAAACAGCACCATGTAGTGAGGTTATTGTGTGTTTTGGTATGGCTAGGTGCCATTGCACTGTCTATTCCAGTCATTGTTCAGCGAGAAGCACTGGAAATGAACGGCATATTGCAATGCTACGAGAACGTTACAGCGGAGAGGATGGACGATTGGCGTGTAGGATTGCGAGTCCTCCGTCATGTCCTTGGCTTTTTCTTTCCACTTACAGTCATGGGGTTCTGCTACGGCTACACAGTTGGAACCCTATTTCGCTCACGTAATAGCCAGAAACACAAAGCAATGAGAGTGATCTTGAGTGTGGTGCTGGCTTTTGTCATCTGCTGGCTGCCTAATAATGTGGCTGCATTCGTGGACACGCTGCTACGAGGTGGACTTATCACCGACACATGCGAGACTCGAGATAATCTGGAGGTCGTCTTGTATGTCACTGAGGCTTTGGCCTTTATGCACTGTGCCATCAATCCCATCCTCTATGCCTTTGTGGGCAAGAAGTTCAGGAACCATCTGCTGAGTTTGCTCACGAAAAAGGGACTAGTGACCAGGGAAGTGTTCATTCGCTACCGAGCTGGCTCAGTCTACAGCTCAGGAAGCACCAGACACACTTCTGTCACACTGTAGAGTTTCCATGAGCTGTATTCAAAGTAGAAAATTTCCAACATGAAACAATATGTGCTCACCTCAGTCAGGATCACAGACAACATAAGTTCACATATGAAAATATGTGCATCATGGAGTCCCTATATGGTAAAATAAGAGTAAGTCTGTGTGGGTCTTAAAGGCCATAAATGGAAGTAGGTGGGTCTTTGAGTCCATAAATAGTTTAAGTTTGCCATTCATGTCCTTGTATTTAACATTTTAACACAAGCTACTGTGACATACCTTGAGAGGATGTCAAATTCATAGTCTGACTGCTAACATAGCACGTATAATACCAAAAGTTATATTCGTACGGTATGTGTTCATAATCTAGTGCTAATGGTACTTAACTAGCTATAATGATCAAACTGGACAGGATTTCTGCAAGGAGATTTCGGTCATGTTCATAACGGTTTCTAATCTTTAAAAAGTCATTATAAATGTTCTTAATCTTTACAGCTAGCTAGCTATCATGCTCACACCTGACAGGAATTCAAAGAGAATTTTTAAAATCATATTCATAAATGTTCATAGTCCACATTCTAATGGTAATGAGATAGCACAAAAAATGTAAAAATTATTGTTCTATAAACCCATATATTTTTTTAATGTGCAAACACATTACCCCTGTCATTCTGAGAAAGGTGTTTTTAGGCTCCATTTTATCATCATTGTTTATATTCCTAATAATAGGGATGGAACAAAATAAGACAATGCATTGTACAAGCCTATGATTCAATTAGAGAGACTTGGGGTAGAGTATATAGTTTATAAAGAGGACAAAAAAGGGGAAAAAAGAGGAACTGAAAAATACATTTCTGATGTTTGTTTTCTTGCCTTTCTTTCTTATTTTTTCCCCTCATTGACATCGTCAGTGAATTGAATAAGTAAATAAATCAGTCTTTTTCACATATGTTTCTACATTTCTTGCTTTAACCACACCCAAGGGACATAGGGTGAAAAATACATTATAAAAAAATCCCTCCAAACCCTTATATTACTTTGCATAGGGAGGTTTACTCTTTACACTTGGGAGAGTTTTTAAAATAGATTCACTTAATGCTCAATATGATTTCTAAAAATTACTACAAGCAGTAAGGTTTCATATTTGCTGTTACGATGTTGGAATTATTATAAAACTATCATTATTTTTTTAACTAAGCATTTGCTTTCCATGCCAAAAAGCCTTTTCATCCTTTTATAATAAGTAGTTGCAAAGACTCAAGCATGTAATCTTCTATGTACTTGATTTAGCCTACAATGGAATCCATAAATGAGTCATGAAACACAGGTGCTGGAGTAAATCTCTGAACTCACCGATAACAACTGCAGCATTTGCGGAAACCTTTTTGGTTAAACCATACTGATAAGAGATTTTTGCAAATGATCTCGCTTGCAGCAAGCATGTGTTAGGAAAACTTACTGTAGCGAATAAAATATAATCAGTCTTTATTTTATTATTTTTCTTGAAAATCCAGTCGGTCATGTTTCAGAGAAACTGAAAACTCCATCCTGAAGACTTCTTTGTGTTGGAACAACAAACAAACAAACAAACGGTTGACGCTGGAGACTCCTTCCAAAAATTATAAATATCTCCTCATAGAAAACCTCACCACATCAACGATTATAGGTGTTTTTTAATGTTTATTTGCAGAATCTGCCATACAAGTCGCTGTATAAATTGATACAACAGACGTGATAGCGTATTAGAATGAGTGTGTTAATACAAATGCAATTTGAAGCCAGAATTATTGTCAGAGCTACTGTTATAGAAAATTAACAAATACCTTCTAGTTCTAAAGCACTGTGAGATAAATGCTATTATATACTGATGTGTCGGTTCATTTGGTAAACCTAGTGGCTCAAAGGGACTGTGGGTTCTGAAATGAGTGTGTGAGGGAAAAAAGGGGAGGATGAGCTGAGTGTCATTGGCATAGCAGTGGAATGAAAACCCATGTGGGGATATGACCTCACTGAGAGAAGAGAAGATGACCCAGCACTGAGCCTTGTAGGACACCAGTGGAAAGTCTGCATGGAGGAAAGGTGTATCCCTTCCATGTCATCTGAGGTGACCGACCAGACAGGTAGGATGCAAATTAATTCTAAGACTCATGAGGATGGACCGGGTAGACTTGTGATCTAAATGGCTTCCATCCATCCGTTTTCTGTACTACTTATCCTACACAGGGTCATGAGGAACCTATCCCAGGGGACTCAGAGCAAAATTTTTTAGCCTACAGCACATGTCTTGACTGGAGTAGGAAACCCTTGAAGCACAGGGAGAACATTTTGAAAGAGCAAAGCTGGGAATTGAACCTCCAACCCTGGAGGTGCGAGGCAAATGTGCTAACCAGTAACCCTGGTGTTTGTGGCTTTTGCCCCATTAAAGTTCAAGGTTCAAGTACACGCTCCATGCGTATGTTTCTGTGTGTCTCTCTGTGCGTGTGTATGTGTGTGTGTTGTAAGCTATGCCTCTCTCTGTGGTTACAGCAGTTCCTGAACGCACAGAGAAACACACATAAGTAGCCTATTGGTAATAAGGCACAGGTGAGAATTATCGCATGTTACCTACTGGTTCCCCCACCTCCTCTCCATCCGACACTTGACCACCGCCCAGCTACCGCAGAAATATTTATATAACATTTACCAACATTGCAAGTGTCGGTGCATTCTATCTGTAAGTTTTCCACAATGGCTGATGACTTTGCTCTTCCAGTTTCTCGATAAACAACAAGCTGCAATTTTGTGATATTACTGCCTGCATGAATGAGAAATCGGACAAAGTGTTTGTTTATAGCTGCTGTAAGGGATAACAGGAACTAACTTGTCTCGCAGATCTTTTACAAAATTCGCACGAGGGGAAATCATGAAACGAACAGGAAAATACTTTGCAGATAAGCTCAGGGCTCTACACTGAGACCATTTCACTCACATTTGCGACTGAAAAGTATTTTTTGCGACTGTAAATAAATACTTATTCGCACCGGTGCAAGTGACCTGTTCAGAGTTGTATAATACAATCAGGATAAAAACGACAGGAAGTCCAATATGCACAACAGTTAATTTCACACTGCTTTTCATCTCCTCAGTCAACTGAACAAGTGTGCAAATACTGCAGAGGAGCCATTATGATGAAAAGAGGTACATCATTGGTTTCTCTAAACTCTCCGATCTCACAAACCAGCATCTTTTATTGATCCCGCAAACAAAATGACCTGAACTTTCCTGAACTGACATAGCAGCTTCATGCTGAGTAAATTAATAATAATGCTAACACTACAAGTTGGGTTTTAATTCAAACCTCTTTATTAAATAATTCCTCACCAATCATAATCAAGAATAGCAACTGTTCGGTCTGTAAACATACAGTACACTGCCACTCTCCTTTACTAACTCTAATTGACTCCATTTAAACTCACGGTTGCCAGATACCACTAGGAAAGTCAACTCCAGTTTCCATAAAAAATAAATTAATAAATAAAAAAAAAAAAAAAAAAAAAAAAAAAAAAAAAAAAAAAAAAAACAAAAAAAAAAAAAAAAAAAAAAAAAAAAAAAAAAAAAAAAAAAAAAAAAAAAAAAAAAAAAAAAAAAAAAAAATATATAAAAAAAAAAAAAAAAATAAAAAAAAAATAAAATTAAATAAAAAAAAAAAAAAATAAAAAGAGAAATTAAATGGTTTAATTACTATGGGTTGCATTTAATATCAATCAATATCAAAGAATGTGCAATAAAAATATGTTGTCCCTAAAATCAATGAATAATCGTGATAAATAATCGAGATCTCAATATTTATCAAATTAATCGGAATTATCATTTTGGCCATAATCGTGCAGCACTAACCAGGGGTGTCTATAGACATTTCCTAAAGAGAATATGAAATGTGCACACACAGAGTGCATGCTGATTTCTTTTTTTTTTTTAAACAATTAATTAATTGATTGATTAAGTGATTACTTGGATAATTAATTTATATCATATGCCAGTGGAACGGAAAGTGGAATATGGTTTTGTGAATAAAGTAAAGTGGTAACGTAAACAACATTGTCTTGGTATTCATGATACACATTTATTAGACTCCTTTGTCATGTGTTTATTATGTACCATATAAATCTGAGGAACATAGGAATGACCCAGTTTATTTTCCTATAACAGCACATATCCAATTCGTGCCCATTCAGCCACAAGAGCATTAGTGATGACAGAACCAATTCTGAACAGCTGAAACGAGTTGTCAGTAATTCCAGACTTACTTCCTGTACTAACCTATGTAGGTTTGAAACAAAAACCCCCACCTCTGGTCTTCATTGGCTTCTCGCGAACATGTACTTTGGCCTGCCCTCAAACACTACAGTTGTAGTGTTTGACATTGCACTGACTCCCAAAGCATGAGGATGTAAAGCGTCAGTGATTAGAAATCATTTTAAAACAATATCACAGCAGTTCAACTCCGACCTTCGTTTGTGTTCCCGTCAGTTCACTGACGACTGCTTCTCAAATCTAGCTGAAGTCGATATGGGATTTGCGAAACGATTATTCATTAAAGATGGGGCCATACTCACTTTATTTGGACCATCTTGTGCCTCTGGATCACAACAACACACAAAATGTGTAGTTTTTTTGTTGTATACGTGTACAGCCATTGCACAGCTGTTAGCCTGTTAGCTGCAGGCCTCTGCTAACCGGCTAACTCACGTTATTCCCAAACTACATACAAACTTACCTCTGAGAAACGTCCTGTTCTTGTCGTGCTTGCGATGGTGGTTCAGGTTGATCTTCCCATCTATCACTATTGGACTCGAGCTCAAATCGACATTATTACTGAGCTGAAACTTTTTTTTACCTCGGATGCACATACCTATTGTATGAGACCTATAAAACAAAATTAGACACATTTAATATTGCATAATAGGGGCGCTTTGGAGCTCGCTTTGTGCACAGGGGCATTGGCATGCCGGAACAGGTTTGGGCCTCTTAGTTCCAGTGAAGGGAAGCTGTAAAGACACAGCATACAAAGACATTTTACTTCAAAATTTGTGGCAACAGTTTGGAGAAGAACTATGGTTGGGTGTCCAAATACTTTTGGCCGTCGAGTGTACATGAGATTTAGGTGCTTGAGTTCGTTTAATATGTGTTTAAATTCAGCAGCAAGTAAAAAATATACATAAAATTATATATATATATATATATATATATATATATATATATATATATATATATATATATATATATATATATATATAATTTTTTGTATTATTATTTTTTTTGTTTTATTATTATTATTATTATTATTTGTATTATTTTTTTTATATATATATAAAGGACGGCATATGAATAATAATGATATCGAAACTAATAAAACAGGAGGAAAAAAAATAGACGCCTGTATACAACCGGAAGTTGCGTCATTACGTCATTCAGCGTGCGACGCGTGCGTGCGTGTGGGCTGAGTCGATACCGGCATCAGCTGTAGGTTATAAGGTGTGTGTACTGAATATAACATGAAAGGTTACTGAGAATGCTCACAGCGTTTTATAATTAAAGGTAATCTGCATGTTTTTATTTTTTTAAAAGATATATTTCTTTGCATGTGGTTGTGTCTGTATTACATCTACAGCTCATCATGTCACTATGGCAACAACTCCTTCATTTAAAAATAACGCGGAAATGTGTTGCGATGCCGAACAATACGGCATGGAATATTGTTAGTAGTAGAATTACAAACCAGTAAACCACACAAAGCCTTCTTTATCTATTTAACACACACACACACACACATATATATATGTATATGTGTATATATATATATATATATATACACACACACACACACACACGCGACTGGTGAACGTTAGCTCAACTTTTCCCTGCTAGCTCATATCTCATTTTTTATCATGAACTAACAGCGAATATTTATTTATCCTCTGTGTTCACGCAAGTCACGGAGTACGATTTGCTTTGTTTACATACACGAAGGTTAGCTAGCACAAATCTCTAAAGCTATCCAGTTATACTCCTCCTATTAAGTTAATTAGCTTAGCTCAGCTCGGATATCACACTCGTTTTCCGACATTCCCCGCCTTCCTTGCCTTTGATTGGCTAGTAGTAGATCGCGTCCGGCTTTGATTGGCTAATGTTCTCAGGAGCGCGTCCGAGTGCAAACTTGTAGCCAGTCATAGCGAACTAGGCGGAATACGGGTAGCAAACTTTAAAACCGACGACTACCTATCAGTTGTGGTCATTTTTTTGTGTGTGTGTTATTACTTTTCTAGTTTGAAAACAGATTGTAGGTTAAAGAGAGAGAGAGAAATCAAAACAACCTCTAAAGTATTTTGTGTGAAATATATTACAGTGAAGACAATCACACAAATTGCACTCATTTAGTCTGTCATATATATTTATATGAACATATGATCGACATGCCAGTTATTAAGGTTGTTATAAATGTGATATTAAAAACATCTAGATATATACATATCTGCCACTTCAGCTCCTGCTGCCACGATTCAGTCTGCTATCAATGTGTACAGAAGCTCCACCCTGTGTAAATATGTGTATACCTGAGTGTGTTATATCTACATGGGAAATCACAAGCGAAATACAGATGCTTCTTGTAACATTTATGCGTCCTCTACTCGCGCAGGATTCTTTACTGAAGATGAACCCAGTGTGAGTCCACACAGCATGAGATTCCCTGCAGCAATGAGACGTTCGAGATCTTCACCGGTATTCCAGGACGGCATGACGATGAAAACTCAGCTGTTCATGTTCGTCCTGATGTGCCTCGTGGTGACGATTCACTCGGACGAGGATTACTATAAGTTGCTGGGTATTTCGAGAGAAGCCAGCACCCGGGAGATTCGACAGGCTTTCAAGAAGCTTGCTCTAACCATGCACCCGGACAAAAACCCGGTGAGTATCCTAACTAGGAATGAGGTAATAGGGATGCTGGGATGCGTTAGCTCCGTGTCCTGCAAAGCAGGAAAACCTTTAACGCCTCACTTCCCAGGAGAGGTCGACCAACAAAGATCACTCCAAGAGCAATTAGAACCCAGGGTAACGTCTAAGCAACTAAAGGCCTCTCACATTGGGAAATGTTTAATGTTCATGAGTCCACCATCAGGAGAACACTAAGCAACAATGGTGTCCATGGCAGGGTTGCAAGGAGAAAGCCATTGCTGTCCCTCTGCAGTATGATAAAGATCTCTTTGACAAGCCTGAAAACTGTTGGAGAAATGTTTTGTGGACGGATGAGACACTGCTTCACGCCAGGCTGATTATTTTCCTATACCAATAAGTTTCAGTGCCATTGTGTCTGTACTGTGCAGACAAAGTCACAGCCACATCCTCAATCTAGATGCAGGAAGTAAAACTGTTTGCTTCCAGAATAAAGCAGTTCAGCATCTCTTAAAAAAAAAAAAATTGATTTAATGGAATAGTTGGTTTCTGATAATCAAGCTATTTATGATTTTTGTCCCGTAAGTGGTGCTCCAAAGCAAAAAAAAAAACCCTCTTTTCTTGTGCGCAACTAGAATGATGGCACAGCCCACGAGAAGTTCCTGAAGATCAACCGCGCGTACGAGGTGTTGAAAGACGAAGACCTGCGGAAGAAATATGATAAGTACGGAGAGAAAGGTTTGCAGGACGAGCAGCAGGGAGGCAGATACGAAAGCTGGAACTACTACAGATACGATTTCGGTGAGTCTGAAAGCAGAGATGTCAAAGGATCGCAGGTTGATCCGATTTGATACCGATCCAGTGTTTCAGGTCTATGTGTATATATAAGAATAATACTGATACTGATCTACTGATAAGACATATTAATATTCAGTACAGAGACGGATTGTTCCTGTTTGAAAAGTTTCATACCGGAGACACGGTACTGAAAGTGTATGACGCTTTACAGCTGCTTTCTGAGTGAATGATTTGTGTTTTACAGGCATTTATGATGACGATCCAGAAGTTATTACTCTGGACAGAGGAGATTTTGGTAAGTGTCTGTCTGTCTGTCTTTCATCAAGAAGTTTGACAATCTCTATTAAAGCAGAACTTTTATGTTCTGGAGCATTCAGTGTGTGTGTCTACGTCATACCAAAAAGAATGGACATGAGCCCTGACCTCAGAGAAGCAACTGCTTAGCAATCCGGGAAGGGTTATAAGGCCATCTCCAAACAATTTGAAATTCACCATTTTAGTGAGAAGGATTGTTTACAAATGGAGAGCCTGAATTGTCAGTGTGTGTGAAAGAGAGAGAGAGAGAGACATACAGTGCCTTGCGAAAGTATTCGGCCCCCTTGAACTTTTCAACCTTTTGCTACATTTCAGGCTTCAAACATAAAGATATAAAATTTTAATTTTTTGTGAAGAATCACCAACAAGTGGGACACAATACGTTAAGTGGAACGAAATCTATTGGATATTTTAAACTTTTTAGCAAATTAAAAAACTGAAAAGTGGTGCGTGCAAAATTATTCGCTCCTTTACTTTCAGTGCAGCAAACTCACTCCAGAAGTTCAGCGAGGATCTCTGAATGATCCAATGTTGTCCTAAATGACTGATGGTGATAAATAGAATCCACCTGTGTGTAATCAAGTCTCTGTATAAATGCACCTGCTCTGTGATAGTCTCAGGGTTCTGTTGAAAAGCGCAGAGAGCATCATGAAGACCAAGGAACACACCAGGCAGGTCCGTTATATTGTTGTGGAGAAGTTTAAAGCCGGATTTGGATACAAAAAGATTTCCCAAGCTTTAAACATCCCAAGGAGCACTGTGCAAGCGATCATTTTGAAATGGAAGGAGTATCAGACCACTGCAAATCTACCAAGACCTGGCGTACACTGCACAAATCTGGCCTTTATGGAAGAGTGGCAAGAAGAAAGCCATTTCTCAAAGATATCCATAAAAAGTCTTGTCTAAAGTTTGCCACAAGCCACCTGGGAGACACACCAAACGTCACACCAAACGTTGAGAAATGGCTTTCTTCTTGCCACTCTTCCATAAAGGCCAGATTTGTGCAGTGTACGACTGATTGTTGTCCTATGGACAGACTCTCCCACCTCAGCTGTAGTTCTCTGCAGTTCATGTTTAAAGCTTGGGAAATCTTTTTGTATCCAAATCCGGCTTTAAACTTCTCCACAACAGTATTACGGACCTGCCTGGTGTGTTCCTTGGTCTTCATGATGCTCTCTGCGCTTTCAACAGAACCCTGAGACTATCATAGAGCAGGTGCATTTATACAGAGACTTGATTACACACAGGTGGATTCTATTTATCACCATCAGTCATTTAGGACAACATTGGATCATTCAGAGATCCTCGCTGAACTTCTGGAGTGAGTTTGCTGCACTGAAAGTAAAGGAGCCGAATAATTTTGCACGCACCAATTTTCAGTTTTTTATTTGCTAAAAAAGTTTAAAATATCCAATAGATTTCGTTCCACTTCACAATTGTGTCCCACTTGTTCTTGATTCTTCACAAAAAATTAAAGTTTTATATCTTTATGTTTGAAGCCTGAAATGTGGCAAAAGGTTGAAAAGTTCAAGGGGGCGAATACTTTTGCAAGGCACTGTAATTTGTTATATTATTCTGCTCAGATGCAGCAGTGAACTCCGGAGAGGTTTGGTTCGTGAATTTCTACTATCCCCGATGCTCACACTGTCATGAGTTGGCTCCAACGGTGAGACTCGCCTGCTTTACTACTAATAATACTACTAGTAATAGCACTACTAATAATATAATAGCTCTGTGACTTTATTTAAAAAAATAAAACAAACTAACAGGAAGGACAATTACATTAACATGCGAAGGATAATGCTGAAATCTGAAAGACATCCGTTATAAAACGCTCCTGGTGACTGCAGTTCAGAATCCAGTGGAAACTTATGTGTTTTAACCCTTTTTCTCCTGATTGACATGCGTGGGCGAAATGTACAGTGGCGGGAGTTTGCGAAAGAGATGGATGGCGTGATCAGGATCGGTGCAGTAAACTGCGGGGACAACACCATGCTGTGTCGCAGTAAAGGCATTAGTAGCTACCCGAGCCTGTTCGTTTTCAGAACCGGCATGGTGAGCCACACACACTCACAGTGCACCTAATTACCACCAAACTCACTCACAGTGCAGAGAGAGCTGTTACATAAGGAATAAAACATGATGGACCGTGTGGTTATAAGAAAATAATAATCCACCCCGAAATATATATATATTTTTTCCCTACAACCACACAGTCTGGAGTGTGTTATTCTGCTTATATTACAGCGATGTGCTGACAATAGATTCAATGTTGTTAGTCCCTGTTATGTAGAAGTAATTCACACCTTCTGGTATCATTTTAAATATTTTATTTGTTTGGAAGAATTGTTCTTTATTATTTCTATATTTAAAATGGAGGATCTTTTGAAAGTGCTGATTCGTAGCTATCATTTTTGCCCTCAATCAGATGTTGTGACTTATACGCCAAACTGGCATGTACATTCTACTCCTTTTTTATTTTATTTTTATTTTTATTTATTTTGTTTGGGAACCATGCTCATTTGTTAGCGGTTTTATAATAGGCATGCTACACTGTCGTATACGTGACAGTTATGGAAAATGCCGCACACATAAAATAAAAATAAAAATCTCCTAGGCCTGCTAGTGGAAATTAGCATTATGACAGTAAGTATCAGCAGTTAATGAATAAACAAAGACTACGTACAAAGTGTTCCAGTGTAATTTTGACACTTGTAAGCATGCTGTTATAAGAAATGAATCAATGTCCATGTGGTGTTTTATTCCTCTTATACTACAACAATTTGCCAGTGCTATGCATATGCCAATGTTATATTTCTTGTCATCTCTGGTGCTATCATAACAGCTATAAACTGTCACTTCCTGACCAGCCTTCCTTTTGTTCTCTCTCAGGGAGGTCATAAGACATCAAACAAAGCTTGGCATGTTACTGAGAAACCACAAAACCCCTCGTCCTGAACAATTTCCTGTATCGGAAAATCTAAAGTTACAGCTTTATCTCTGACTGACACTGGGACTCCTGTGAAAAACTAGAAAACTTTTTACACGTTTTTTTTCTTTTTCTTTAATCTGTATGTGGAGCGTCCACTATACAAGTTAGTTGTTACTATCGTAGCGGAGACGTATTAGAACACACAAACTAATATAAACGTTGTTATAAATTGTGTGGTCCTTGCAAAATTCTGTTAGCAAACAAATAAGCTCAGTTGACAACAAACCCCAACAGATTTCAATATGTAGTCTTTTTTCCCACCCACATTCATAAACTGTGTGTGGGGGTGTTACTGATGAAATTCACAACATTAGTTCATCTTTCATCAAGAGGTGTGACAAACAGAACTCCGTGTGTGTTTACATCATGCCAAGAGGAAATGACAGCCATGACCTCAGAGAAGCAACTATTGCTACTCATCAATCTGGGAAGGGTTATAAGGCCATCTCCAAACAATTTGAAATTCACCATTTTACAGTGAGAAGAATTGTTTACAAATGTTGAGTCTTAAAGTCATCTTCCTAGGAGTGGGCGTCACATCAATTTCAGTCCAAGGACAGACCGTTTAATGCTCAGAGATATAAAGAAAATGTCCAGTTATTTTTGCTAAAAGTGGTTTGTAAGGTGTATTTCTATTTCCCATCAGGCCTTTGAATGTTTTTCGAAAAAAAATTGATTACATGTTGAAATCTGATGTGTGTTTTTGTTGTCACCTGAGGTTATTTGTTTATAGAAGTTGGTGAGGACCTCATAATTGTTATTTAGGCCTTGATAAATAAAAACATAGAACTGAAGGTGGGTGCACTTACTTTTCCCCATGACTGTAACTAGTGGTCGTATGTTTTAGTATCTCTGGTTTGTGTTTATTTACTCAGCATGATTGCTTAACGTCCAATTAGCCAATTATATGCTGAATAGACTACAAAAGTACAACTTTTTTCAGTTCTCATCTTTTTGTTTTAGGTATGCAGTATTTATGTACAACGTCCCAAATCAAGTCACCCAATATAGCATATGCGCACTCTGTTTGGACCTTGTTGAAGTCTGTCTCTGCGTTTTTATTTTCCTGTCTTCAGAATCCAGAGAAATACTATGGAGACCGAACCAAAGCCAGCCTCACCCAGTTTGCAATGCAGTTTGTGACGACCAAAGTGACGGAACTGTGGCAAGGTACCGTGACTCATCTCACCCAATATTCAGCTGTCCTTACAGTGCTCTCAACTAATATTGGCACCCTTGGTAAATATGAGCAAATAAGGCTGTGAACAATTGTCTTTACTGTTCAACATTTTGATCTTTTGTTTAAAAAAATTTCACAAAAATTCTCTCCGCTCATGGATATCAAACAATTGCAAACACAACACAGGTTTATTTATATATATATATATATATATATATATATATATATATATATATATATATATATATATATATATATGTGTGTGTGTGTGTGTGTATGTATATATATATATGTGTGTGTGTGTGTATGTATATATGTATGTATAAAATAAAAACTTTGTTAAATATGGGTGTGCAACAATTATTTCCACCC
Organism: Ameiurus melas; assembly: GCA_012411365.1. Taxonomy (NCBI): domain Eukaryota; kingdom Metazoa; phylum Chordata; class Actinopteri; order Siluriformes; family Ictaluridae; genus Ameiurus; species Ameiurus melas. Next base: position 31,660,798 of record CM022758.1, on the reverse strand, counting down.
TTTTGAATTCATATGAGATAAATATATTTGAAGTATATTCTCATTGTTATTGTTCAACCATGACTTCCTATTTCACAGGGGTATAAATATGAGGTAACATATAGGGGAAATTCCCTTAGTCATTCATAACAATGGGTAAGACCGAGGAATATAGCTGTGATGTACGGCAAAAGGTTGTTGAGCTTTACAAAATGGGAAGTGGGTATAAGAAAATAGCATAAGCATTGAAAATTCCCCGTTTCCACCATCAGGGCAATAATTAAGAAGTTCCAGTCAACTGGAAATGTTATGAATCGACCTGGAATTGGACGTGTGTCTATATCGTCTCAACACACTGAAGAGGACTGTTCGAGTGGCCAAAAAAAATTGTTGCACATATATATATATATATAAATATATATAAAACATATATATATATATAAATTTATTTATTTTTTTTATTAGATAAACCTGTGTTTTGTTTGCAGTTGTTTGATATCCATGAGAGTAGAAAATTTTGTGATTTTTTTTTTTTCTTTTTTTTTTAAACAAAAGATCAAAAGGGTAAACAAAGACAATTTTCACAGCCTTCTTTGCTCATAATTACCGAGGGTGCCAATATTAGCGGAGGGCGCTGTGTGTCCTTATCATTTCACGGTGCTCTAACCAAGACGTTCGGTCTCTGCTCTACTTTTAAGGGAATGTTTTCACTGAGATCGATCAAGCGTTTGCTGCTAGAATCGGGTGGCTCATAACCTTCTGCGCTGACACCGGAGGTGAGATTCCAGCTGTTTAACCTTTCAGAGTAATTTTAAAGCGAGACAGAATCCAGATCAGAGCTGAGGTCCAACTTGGGCACTCCTGGGGTTTTTGATCACTAGCGCAGAATTGTTTTCACACATAGATGTACCGGTGCATCTCAAAAAATCAGAATATCATGGAAACGTGAATTTTTTTCCTAGTAATTTGATTCAAAAAGTGGAACTTTCGCACATTCTAGATTCATTACACATGAAGTGGAATATTTCAAGCCTTTTCTTTTTCTTTTAATCTCGATGAGTATGGCTTACAGCTCATGGAAATAAAAAATCCAGTATAGTCAGTGTATAAAAAAGCAAAACGATGGTGGGGTGTAGCCAAGGTGAACAAGTGATGTAATCGGTGTGCAGCCTGAACACCGTGTAACACAGTCATGATCTTTAGTTTAACTCAGGACAATTTGATATAGGTTAGGTAAGCTATAGACAGGTTTATATTAATGCCCTTTTTCAAATACATTACCATTTACATTACCATTTACTTAAGAGTTTGTTCAGAAAGACTTGTACAGCGAATGCTCCATATAATTGAAGACTAATTATAAATTGGATGGGGAAAAAAGCACATTGTTGCATAACAAAGCAAAATGTATGATTTTTGATGTGCTGAAGTTTTTTGTGGTTAGAAGACGATTATGTAAAGTTTATTGGAGTTTGTAGGAGTTTATGTAAAGTTTATAGGTTTTGTACACTTTTCAGGACAGAGGAGTTTACAGTTTCTCAGTAAGACAACAGGTCCAAGAGAGGGAATACAGAAGAGGCTGGTGAGGGAAGGGGTTCATGCAGTTCCTGCCGAAACTATCGGAACGGCAAGGCTGATTCATTTGTTTGTGCTGTATATCAAAGACATTTGGGTTTGAGATCAAAGGATTGATATGTGAAGAGAGTTTAGGACTTCTGCTTTTATTTCCTGTGAAGTTTACATCTAAATTTATGGCATTTGGCAGACGCCCTTATCCAGAGTGACTTACATTTATCTCATTTTATACATCTGAGCAGTTAAAGGCCTTGCTCAAGGGCCCTGTGGTGGCAGGTTTGTGCTGGGATTTGAACTGATGACAAAATTAACCACTGAGCTACCACTGCCTCTGCAGGTGTGTTAAACGTCTGTATCAGACCACCCAATTTTAAGGTCAGCAAAAGTACAGGCATATCCCTCGCTTACAATAACTGCATCAAACCTGCGACTCACTGACATCACCAAGCTCTTGGTTTCTTCTATTGTGATTCTTTCCCAGGCTTTTACCACAGCCTCTTTCAGTTGTTGTTTGTTTCATAGGTTTTCTCCTCTTCAGTCTTCTCTTCAGAAGGTGTAATGCCGCTCAACTGGGTTAATGAATAAAAGTAATGTCTGGTGATTGACTTCGCCGGTCTAAAACCTTCCACATTTCCTCCCCAGTGTTTTGGCCAATCTCCAAGCTGTAAGGACTCCAAGATATAAATATGAGGAATCGAAAGCTGTCGTCTCATATTCATCTTTTGATCTCAAACCCAAATGTCTTCAAGGAACAGTGAGAACAATAGAATTGTTTTAGCCTCTGTGTTCCAATACTCATGGAGGAGACTGTATAATGTTAGTGATAACAGGAAATAACTTGTCTCGGTGGACGTTCCGTAACATAAAATATAGATTTGTACAAACAGCTAAAAAGCATGTTATGTTGTTCCTTGATGAATTTAAAGACGTAGTTGTTGGGAAATCAGTGTGGTATAACGAAATAACATACTTCAGGCTGGTGGCGGTAACACATCATCACACCACCTCAGCGTGGATTATTTTCTGTCTCGTGTTTTTCCTTACTCATTAGATACTTGTAAATTTCTGGAAATAGTGGTTTCGTTTTAATTCGATGGTTATAATCAATTTATGTATTTTAATATATATAGATTGTCTGGAATCTCAGACGAGACGGAAGCTCGCTGGAATGTTGGTAAGTGTTTTATTTATTTCCTTTTATTTATCATATCTAATGACACAGCGCTTGGGGAGGGTTTCACTGCTCTGTAGTGATCAGAGCTGTTATACCGATACAATAGGTGTTGAAATGAAAGTGTGTGTGTATGTTGTAGAACAGTCTAGTGAAGGTGGGCTGGATGGACTGCACCTTACACACTGATCTGTGTGAAAGCTTTGACGTCACGTCCAGCACGACAGCTTTGTTTCCCCCCGGCAGCTCCCTCAAACAGGAGGGCAGCGTGCTGGTAAGATCTTGTTTCCTCACCGTCGTTGTCTTCTTCCTCCTCTTCCTCGTTCTTTTCCGCTCTCCTCTACTCCCTTAATATCATTCTCCTTTTCCCACTCTTTCTTTTACCCCTTGTTCTTCTTCTTTCTCTGCTTCTCTCTCGCCTATATATATATATATATATATATATATATATATATATATATATATATATATATATATATATATATATATATATATATATATATATATATATATATATTTTTAGATGAACAATACTGTTTTGCTAGTAAATTTCATGATATGATCGCCCATGTAAATACACCCTTATTTTTCTATGGAGTGAGCTGATGTTCATCCCAGAACGCCAGTTTAAACTTAGCAAGTGGTATTATATTTACGGTTCCTTGCCAGCTGTGAATTTAACACTTAGCTGTTATTAAGTTCATGGTAACTCTCAAGCTTTGCAGATATGTGCTATCCAGCTAACTTCAGTCATTAGCTAGCATGCAAGCTAGCTTATTTCCAAGCAGCAGCAGTGTTCTCACAAGTTTAACCACAGTGAACAAATTCACGCCAGTAGCACGTATTCATCGGATAATTTTGAATGCGCAAGCAATCTGAGGGATCAAGGCTTTGTTTTCTCAACTGTTTGTTCTCACACCTAGCTCAACCCAATGATTTGGCAGTGTTGCATGTGTAAACCAAAGACGTGCAATACAAATATACAGCACATTTTTTATATTTTAAGAGAATAAGATGCATTTTCACCTTTGCCAATTCTTAGCATTTAGTAGTAATGCAATCCAAATTTTCTTTTTTTTTAACTAAATACAAAGAACTATTTTTAAACTAACGGTTGTACTTTAACAACTATTATTATTATTATTATTATTATTATTATTATTATTATTATTATTATAAGTAGTAGTAGTAAATTGCATGGTTTATGTAGATTCTTAAAAGTTATTTATTTTAAGGTTTACAATGTGCTTAATTTTTAATAAATGACTGGAGAATACTGTATTTACTGATTTTTGAGAAACATGTGATGTGTGTGTGTGTGGTGGCTAGAGTAATGTAAATGTAAAGCAGTCAATTACCAACTTGGAACGATTTCATACAAATGATTCTTTTAAAATCCACATGCTCACTCTAAACGACAGAATTGTTGGTTTTTGTTCCAGTTTCTGAAGACTCTGGATGCCAGAGAGATCTATGCACAGGTGTTGCAGCACATGCCCGACCTAGAGATTCTCTCCAAGCAGAGCTTTGAGGTACTCGATCTGATCGTAAAGGTTAATAGCACAGGCCTTATTTTTTCATGGAATGAGCTGATAGATGTTCATCCCAGAACACCAGTTTAAACTTAGCATGTGGTACTGTACTATATTTACAGTTCCTTGCCAGATGTGAATTTATCATTTATCTGCGAAGCTTGAGTTGCCATGAACTTACAAACAGCTATGTGCTATCCAGCTAGCTTCAGCCATTAGCTAGCATGCAAGCTAGCTCATATCCAACCGGCAGCAGTGTTCTCACAAGTTTAACCACAGTGAACGTATTCACGCCAAAAGTGTTTCTTCTCACACCTAGCTCAACCTAGTGTTATGGCATTGTTGCATGTGTGAAACTCACTCATGTAGGACTCTCCAAAGACTTATAAGTCGAATAAGATGCATTTTCACCTCTACCAGATACCTTATCTGTAAAATAAATAACGACATTGTCTCACGATATTGAATTAGATTCATCGACACCAGACACTAATACCTGACAACACACTCCATTGTATATTTAAAAAAAAAAGGTTTCTGAACACCTGACTGTCACACCCATATGTGCTTGTTGAACATCTCATTCCAGATGTAGTACCCCTTTGCTGTTAGAATAACTTCCCCTCATCTGGGAACGCTTTCCGCTAGATTTCAGAGCGTGGCTGTGTGGATTTGTGCTTATTCAGCCACAAGAGCGTTAGTGAGATCAGATACTGATGTCTGATGAGGAGGTCTGAGGTGGAGTCAGTGTTCCAGTTTATCCCACACGTGTTCCGTGGGGTTGAGGTCACGGCTGTTGAATTTTGGAATGTTCTTGCTTAAAGGAGTTTGCTGTTCGAGCGGGGCAGAACAATCCATCCATAAGCACTTGTACAGTAACACGTGAGAATGTTTTCTGCTTGATTCTAAATGTCCGCAAAAGATTCTGTACGATATTTTAACGTTTTACAATTGTAACTAATCTGTAGAAAAAACTCGGTGTAAAATACCGCTATTTGTGGCATACGTTCTCCGGACACTTTTGTAACCATGTACTTGTACACCTGCTCATTCAGTTATCCACTCAGCAGAGCAATGCATAAAATCATACAGATACAGGTAATGTTGCGTGGTCTTTTTATCTTCAGCTGTCCAGTTTTGGTGATCCTGTGCCCACCTTAGGCTCAGATTCCTGTACTTGGGTGACACTATTGGAATTGTTGTGATGATTTATTGCTTTACTTTACTGTTATTCGAGTTACTGAACTCTTTTTATCAGCTTGAACTAGGGATTTTACGATACCAAAAATCTAGTAGTCGGTACAGGTACCACCAAAAGTACACGATACTTGATACCAAAGTCGATCCCACGGTGTGGTTTAAAAAAAAAACTCCTGGTGGACATGCTCCTCTGGCTGATACTGGCAAAAAAAAGAGAGCGAGGGATATTTTAGATATCAAACACTGTCTGACAAGGACTAATAAAACAGTGGAGGCTACAAGTACTAAATTGCACTCCTAAATGTGTACACCCACTCACACACACACACCTTATACTCTGAATGCAAGCATTAGTTTAAATTCACTGATATGGTGACAGGCTGAAAAGATTTATTAAAACCATAACGTGACTAATTATTAGTGACATTAGGCTAGATTTAGCCGACAGGACACGGGCTGAATGGTGATGCATGGTGGCCCATTAGGAGGTAGTTTATAATATTGCAATGCGTTAGCGTCGTTAACATAGTCATGGTGAAATTAATGTATTAATCAGTAAATCATAGCCAAATCAAAACCCATTTTGAATATTCTGGACCATAAGATATTCATGTTTGTAGCATATAAAGCAGGTACTGTGACTCTAACAGCAATGTGGGCAGAATATCTGATCGCTTGGATTAAATGCGCTAATTGTCCTTTTTCTGAATGTAATTTCAGGACAAGTTGGCTCAGCACCGTTGGCTGGTCAGTTTCACCTTTGGGGAGAAGAACACGGCCACCCACGAGTACAAAAAGCTCAGCGCTCTGCTCAAAGACTCCCACATACAGGTTAAGGCTTGTTTCAGTGGTCGTGTGACACTTGTGCAGCTCTGAGACCGAGAAGAAAGAATTTAACAGAGAAAAGTATTTTGGTGTGGGGATTGTGGTTTGAATCCTGACTATATCACAGTCATCAGTGTCTGTAAGGTAAATGGGTGTCTCAGGTAAACAGCACAGAGCTATCAGTACTCTTCTTTGTGTATTCAGCTGCTCTGTGGTGTTCATAGGGGCAGTTAAAAAGACAGGCACATGTGTTGGCCATCACCCACATATGAATAAATGGAAAGAAACTTTTGATATGAATTCTATACAAGTTTTCAGTAGTGTACTGAATATCCGGACTTTGGCTGATGCACACTGCCGGTCAAAAGTTTGTGGACACTGGACTGAAATGTCATGGTGTATAATTAAACATGTGAAATCAGTGTCATAGACACCGACAAAATAATTGTGCCGACGTATTCGTTTCTTTCATTAGAAAACGAACATGTTATTTACAAAATAATCTTTATTTAAACGGATGACTCAGGGAAAAATATTCCGAAAAGCAGTCGATAAGCGTCCAGCGTAGGTGTGAACTCCTTTAATCCTGTTTAAAAAGCATCTCAGGGAAATTCCTCAAGAAATTGGGTGAGGAAACGCCAACACTTCTAGGCAAAAAGCGTTTCTACTTAGAAGATGCTAAAATACTAAATTATTTTGATTTATTTTGGATTCTTTATCACAACATAATTTCCATAGTTCCATTTGTGTTACTCCAGAGTTTTGATGACTTTATTGTTATTCTAAAATGTGGAGAAAAAATAAAGAATGAGTGTGTCTAAACTTTTGACTGGTAGTGTATACTGTACATTTTTCCTTTTTTTCTAGTATAATAAGTTAATTTCTATTAATATATGTACAGTCTAAATTGTGTAGTTCCGCTGTTATTGATGGCTGTAACTTCTCTAATGATTGTACAGGTAGGGAAGGTGGACTGCATGTCTGAAGCAGAGCTATGCGCTTCCCTCTACATCCAGAAGCCCTGTGTGGCTGTTTTTAAAGGCCTCGGCATTCACAACTTTGAGATCCACCACGGTGCGTTCAAAGACCTAATGGTCCTGTCTGTTTCCTGGAAATGTCCCCATGTAATATCTCTGTGCCTTGGAGAAGTGTATGAGGTTGCAAAAACAATTCCTTTTTGTCACTGTAACGTTTCAGTGATGTAAGCTTTGCATAAACTGCATGCTTTTCATTTGTCTGAAATATATTTAAGTGTTGATTATAACAGAAGTACCTATGATAGAAATAGTCTCAGTACGCAGTAGTTTTAACGTCAGCTACAAACAATGCTATGCTTTGTGCATGGTTAGTCGTGTTAACATTGTTGCTGTGTCTGTCGTTGTAATTTGTCCTCAGGTAAAGATGCACTGTATAACATTGTGGCTTTCGCTAAAGAGAGTGTGAGCGCCCATGTTACCACACTGCGGCCAGAGAATTTCCCTCGGGACGAGAAAGAGCCCTGGGTAGTGGACTTCTTTGCCCCGGTAATACAATAATACTGATTTAAACTGAATGATTCTTACACAAAACCTATTGTTATTTATAAGTACAACTGTAGAATATCATTAACACCATACACCATGACACCGGTATAATCAACATGCCCTTAGTGCACATGCAAACCCTCTTTATTGACTTAATCATGCGATGCAGAATTACTTGTCGTACTTGTGGATTCTTAGGCTTTATAAGTGTGCCGTGACAAAATTTGTGTGTGTTGTAGTGGTGTCCCCCATGTCGCGCCCTGCTTCCTGAACTCAGAAAAGCCTCCGTTCAGCTTCATGGTCAGATGAAGTTTGGCACTCTGGACTGCACCATACATGAGGGACTGTGCAACATGGTGAGCAGCGACACTTCACTCAGACTTCACTGCTGATTAACCTTACGTCGATTATTTCATTTTTAAGGTCCTTAAAGTCTGTCGCAGTGAGGCAATTCTGTTGTTAAACCCTGCGTTCACCCTAGCGATAATTTGTGTTCTGCGTATGCTCATGACATATAGCCCACGGTATGTTTAAGTTGATATTAAATACTGAATATGAATGACTTCAAAGTGCAGACTTTACACTTCAATTTGAGGATGTTTACATCCACATCAGGTGATCGGTGTAGGAATTACAGCACTTTTTATATGAAAGTAATTGGACAGTTGGGAGCTCAGCTGTTCCATGGTCAGGTGTGTGTTATTCCCTCATTATTTCACTTTCAGATAAACAGATAACAGTCTGAAGAGCTGTCACTGCCTGTGCCATTATCTTTGCAACAACAAGAAGCATGGAGTCGATTCGAGCCATGCTGCTGTTGATTATGATGATGTTTTGCTAAAGAGGTAATTGAGAAAAGCTGGAAAAGAGATAAGCAGTGGTAGTAAAGCGAGTTCAGAAGGCTCGTAATGCTAGACTTAAAGTAAGCAAATGGATTTGCTCACGCCCATCTCACTTAACAGACTTTTTTTAATTTTAAGTGTACTTTTTCATTGCGGGTCACCGTTTCCAGTTCCCATTGTATTTCATCCTCGGCATGAATACTTGATAAGGCCCGAACCTCGTCGATGGTCCATAGGTCGTATTATTTAAGAAACACCATTGTGTTGCAATAAACAACTGTTACTGTACGCACCGCAACAGACTTTCAAAAATGCTGGCTGAAAAAAAAAAAGGCTGTGTGCACTCAACCAATCAGCATGTTCATTGCCCAAGTCCCCCACCCCCCCAAAGTTCCTGGCCTTTGAAAAAGTACCACTTCCTGAGTAGGGACTTTGCGAGGGCTAAATATTTTTACCTGGAACTAATTTAGTTAATTTAGACTCTGGTCCCTGTGGTGGAAAAACACTGAGTACCTCTAAAAGTCCCTAGTTCCTGGGGAAAGTTCTTACAGTGGAAAAGTGGTAGAAGTCAACAATCAAGAGAAGAATTCACCAGAGTGAATACAGAGGGCTTACCACAAGATCGAAATCATTGATAAGCTGCAAAAACAGGAAGACCATCTTAGAGTATACCAAAAACTTAAAAAAAAAAAATAGTAAAAAAAAAAACCCCAGCTCTGGAACAGCATCCTATAGACTGATGAGACAAAGATGAAGTTGTACCAGAATGATGGGAAGAAAAGAAGGTGGAGAAGCTCATGATCTGAAGCGTATCTCCTCACCTTACGAAATGGGTGTGTATGGCTGCTAATGGAACAGCGCCCATCTATTGATGATGATGCTGACAAAACCAACACAATTAATTCTGAGGTGTTTAGGCTTATAATTTAGGCTTATTGGATGGTGCTTCACAGTGGAGATAAACAATGACCTGTAGCAATATTCAGAACAACCCAGGACTTTTTTAAGGAGAAGAAGTGAAATGTTTTGCATTGGCCAAGTCAATCACCTGACCTGAATATACTTGAGCTGCATTCACTTGCTGAAGGTAAAACTGAAGCCAAACACCTCAAGAACACGCCGGACATGAAGGTAGCTGCAGTAAAGACCTGGCAGAGCATCACCATGGAAGAAACCCAGTGTCTGGTGATGCCTGTGGGTTCCAGACTTTGACTGCAAAGGTTTGCGACCAAGTGTTAAAAATGACAATTTCATTTATGATGTTAGCTTGTCCAATTATTATTGGTTCCTTAAAAAGTAGGGTGGTATATAAAAAAGTGTTATAATTCCTACACCATTCACCTCCTTTGGATGTACATACCCTCAAATTAAAGCTGAAAGTCTGCTTCAACCCCAGACAGATAAAAATAACTAACTTTGTCAATGGCCAAATGTTTGTTGATGCTTTGTAAAAAATAGAATTTTGTAAAAAATATATTTTTGTAAAAAAAATGTATTCACACATTTATTTTATTTGATGAAGTATTTTTTTAAACAGTTCACTGTTTTATGCCCCTTTTTAAAATTTTTATGCAACCATTTTCTGGTTTAAAAAGAAAATGGTATCTAATTCCGTTGCATTCTCAGACTGCTATGCTCATCTACCTTCACCTGAGGTTGTATTAATGAAATGGCTGTTTAGATTAGTGTGGGAAAAGAACTAAGATGAACGTCAAGAGGGGAAGCTGACTTTTATATGATGTGGGATTGATTTTGCAGTCATAAGTTTATATACACCTTACAGAATCTGCACAACATTAAAAATTAAGTAAAAATAAAAATATATAATATGATAGTTGTTCACGAGTCCCTTGTTTGTCCCACAGCGACTATATGATGTCGAGATCCGTCTTTTCACACTGAGGACGACTGAGGGACTCGTACATGACTAGTACAAACGGTGTAAACATTCACTGATGCTCAGTAAGGCAACACGATAAATTAAGTGCCAAGGGGGTGTAAACTTTTGAACAGGATGATCGGTGTAAATAGTTATTATTTTGTCTTCTGGGAAGCATGCAAATATCTTATGTCACTTCTGAAAGGCAGTACTAAATGAAAAAAAAATAAGACCTTTAAACAAAATAACAATAATTTACACCGATCATCCTGTTCAAAAGTTTACATATAAACAAGGGACTCATGAACAACTCTAACAAAACATAAAAACAGTTATTGAATACGCAGGTAACGAGGCACAGTATTAAAAATCACACGTGTGTAAACTTTTGAACCGGTTCAATTCTGTAAATTCAGTTAGTTTTGTGTCTTAAAGACTATATGTAAACGTCTGTTATGCGAAATAGATTATTCCGCGAGGCGTGTGCAAACGTATGACCTCAACTGTAATTCCAACAGGCTGTGGGATGAGAATATAGGGTTTGTAAGTTTAGGAAACTTACTCTCATGTCTCAAATATCATGCTAATCTAATCAGTAAATTAGTCATTTGTCTATTGTAGATTTCATGAATTTGCCTCAGATCTCCTCTGGTATGTTTTTCATTACATTTGCAAAGCAAAAACCACGAAATAACGGAAACCCAGATTTGTTTTCCACTTTTCTTTCTGCTTATAACCTGTCTGAGAAGTTTCAGGGTGCCCACAGACATACACACTCTCTCTCTCTCTCTCTCTCACACACACACACACACACACACACACACACCAACGAACGAATCAACGCTCAGTTGTGTTGCTCAGCAAGGATTTAAAATCAGATTTTTTCAGGATCATATTTACTTTGTGAGAAGCTTTGAAATGAAATTTTAATAAAAAAAATTATTTGCTAAATAAACTTGCTAAATAAAATGCACGGACTCACCTATAGACATTTAGCATTGGTTTGCTTTTAATTGTTGAGATATGTATTTTCTATAGTATGTATAGTACAGGTATTGAAGTGAGTTCTCTAACATGTTGTGGAGATCTTGGTTCTAGATAAATTAGACAGGGCCCTGACTGCTTCCTGATGAGTCTAATAGTGTGCAAAATCACAGATAACCATCTTCAAAAGAAAACAAAAGGTGTTCTCAGAAAATGCTGATGCAATAAGGTTTGAGTGCATATTAAGTACATGGTTTTATTTTTCTCTGAAATCAGTCTTTTCAATTTCACCCTTTTCAGCTTTTATTTATATAGTGCTTTTTTTTTTTAACAAGTGCTTTCAGACATTGTGATGATCAGAAATCCGGATGTGGGTTTAAAGTTATCTCTAATAAGCAAGCTACAAGTAAAAAAAAAAAAAAAAAACCTTGAGAGAAACCAGACTCAAAAGGGAACCCGTCCTCACCTGAGTGACACCAGATTATAGTGCGATTATAAGTCTTTACTTTTCTTCAGCTGCGTACTATAAAGTCATAAGGAACGATGTTCAGTGTGAGCATTGATCGTCTTTATGATTACAGCAGTGCTTCAGTATCCAGGTGAGATCCAGGTTATCTCCTAATGATTTGATGCTTACGCACCCCTCCCCCCTTTCTGATTTGCAGTACAACATTAACGCCTATCCAACAACCGTTATCTTCAACAAGTCCAGCATCCATGAGTACGAAGGTCACCATTCAGCAGATGGCATTCTGGAGTTCATTGAGGTGAGATGACACTAGAGAGTTGTTTTAACTTTTTTTTTTTTTATTATTATTACCAGAAGCCAAATAGTGGAATTTCTACCTCTATTGGGACAGTGTTCAGCATTGAATTTATTTGTATGATAGCACTCCAGAGTAATGGCTAATGCATCACATGATAGTAGACACTCAGGGGTTTAAAAATGTGCAGTTTTTCTTAAGTATTTATTTTCTTAACCAAGCCTACTAGATTTAAATCTTATAATTTTATTGTGGCAGTTGTATACAGTATTTTACTATTTAAAACACACACACACACACAAAAAAAAACGTATGCTACAGTGAGGGGAAAGAAGTACTTGATCCCCTGCTGATTTTGTACATTTCCCCACTAACAAAGTAATTATCAGTCTATAATTTTAATGGTAGGTTAATTTGATCAGAGAGAGACAGCATAACAACAAGAAAATCCAGAAAAACGCATTTCAAAAATGTTATAAACTCATTTGCATTTTAATGAGGGAAATAAGTATTTGTCCCCCTCTCAATCAGAAAGATTTCTGGCTCCCAGGTGTCTTTTATACAGGTGTAGCCTCACTGTAGTTGTGCTGTCCATTTTATCTCTGTACCATTGTTATTAGTACAGGGGGCTCATACCCCTCCCATTTCTCTTCACCCTGCTCACCAGAGTCATGATACTCTACACACAGAAACCTAACAGTGTTCTGACTTATCTTACAACAGACTTGCAGCGATAAAATAAATAATCAATGAAATGCTAGTGTACTTGTCAGAAAGAGTTACACACTTTCACCGATGAGTATATTCGAACAGCCATTATATGTCTGGTGTCTGAAGTTTACTTCTTATGAAGATAACAAGCAATGGAAGCTCAAAGCTGCCCCTTTAGCGTCATACAACCTGCTAGTCCTATTTGTCATAAACTGTTCACCATCGAGTGTGTGTCTAGTCAACTACCTGGCTTTATATTTCTCCCATGTTTTCAACATTTTAATCAGAGTGCATCGATGAACTTTAATGTCGCAGGTATTCATTTTTGACAGTGTGTCATAAGGTGTATCATTCCTCAGAAACCACATGAGGAAGTCTGTGTGTAATGCTGAACAACTCTTTGAAGCAAATGGCTGTGTGACATAAGCATGATTCAGACATCAACACATCATTTGAGTACATTCGGGGAAAGTGGAACGTTGTGTTCCTCTCATTTTAGGTTAGTTATTAGTTAGTTAGTTTTAGGTCCTGTTCGTTTGAAATGTTTTGGGAATGCAGATATTTTGAGAACATCTGCTAGGTTTCTGTTCAGGTTTATGATGAAATGTTTGTACAATTTGTGCAACAGGAAATGGTAATGTTAAACAGGTTGCTCGTTACGGGGTGTGTTTCAGGACCTGGTCAACCCTGCGGTGGTGACTCTGGACCCAGACTCTTTCCATCAGTTGGTGAAGAAGAGGAAACAAACAGAAACATGGATGGTGGACTTCTATGCACCATGGTGTGGTCCATGCCAGGCTTTGCTCCCTGAGTGGAGGAGGATGGCACGGGTACTTGATTTTAAATAAACATATAGTGGATATTAAAAGTCTACACACCCCTGATAAAATTGCAGGTTTTTTTTTTTTTTAATGTAACCAAAAAAAGATGAATCATGCCAGGTTGTTTTTCCAGCTTTAATGTGATCCAGCAACCTACAACATTCAAGTGAAAAACAAACCAAAACTTTTTTGGAAAATAAAATATTTAAATGACCTGGTTGCGCAAGTGTGCACACCCTTTTATAACGGGGCATGTACCTGTTCCCAGAATTACCCAGTCACATTCAAACACGTCAATTCACCATACAATAAAGATCAGCTCTTTCTGTCAGATTTTCTTCACGTCTTCTTGGTTTCATCTGTCTGCAGAAGCCGTGGTCATCAAAAAGCTTAAAAAGCATGTACAAGATGTCCTCGTCAAACGGTTCAAAAGGATTTCCAAAACGTTAGATGTAAACTGAGCCCTTTCCAACAATAAGAAAATAAAAAAACATCCAAGCCTAAATCACCCAAAATCACGTGATGCAATGTTTTATGGTCTGATGAGAGCAAGACATAATTCTAAAATATATATTTGGTGCAAAATCAAGACTTTATCACTTTATAATCAAGACACGTTTATCACTCTAGAAGAACATCATACCCACGGTGAAGCATGGTAGTGGCAGCATCATGCTCTGGGACTTTAGTCAAAATAGAGGGAATCATTGATGCAAAAAATCAATTTTTGTCATTGCTGATATCTGTATAGACTCAATAATGACTCAAAGCACAAATTCAAAGTCAACAAAGGAACTGCTTCACAAGAAGATCACTCAAAACATGTGGTTAAGGGTGTGCATACTTTTGCAAACAGGATATTGTAAGTTTTTCCTTTGACTTTTAAAAAAAACAACTTTAATCTTTAAAAAAAAGATTTTTAATGTTCTTTTCTGCAATTTTCAATTTTGTTAGGACTAAATGATATGATTTCTTTAAAGATGCAGTTCTATTTTACTTTTATATTTTATTCTTTATTAGTATTCTTGTCTTAATACAGATGCCTGTTGGATCTAGATGAACATTTATGTAGTATTGTCTCTCTCTCTCCCTTTGTGTAGATGGTGAGTGGGATGATTAGCGTGGGATCAGTGGACTGTCAGAAGTACCACTCATTCTGCCAGGGCGAGAGCGTGCGTGCTTACCCCGAGCTTCGTATCTACCCACAAAACAGCAACCATCGAGACCAACACCAGTACGAGCACTCAAACACATAACACCATTCACACAGTGTTGTTTGTATGCGCGAGTGTTCATAAATGTTATTTTAATGTTTCTCACTACCGATACGTTCTAGATTATTCATAGTGTCCCGACTCACACAAATGCCACAACAGGCTTTTACTTCCGAGATCGGGCAGACAAGACGGATTCAAACCATACCACCACGCAAATACATCACGTCCGTTACGTTCTGACATCATCATGTTTCAGAATGTGTGATATCGTTTACACCATGCCTATGTAGCAGCATTCAAGCTAACAGATATTTTACTTTTTTAAAAAAAAAAAGAAGAAGCTGAATAATGAAAAATATCAATTTCCCTATCGTTCTGTTAAACCTCCTGTAGAGGGGCTACTTTGTGAATCCCACAGAACAGCATGAACATTCATATTGTGACCAGCATCAAAATTATAACACTTCAAAATGAATCTAATAGTATTATAGCACTTTATCATAATCTCAGAGACCAGTATATGCATCCATAAGTGTATTATAATATTATTTTACACATCACCCAACCATCCAAGGTTAGAGAGGTTGGGAAACGCATTATAATGCTTCATCATTCTGCTGTTTCACTCAACAACATCTCTGCAAACTTCTGTCTTAGCCGTAGAGATCTGTGTTTGCGTACTTGGCTTTACTCTGACCAAAACACACAGTCACAACCATATTTCTCTTTCATTTTTATGTTCTGTTTTCATAGCACCTTTCTTTACTCTATACACGATACAGGTTACACCTTAGTTGCTTTACGAAAGCTTTCATTTGCTTTTTGGATTATTTTTTAATCACTAACTGTTTTTTTTCCTCTGTTTTTTTTTAGTAATATCACAGATAAGGCTGACTGTTATGATACTCATTGCATTACAAGTGCATTAGGAGAAGTAGAAGAATTAGTTATGCTTGCGAAAGTATGTGTTAACATGTTCCTTTTTCTTTTTTTTGGTCCCATAGTAGCTATAATGGCTGGCACAGAGATGCCCACTCCCTCAAGACCTGGGCACTCAAGTAAGTGTTTTAAAACTTCTGATTATGATTGAAGTCTTCTACTAAGAGTAAGACTTGTATTGTTGCACAAAATCTTTCTGTGAATGCAAATTGAGAGTTAAGCAAGAAGGCAACGTGTGTTCTGAACCACAGTTATGTTAATAATCCTGAAGAGGATTAAAATTTCCGCTAAGCAAGTTGAACTTGTTTTGAAACACATTTGATTTTGTATGCTGGTATTCATCTGACTCATTAATGATGCTCTCTTTGGTTTTTTTTGTTTTTTTTGAATGTTTTTTTCCACCAGCTCTCTGCCCCGCGCCTCAGTCGACTTATCACCCGAGGATTTTAAAAGGAAGGTTCTGGAAGGGAAGGAACACTGGGTGCTGGACTTTTACGCCCCGTGGTGTGGCCCGTGCCAGCATTTCTCCCCGGAGTTCGAGATCCTTGCTCGGGTATTAAATTCATTAAATTCTCCACCGGAATGCTGTTGTTGTGGTTTTGTTTATTTTTATTTTTTTATTTATTTTTTTTTTAATCTTTGCTTGACTTCACCTTTTCATTTCCCCTTGTGGGAAAGCTGACCTTTTGATGATTGACAAAAACCCGAAAAGTGTAGCACTACAGCAGTAGTAAGAGGTAGCTCAAAGGGCATTTCATACCATACACTGATGTTTTTCTCTGTGAACTCATTATCTCATTATCAAGATGTGTAGAAGCTCCCCACACACTGTGCAGCATCTTGTTCTTCTTATTAACACCAGATCTTTATCAAGCTGACCGTTAACTCACACCACACAGACAGTTAGATTGTGCAAGAGTGTGACACTACATGATCTGACAGGCAGTGAACCCAGAATGACCTCTGACAATTGTAAACTGTCAAGGAACTGTCATGATATTCTGTTCATATCACAGTTTATACCTGTTGAATTCTCTATTCTGATTGGTCAGAAGGTGTTGATTATTTTTTTGTAGCAGCAGCTCTATCAGTAGTACCAGCTGCAGCACAGGTTTTATTCTACAGGGTGTCCAAAAACTCAGGAGCGAATAGGGGTTAAACTACATATGTGTATTTATTTTTTACATACAGGTAAAAAAATACATTAACATTGGATGAAAAGTTAGAGATAATGCCTCTTGGTACTTCTTGGTTTTCTCAATGGTTCCTGACTTGTCAGACACCCTGTAATATGTTATCATTTCTATAGTAACATTCTCTCCACACAAAGTAAGGCTTCAACAGGTTATTTAACAGAAACATATATATTGTCTGTAAGGAGATGTTGTGTATTAAACATTTATATAGGTTTAAATATAGGCCTTAAAGTCTTACGTTGCCTTATAATACACCTAATACATATGTGTGACGTGTGTCATGTGATCAACAGATGCTGAAGGGCACAGTGAGAGCAGGAAAAGTGGACTGCCAGGCGCACTATGATACGTGTCAGCGTGCGGGCATCAAGTCCTACCCCACCGTCCGTTTTTACCCCTACCTGGGTACTACACGTGTGAGTGTCAGCTTAACTGCATTCTTATGACTTGCTTTTGCTCATACTTTTAATTCAATTTTATTTGTATAGCGCTTTTTACAACAGACATTGTCTCAAAGCAGCTTTACAGAAATATAAACACTGAATACAGATATTAAAGGTGTGAATTTATCCCAACTGAGCAAGCCACTGAGTGGCGACGGTGGCAAGGAAAAACTCCCTAAGATGTCCACTCGTATACACACACCCACACAAACCTGCACGGTCTCTCTTCTTACTCGTACACACCTCTCCTACACAGCGAGACCAAGGAGGGGAGTACATCAACAGCCAGAACTCCAATGTGATTGCTGACATCATCCAGCAGAGACTCCAGCAGCTCAGCAAACAGAAGAAACCCAAATTCAAGGTACAAACCTGACTGCCATCATCAGTAGCCATGTTTACATCCAACTAGTAGTTCAGTTACAATAACTTTAACGTGCATGCACCGAAATCATAGTACAGGTCAATCTGAACAGAATTTCCAAGTGAAATCGTGGGATAACAACAAAAATCTCGATACACACCTGCTGACATCTTGGCTACAAAAATCCTCCTCCTCCTGTATGGAAATGAGGTGACACTTTTAAAACCAATTGCACTGGTTTCAGACCAGATGTAACTCTCACCAGATGTGATTAGGGTACACGTGAACAGTAAGGGTGGTGTAGTTAAATCCTCGTTTCACATGAAATGATAAAATACAACAATTTATCACTGCAGAATATAACTACATTTGTAAGGTTCATTTGAATCAATGAAGGCAGATATGTAATATGTAAAGTATATACATCAAATAAGCTTTAACTCTTTTAATTGATCAGATGTTTGAAAACACCTCGAACTCGAGCACACTGAACTGTCAAAAAGGAGATAGATAGAATATAATATCTAACAGGTTTGTACAGATTTGCAGTTCACTGTCCGGAACCTCTGTGTGGCACAGCTTTCTCACAGAAAAATGTCCTAGATATCCACAAATATGTACACACCAAATTATATAGAATTTTATTTCCATGAGTGATTAGCACCCCCTAGTGTCTAACAGCGATCTCATTCATAAATTTATTCATCTTCTGTAAATGCCTTATAGTGGTCAGGGTCAGAATGGATCCAGGGCATTTACCAGGAACACTGTATGGGAAGCGGTAATACACACACACACACACACCCTAAGAGTAGAGAATCCACCTACCAGCATGTTTTTCTGGAGGTGGGAAGAAACCATAGAACCCAGAGGAAACCCACATGGACACAGGGAGAACATGTGAAACTCCACACAGGCGGTATCGTGAGCTGAGGATCGAACCAGAACCACTGGAGGCAGCAATGCTCTCCACTGCACCACCACAAATGTCTGCTTGTTATAGAATAGCAGCCTCAAAAAGAAAATGGTCAGAAATCTGAACATGGTTTTGCATACATTCCTAGAATCAATACCTGTATATTTGTACCAATTCTGTACCTGTATATCAATCAATACCTGTATATTTGATCTGCTGTACATAAACACAAGATGAAGAGGTCTCTGTGTGTGTGTGACATCATTAAAGACATGGATTCCTTTTTAATCTTACTCAAGTGAAAACTGATAATGTACTTTTTAAGTGCACTGTATAGAGAAAGGCATTGTTTTCAATTTATAATGACAAGACTGAAATATTTTAATGTAGCATCATAACGTCCACCTGAATGCCAAATGTTTCTACTAGTTTTAAACGTTATTATATTTGTGTGGTATTGAGGTCCATTTCAAATAAATAAATAAATAAATATATATTTTTTTTTTATCTGCGATCTGCCTGCAGTGATTGGTGTAACTGATATGATGTTATTAACATGTGACCTGTTGATACATTTAAACAATGTCATTTATTTAATCAAAGATTGTAAGATTAATCTTGTTTGTCTTTTTTTTCTCCCTTTCAGGATGAGCTATAAAAATGTAATTATAAAATAAAAATCCACTGAATCTTGTCCTGTGGCAGAACGGACTGCACTTTTCACACTCCCAGGATGTTTAAAAGACTTTTATTGAGCACCAGAGAAAGTGTGTGAAAGTATTTATACCTCAGCGTGTGACGAGACTCTACAGTTCTTCTCTAAGCACCACCAATATAATGGTTACTGGAACAAGACAATGTTTCTGACCCTAATGATGTTGACTGTACTGAGGAAACGTATCGTCTGCAGTGTGTCTCATATACATGATGTTTCTCTCAGTGTCATGGCGGGAATGATGTATCCTGACCGTTTTCTTCTGTGTTAGTTTTATTTTATTGCAGTGTTGTATTGCGGAGTGTGAGAGCATGATCATATCAAATGTTTTTATTTAATGCTGCTTTCAGGGACGATGTCTGTCTAATGAAAGAGTTTGTTTCACCTCTGTTTCTACTGAAGCATTGTAATCCTTCATGCAGTATGGTTTTCAATGGTTATTACTTTGAATTGAAGATTATGAACAGTATCTAAACTTTTCTCTTCTTGATCAAATTATTACTGGACTGTAAAGCAATAATTATGTCCTGTAGTTATGGGATTGGATGTTCTGTAGTCAGGAAAATTAATTACGTTTTCTCATTTATTCTCTTGACCTTTCCACGGTCATTTAATGCTGTTTTGTACAGCTACATGGTGTAGAATAAAGATTTTTTTCTACACATTTATTTATTTATTTGTTTGCTTGTTTGTCTATTTATTTATTGAGAGCCATGAACTGTGATGGTCAAGTGATCTTCTTCTCAGACACCACATTCAGCCTGAAATATTTTATGACCATCCAATGATTATTCATGGGTCAGCTGATTATATACTGTGTGTATATGTATGTATATATATGTGTGTGTGTGTGTGTGTGAGAGAGAGAGAGAGAGAGAGAGACAGAGAGAGAGAGAGATATGTAGATAGATAGATAGATAAAAATGTGTTTAGATAATCCATGTTAGATCAAATCCATCATTGTGTCGTCTGAACACGTGCTTCAATGGTAGGGATAAGAGTCATGGAAAATCTGACCTTTTGTACAGAGCTAACAATCATTGAAGAGTCAAGATACTGCACATTTATTGTTGTTGTTTTTTTTTTTTTGCTTTAGAATTTTCTAAACTATTTATTTCCAGTTTTAAATAAATAAAACAAAAAACCACTGTATAATCCCCACAATGGATGGATAGATGGTGTGGTTAAGGCTCTGGGTTACTTATCAGAAGATCTTCTGGCATGGGCGGTGGGGTTGCTATGGACTTTAAACTGCCACTTAATGTAAGGACAGTTTCTGTTGGGATTTACTCATCGTTTGAGGTACGGTGTGTTGCGTTAGAGTCGACCTTTTCTGTGCATTTCTGTGCTTTGATCTATAGGCCACCTAACCTGGACAATGCTTTTTAAGTGATTTTTGAACTCCTATTGTTCCGTTGTATGATTGTATGTTAGTATTGGGTGATTTTAATGTACATGTCTGCTGCCTTGGTCGACCCTTGGTTACTGAATTTTGTAATGTCTTGGATTCCTTTAGTTTTATTCAACATATAACTCAGGCAACACATGTCCTTGGTCATACTCTAGACCTTCTATTGTATAAGGTCAATTACATATTATATATTTATATTATATATATATATATATATTATATATGGAATTTTAGTTGATAATGTTAATATTGAAAATGCTTCCCTGATCACAAACCCATTGTTTGTAATGTCTGTGTGTTTGCTGTGAGCTCTGCCATTGTGACTAGGCCTCTAGACTATTACTCCTGTGTTATTAATTCACTCACGGCCTCTCAGTTTAGTGAAAGTCATCTAGCTAATGCTATTGAAACCTCTATCTTGAGTGTAGCAGAGTCCTCTTCTGGGCCTGAGGATTTTATTACATTATTTTACACATTTTGCATTAATATTTTAGATTCTATTGCTCCTTTCAAGCTGAAACAACCAAAGCGTAAATCTTATTACTGGCTGGATGATAATACTTGTTCTCTCAGACAGGCTTGTCGTAAAGCCGAACGGAGATGGAAGCATGATCGTCCATTTTAGGATCCAGTTTAAGACTCTGTTGTTTGTCTTTGAAACTTTTAATAATAAATCTAAACAATACCTGCATAACTCGTGCTCACAACAGTCAAAATGATCAAAATGATCAAAAGTATCTGTATAACTTACAAAAAGCACCTTTGTACGTCCTTTGCCACTGACTGCCCGTAGTCTGAGACATAAAGAGACAAAGTGCTCGTGTAACCTGTACAATGGTGATGTTAACCAAGAGAACGTTGAACCTTTAACCTTAAGTCAAGTCAAACTAAGAGCATCTGAAAGGAAATGGCACAGATCAAACAGTCCAAGTGACCTAACCAATTACCAGACTCTTCTCTCCTATTTTTCCAATAGCATCTCCACTGCTAAAGCCACATACTTCCAAGATAAGATTGGTAGTTCTCCTAACACCCGCATTCTCTTCAAAACCTTTTCCTCTCTTCTCAGTCCCCCTCCTCCCCCTTCCCCTACCTCTCTCACTGCAGATGACTTTGCCACTTTCTTTTCCAGCAAGGTTACATCAATCAGGAACCAGTTCTCAACCCCAGACATCCATAGACCGACTCCTCCACGTAACTCCCAACTGACTTCCTTCTCTCCCCTCTCAGAGACTGATGTCTATAAACTCCTCCTCTCTAGCCGTCCCACAACCTGTCCCCTTGACCCTATCCCTTCTCACCTTCTTCAGTCCATCTCTCCCACACTATTACCTGTACTCACACACATCTTTAACACATCGCTCTCTACTGGCACATACCCTACCTCATTTAAGCAAGCCCGGGTTACCCCACTGCTTAAAAAACCATCATTCAACCCTGCTATAGGTGACGACTACAGAACTGTTTCCCTCCTCCCCTTTCTTTCCAAAACTCTTGAAAGAGACGTTTTTAATCAACTCTCCAATTTTCTCACACAGAACAACCTCCTGGACACCAAGCAGTCTGGCTTGAAGAGCAACCACTCCACGGAGACTGCTCTGCTTTCAGTCACTGAAGCCTTGCGACTAGCTAGAGCAACCTCTAGATCATCTAGCCTCATCCTACTTGACCTCTCTGCTGCTTTCGACACTGTGAACCATCAGATCCTCCTGTCAACTCTATCCAGCCTGGGCATCACTGGAACAGTTCTACGCTGGGTGGAATCCTATCTGTCTGACAGATCCTTCAAGGTATCATGGAGCGGAGGTATTTCTGAAACTCAGCAACTCACAACTGGCGTTCCACAGGGGTCAGTTCTGGGTCCACTCCTCTTTTCTATCTACACTACATCTCTCGGGCAGGTGATTGAGTCTCGTGGCTTCTCATATCACTGCTATGCTGATAACACCCAGCTCTATTTGTCCTTCCAGCCTGACGATCCATCCGTCACTGCATGCATCTCTTCTTGCCTGTCGGTCATCTCTGTCTGGATGAAGGAACACCATCTTAAGCTTAACCTGGGAAGATCTGAGCTTCTCTTCATCCCAGCCTGTCCCTCAATCATCCAGAACATCACTGTACAGCTCCGCTCACTCACACTCATGCCAACCAGGACGGCCAGGAACCTTGGGGTGATTCTTGATGACGGCTTGACCTTTACAGACCACATCTCAGCAACTGCAAGGTCCTGTAGGTTCATCCTGTACATAATCAAGAAAATCCGACCCTACATCACCAAACAGGCTACAAAGATACTAGTCCAGGCTCTTGTTAACTCTAAACTGGACTACTGCAACTCACTGCTTTCAGGCCTCCCAGCCAGCTCCATCAAACCCCTTCAAATGATTCAGAATGCTGCAGCGTGCCTCATCTTCAACCAGCCCAAGACAACCCATGTCACACCCTCTTCATCTCCCTCCACTGGCTTCCTGTAGCCGACCAGATCAAACTCAAGGCCTTGATGCTCACCTACAAGACCTTGTCAGGAACAGCACCCTCCTACCTCAACTCTCTCCTGAAGGCTTACGTTCTCTCACGCAATCTGAGATCGATTAGTGACCGACGTTTAGTAGTTCCCACTCAGCGTGGCGCAAGGTCCCTTTCCAGAACCTTCACGCTAACCATTCCTCAGTGGTGGAATGCACTTCCTATCTCAATCCGGACTGCAGAATCTCTCACCATCTTCAAAAAACAGCTAAAGACCCACCTCTTCCATGAACACCTAACCAACTCATTAAAAAAACAAAAAACACAATGCACTTACACCTCTACTCTGTGCACTTTGCTTCCTCTGGAACTCAATTAATGGATCTTGTATAGTAGCACTACTGGTATTGTTCTCTGCTTGATATATCGCTTTGCTTATTTGTAAGTCGCTTTGGATAAAAGCATCTGCCAAGTGAATAAATCTAAATGTAATAACCTTGGTCCTATCTATTATGTTGACCAGTCTCTAAGTTGAGCTAACCTGAACCTTGATGTTTTCTGCTCAGGTAACACCACTTTTGTTTAATTACCAGTTGTAATTTAGCAACCTGCTGTAATATGTTTCCGCAGCTTGCCCTTTGTGCTCAAGCAGTATTTCCAGGCAATTTCTAACACATTAATAAATGTCAGTTTGTTTATATAAGGAAGTACACTGTGTTAAAGGCATATAAAATTGTACAAAGTGTCAAATTGTTTAACAATTTTGGCCATGTTACTCTAAGTAACTTTAATGTTACTATACTGTAAGGTTGCAGTATATACAGTGTTTACACCAATAGAGAACAGTGAATTACTAACCATCATCTCTTTAACTAGGAACAATAATAATAAAAGACAAAATTGTGCAGTTAAGTGCACAAGAGCACACAATCATGTACTATAATTTTATTTACAGACTTGATTAATAAGAACCGAATCACACATACAGGAATGTAAAATCACAATGTCTTTGCAGTGTAAGAGTTCGTCATAATCCTGTGCATGAGCTTCATTCCACATCAGGATGGTTATTGTTAGAATTCTGGACTATATAGACCTTGGTCACTAGATGGAGACATTCTGCATGTTTTTTATTTTTCCACTTGCCTGTTAACCCTAGTTATTGTTTCCATCTGACCCCGAATTGCTAGTCTATTTATACTCTCCATTATCTTTGTTCATTTCTTAGTCTTCGTGTTTTTCACGTGAGTACCTTGCTGCACTGCTGCTCTTGCCCCCGCCCCCAATTAACCTCCAGCTGTTTCTTTTTACTAACACTTACTTATCCAGCGTTTTGTTGCCACGTCCTAACTTTTGTGAGCTGTGCTACAGCCATTAAATGCAAAATTAGCCGAACCCCCATTAAAATGCTATGGTTATGGGTATCAAAATGTGTGGTTGTCTGAGAGTGAGAATTTATTTTTCACACTAAATTGTTGAGGCGCCCGGGCGCCCCCTGGCGGCCCCCACTTTGAAAAACACCGATCTAGGGTACATTAGAGTTATTTTCTGTGATTGGGGAACACTAGTTTCCATGTTATTTAAACTAGGTAATGTTTTTAAGAAACCACATCTGATCTGTCCAAAAGCCATTTAATCTCTAACCTGCCTTCCCCATCTAGGGTCTTTGGAGAATTATCTCTTTTTTTTTTTTATTAAAAACATCAAGCATGATGTGTTCAGTCAATGTTGTCTCAGTATTCTGTTCTGTTTGAGCTTTAACGTTATAGTATGCATTGATGTTCTAACTACTGAAGTGGAAAATACAAGCTGTATGAATGTAAGAAGTTAGAAAGACTGAAGGGTGAAGTTCTTAAAAAAGATCATCTTAAGATCCTAGAAAGCAGAAAACTACTCTGTATATGGAGTAATTTTCATAGACTTATGACCACTACATGAATAGTTCATACAAAAAGCATGCCATCAGTAGAGAACTGATGCATGTTGATTATTGGTTGCTGGGCAGACTAGAATAAGGAAATTACACATCCGCCCTACGCTGGGGTTTAACCGAAAGTATAACTTACTATTTTTCAGGAACGAAAGGGCTCAGCCAGAGAGACTTATTGTATGCACAGAGAAACTATAGCCATAGTAAACTGAAATTGTATTCAGAGGCATTGCTAGTGCATGTTGCAGCCACATCAAGTGACATTTTGTGCACCAGGAACATATTAGCCATTTTATTAGGAACACCTCCCTTGTATCTACATTCACTGACATGTTGCTGGGATAGAGGTGTGTCTGATTTGATACTGTTTTTACGTCAGATATGACGCTCATAGTTCATTAAAGTGAACAAACGTAAATTATGACTTTACCGTGTTCATGAACACAATCTTAGTAACTGCCTGGTCAGGAGCACAGTTGTTTAGGCAAATGTTTAAACCAATAGGCCTATTAGGGCTATTAGTAATAATTATAATGATTAAATTGTGTAAATACTGAACAAGTGTGTAAATACTGCAGAAAAGCCATTATAATGATGAGAGTAACACTGAACATCATCTGCTTCTCTCAAACTGCCATCTTTTATTGATCCCGCAAAATGACCTGCGACCTGCTCGTGTAGACACAGCACACATATTTATAATAATGCTAATACTACAAGGTGGGTTTTAATTCAAACTTCTTTACTAAATAATTCCTCACCAATCATAATTAAGACTAGCAACTGTTCAGTCTGTAAACATACAGTACATTGCCACCCTCCTTCACTCCCTTTACTGCCATTTATAGATTAGTTGTAACAAATCTCCTGTAAACATTCTCCCACTTCATTGCTCTGTAAGAGTGAATCAGATCAGTTAGAGCTGATATTTTTTTTATTCCAATTAATTAATTAAATATTGCTGATGAAAAGATTCATGTTCTTTGTGAAATTCTGTTTTTACTGAAGCATTGAACACTTCACTGGGGAATTTATTTTGAAGTGTTATATTAGTATTTCGACTCACCTTATCAATAATGTAAAAAATAATGTGAAAAGTAAAAAATAATAAGATAATATCTTGAATATTAATATATCTTGAAATTCCAAGATATTCATGGTAATTCTTTACTGTAAGTGAAAATAACAACCTACTGTGTTGAAATGATTAATTATTAAATAAAATCATGTGATAAAATCAAAATAACTACATAGTACATTTTCCCCACAAATTTCAGTTCAGGGCTTCCAGAACAAATAAACCACTGAATGACTTTAAAATCATAAAAATATGTTTAAACATAGATCTGTATCTCTATTCATTTTATTCCTGAATTGAAATAATTGTAAATAAATTGAGGCTTTGAAGGCTGGTGTCTTTAAACAATTTGGTGTCTTTATAATAATACTGTTCTTTAGAGTCATTTAACCACACGTTCTGTATCATGTTATTCATCCATATTACCACAGAGATGATCCAAGAAATAAATTATCTACAACCCTCAAAACACAAACTCCAATTCCCATGTTTCTCAGTGAAGTAAAAACACATCACATGACCAGTCACATGACCGATCTTCACATTCACAATCACCAGACTTCTGATTAGACTAAACTGTGTGTGAATTTCAGAAACATAGGATGGCAGGGGAACGCTCATTAATATTAATAAGGAAAGTGTTACCTGATTGGCTGGTGAAACATTCCGGCTGTGACGTTTCAAGCTGCTGCACGTGATGACTGCTATCAAATGACATCCCGAGATCCACAACTCCTCTTAAATGTGTGTATTTATCAGTGTTTATCTGAAAGCTACATTCTGAACTAATACTATGCTCAGCACAGTACCTTACATATAAATAAGTCCTCCTCTCATTTAAACTTCTCCAGTGTTGAGTGTCTTCATCTTTAATTTACTGCAAAGGTACAAAATACATTTTAAAATCCTAACTTCATTTATTTAATATTCACACACAGGATTTTTTTTAAATAGGGAGTAAAATCCTGTCAGAAGTGGGATTCAAACCCACGCCTCCATTTAGAGACCAGAATCCTCCTTTAACCAGGGAGAAGGTCTGAACCTTGAGTCTGGCGCCTTAGACCGCTCGGCCATTCTGACACTAGTTTTGTTTCCTCCATTTTTTTCCACCTGTTTACAAACACAATAATTAGACTCGCAATTTAACAGTAACACAGGGACGCCACCGCATGTAGAGAAGTAAAGGTACATTTCTGTAATTAAAAATGAACTTGAGTAAGAGTATAAGTATGGCCAGTTAAACCTAGTCTTCAAAGCACATTGTTTTTGTATATAGCGTGTTACTTCCCACGTTTGGAAATACTGCAGCTGAAAAAATATAATCATTTCTTTTCTCTGAACATCCAGAGCATATCACATTCATTTTTTTTAAATCCTGTATTTATTTATTTTTCACACCAAATTGTTGAGGCCCCCGGACGCCCCCTGGCGGCCCCAACTTTGAAAGCCACTGCAATAGACAACACCGGCGTATCAGGTTTATTCCTATTTAGTGATCAAAGAGAGCAAAACCTCGACATACAGGATTTATCTTCACAACACGCCTAATATGAGAAAATAACGTAAGCGTGTACGTCCATAAGAAGATAAAATAGCGACATATGCTCACCTTTCAAAAACCTCATTTTGGAAGTAAAATACACAGCAGAAACAACACAATCCATCTATCCTAACAGTACTATAAATGATTAAATTGGTTTGTGTCCTTGAAACGACTTTTAAAACTTACAATTCAAACTTGTTTTCCTTCTTCTTTTTTATAATGGCGGTTGGCAAACCAGTTAAAGGTGCATTACCGCCACCTACTGGACTGTGGGCAGTAGAAAATTTATAATCGCGCTGTCTTAAATACATACCTCTCACAGTAAAGTTCAACACCAACGGACGAGAAACCGGAAATAATGCAATACGTACGCTAACAATCAGCAAAGAGCGCTATAACACAAATAAGGTACTCCCAACACCAAGCAAACTCTTAAATAACTGTAGGATTTTTGGCGATATTCCCCCAAAATGTCGAGGAAATACCAATCTGTCCCCCACAATATACAGTACAAAATGTTTTCTATATGTCCCAATTTAATGAACCTTGCCAACGGATCTATCTGTCTTTTCTTCATCTATTCTATTATTTATGTCTATTACTTCGTAACATATTTCCGTTTGTTAAGGAAAATAGGTGTGTGTGACCCCCCCTCCAATTGTACACTTGGTTGCGTGGTTGCGCCCATACTCAATGCAAGCTCGTTGATATATTTGAGCCGCTCAGTCTGTAAGAAATGAAGACAGCAGCCAAGTGTAGAAAAGTGCAGCAGAACATACGAGCTTTCCCCCCCAGACAGCCAGTAACTAGATACCTAAATAGTAGGTAACCTTGGCTTAGTATAGAAGGCATCATACTATGGGCTTGGTTTGTTCTTAAGAACGTCAATTAACTGTTCATATTTGCACACCCGCGAAGTAGGCTAGGCTAACGTCACTTCCGGTCTTTGACTATTAACCTTACATTCCCTCGCATATCCTCCCACCGAGTTCGTTGGACCTATATATAATTATAATTAATTGTCTTGCTGTCTATCACACACTGGGAGCTTCACTACCAAGTCCGTGTGAGTGTGTGAGCACTTGGTAATGACGCTGATTCTGATTCTAAAACCTGGGTGATGATGGAACTTGAGAATATTCTGGAATGACGCAACAAGAAGAAGCCGCTGTAGAAAGGCGGAGTTTCAGTGTTGAACTTGAACTTTATAACTAACAGGCTCTTTAATCCAGTACTACAATGCGGAATTTAATGAGTTTAGCTCGCTCTGTGGCGGCAGATCTTCCAGTGCGCCCCCTGCTGTATGCGGCTGGAGCTGCAGTCACGGCCGCAGGCGTTTATTGTTATTTCAAGAAGCGTGAAGATGGGGAGAGGACAGCGGAGCCTGCGGACAAATCTCTCACCGACGGTACGCTCTCTCTCTCTCTCTCTCTCTCTCTCACCACACACACACACACACACACACACACACACACAATTTATTTGTATCTCAGTCACAGTTCTTTCTGCTTTTATACAAACGTTAATGTGGTGTTGTGTTTGTTTGTATTTAGACCCAGTGCAGATGGTCTGTTCAGAGTCTGCTTTGGTGGAGTCACACCTGATGTCTGATGTGGATGGAGTCAGAGTCACACAGACTGACAGCGCTGTCCCTGAGGTACTCCCCAAACCACAATCACTTCCATCTATACTTCTACATTATGGACACTTTGCTGACTTTTTATTTTAGTCCTGGATGACACCGGTGGGAAAATGTTCCTAATCTGTATTAAAAACTCCCTTCAGGCTCTACTTCCAGCACATCATCTGGGGCAACCCCAAACACTCTTAAATAAGAGTTAAATCATCTAACACGAGATTAAATTAAATTTTTTTCACTATATAATTCAGATAACTAAGTATTAAAATGTTATCAAGAGGAGTTAGGTATTACCAATAATTAGCTCAGCTGTTAGATGTTGTCCTGGTTACGGTTTAGGTGAAGCATGTAACGAGACTCATTATCACTCTGGAGCCTCCAGTTTTTAAAGGAAAATTATATTTATATTTAACATTTAATACTTGAGCAGTTACTGAGTGATGTATAAGCTAGTAGGCTGTTAGGTAAGTAACCAGATGCTCCCAGCTTTCCTGTATAGCTTACAACATTTGCATGGTGCACTTTCAGGATTCTCTGAGGGAGGCTGCGGAGAAGAATCAGAAAGACGAGGTGCCCAGTGCTCCGGTGGACAGCGAGAGGTCCAAACTGGAGGACAGAGTGAGGGAGTTGGAGGAACTGTGTGAGATACACCAAGAGTGTGATATACAAACCAAGGTGAGCTACAAAAGACTCATGTTACATAGTACTTTTCAGAAATAATAAGAATACCAAACAATATGGCAAATGCTGAGGAAAATAATATCTGCATAGTGAAATTGATGCTCACCTGTTTGGAGCCTGAGGGGCATGAGCAGTCACAGCTGGATGTGCTATTAGATAGAATTAGGGCTGCAACTAACAGTTATTTTGATAATCTGTTAATCTGTCAATTATTTCTGTGATTAATTGATTAGTTTGGATTAAAGGTCCAGTTTTTATTTCTGTATTTTTTTTTTCTGAAAAAAAAGTTCTTTAACATTCTGCCCAATGTTATCCTTCAAACACTGGAAATTGAAGGCTATGATAAAGGTATTAAATGTATCTATGTGGGCTATGCTATACATTGTGCAGACACTTTAGTTTCTAAATAATGCTAAATATAGCATCAAACAACATATCAAAATGAATATTGTAGTCAAGAGTTATTGTGCTTCCTTTCTATCATGTGCCGTTTGATTGACGCTCACAGGCATGGACTCGCACTCATTCTGTGAAGTTTAACGGATACTCGCTCGCTGTCAGGGGGAGACTTTACGTAAAATGGAAATACTGGCAAGAATTTCTAAGATTTACAGATTACGATATAAAGGTAAACATGTCATTTCTGTGCTGAAGAAAACACGTCTAGAAGAGATTAAACAGCACACGCATCTGTCGGAGCGTCTGACATGACAAGCCACATTAAATTACAAGTTACAAGTTTGTTTGAAGCACTTAATATAAAACATTCTCACGTTTTGGATAACCCGGATTGAGCACCTTTCCCACAGCAGCTCACTCCGTTACCTTTGCTGTTTTTTTTTACACGTGTTTTATTCATAGAAATGCGTTTTTCACTTTTGTGAAGTGACGTCACTGACAGGGGTTATCCACGTTGACAACACCGATCCAACTAATTGATAATGAAATTCATTGTCGATTATTTTCATTATCGATTAGTTGTTGCAGCAATAGATAGAAGAATAAAATTTAATGTCTATCAATATCTCAACAATGAAAATATTAGCGTTGAGACACGCATTACATCACATGGCCTTATCAATGTCATAATGAGAATGATGTGGAACAAACTATTACACACACATACACACTTTTAACGTTTCGTCTCTGTGATGCATGACTGGGTTCATACCGTGTTTCTTCTGAACACCTAAACATGCTAAACAGAAAAGCTATAACTCTTTCATTCAAAGTGAATCACTAGACTTGTGATTCTGTCTTCGTGACTCTAATACTCACACAATCATGTTTTGCTTTGTAGAACCTGCAGGTCTGTCTGGCTGAAGCTGAGAATAAGTATGAAAAGTTGATGGAGTCCAATGCTCAGCTGGAGAATGACAACTCCACACTGATCTCTGACATGGACTTACTGCAAGGCTCAGTGCAGCAACAAAATAAAGAGCTCCATGAGACATACAGGAAGTGTAGTATGATATCGATGGTAAGTGAGAAAATCCTTGCATTAAACAGTTCCAGTAGTAATAATGTAAGTACTCACAGTGGGCCTCGTTTATCATTCTTTGAATAAAGTTGTGTGTAATTGTTTGTGTAAGCCAAACAAACAAACAATTTCCACTGAAACTACAAAGGTTTCGGAAATGCTGATGTTCTTCGTTCACATGTGTATTTTGATCACCCGTAAAGTGCAAAGATCTTTCCTGTCACAGCTCATTTGCATTTAGTAAGACCCGCAAAATTCCATAAAAGGTCAAGTGCACAGACCATTGGGAGCATGAAATGAACAATGAGACTAAAGCATCTGGTATGCTTTGTTTTTTTAATGCGTACGCTAATGTCATACACATAGCCTTCCAAAGTATACTTCATTTGACATGTACACGTAGACAGGCGGCCCATGGTTGCAGTACCCTTCCTGACCTACAAGAGGCAGTACAGAGCAGTAAATGTAAAAAATAAAATAATAATAATAATAAATGGGTGCATGGTGGCTTAGTGGTTTGCACGTTCGCCTCACACCTCCAGGGTTGGGGGTTCGATTCCCACCGTGGCCCTGTTTGTGCGGAGTTTCCGTATTCTCCCCTTGCTGCATATTCTCCTCCGGGTACTCCGGCTTCCCCCCCCAGTCCAAAAACATGCATGGTAGGCTGATTGGCATGTTCAAAGTGTCCGTAGTCTATGAATGATTGTGTAAGTGTGTATGTGATAGCGCCCTGCGATGGACTGGCACTCTGTCCAGGGTGTACCCCGCCTTGTGTGGGGTACACCGCCATGCTCTCTGGGATAGGCTCCAGGTTTCCCTGTGACTCTGAAAAGGGTAAGTGGTATAGAAGCTGGATGGATGAAGAACAGTGCTTGAGCAATCTCTCGCAATGATTAGCGCCCATATGCAAATCCTTATTGTCTTTACGGATATAATTATACAAACACGGGCACTTTCTAACCTTCACTCGTTTCCGTCTCTTCCGTTTTTTTTCTTCAGCTACCTTGAGAGTCAACAGCCCTGGGTCACTGTTGCCACCTTGTGGAACATCTAAATAGTGCAAAAGAATTTTTCAGAAGTTAAACAAAAATCCATTCGTATCCAGCTTGATAAATGAAACTCAATGTTAATAATGCATGAAGAGTTACACCACATGCTATATGTACTTGATCAATATAAAAATTGTATTTCTAGTTTTAAATGCTGGGTTTCTTTTTTTTTTTTTTTTTGAATGGATGTGGCCCATTGAAGATGTGAAAAGTAGGCACAAAATTTTAAACCTCTTCTGCTCCATGGCTGTGTTTTAGGAGTATGAGCAGGAGCGAGAGGCTCACAATTTTCTGAAGTCTCAGTATGATCAGATGAAGGAAACTTTAACACACAACGAGGAGTCATTAAAGGTAAAATATATTCAATGTTTGTGTGTGTGTGCATTCTCATGTCATGTTTTTTGGGACATTTTGTCTCTTATCCCCAAAAGCACTTCAAGCTGTTCTTTTTTTATTTATAGTTTCATTTCTGCTGAACATTTCAAGCTGTTCTAATGAGTGATGAGATGAGTCCTCAAGTGTATGAATGTGTGTGTGTAGAAGTAAATTAAGCCAACATATTTTGGTTGTAGAACTTGCAGGTCTCTCTGGCTGACGCTGAGAGTAAGTACAAGCAGGTGCTGGAGTCCAATGCTCAGCTAGAGAAAGAGAACTTCCACCTGACATCTGACTCAGACATACTGCAAGACTCGATGCAGGATTATGCGGAAGAGCTCCTTGAGGCACACGAGAAGTGTCACATGAAAACAATGGTGAGAAAGTCCTTGCATTAAGCCATTAAGCAGATCCTTTAGAAATAATGCGAGTACTCACAGTGAGTCTCATTCATCATTCTTTTAGTAAAGTTGTGTTTTAATTGTTTGTGTATGTCAACAACAATTATTAAGTTTAAACCTCTCCTGCTGTGTTTTAGGAGTGTGAGCAGGAGCGAGAGGCTCATAGTATCCTGAAGTCCGAGTATGAAGAGATGAGGGAAAATTTAACACACGACAAGGAGTCACTAAATGTAATTTTTTTTTCTGTGTTTGTGTGTCCATTCTCATATAGTTGTGTTTTTTGGGACATTTTGTCTCTTATCCCCAAAACACTCCAAGCTGTTCTAATGAGTGATGAGATGACTCTTCAAAAGTGTCTGAATGTGTGTGTAGAAGTAAATTAAGCCAACATGTTTTGGTTGTAGGACATGCAGGTCTCTCTGGATCTAGCTAATAGGCAGCGTGAGCAGGTGATGAACTGCAATGCTGAGCTACACAAAGAGAACTCCGACCTGATATCTGACTCAGAAGTACTGCAAGACAGCATGCACCAGTTGGAGGGAAAGCTCTGTA
Organism: Ameiurus melas; assembly: GCA_012411365.1. Lineage (NCBI taxonomy): Eukaryota > Metazoa > Chordata > Actinopteri > Siluriformes > Ictaluridae > Ameiurus > Ameiurus melas. The sequence goes on along the minus strand of CM022758.1, from coordinate 31,626,597 downwards.
CGAGCCAGGGCAGGCTGGCTAAGATAACATGGGTGAATGAGAAAATCTGCATGATGAGATACACCACAGCCTATATGTATTTGAACAAAATAAAAGCTGCATTTGTAGTTTAAGATGCTAGTTTACAATAGAAGTGAATAGAAATGGTGCATTGTAGAACATTTAAGATCTCAAGTTAAAAAATAAAGATGTGGGGAGAAAAATGCATCTTCAAATTAAAATTTTGTTATACCCTTACATTGCATCTGTTCAATACACATGTTCTAAAAGGGAAACAGAAGTGGCCCATTGTAAATGTGAACAAATCTGAATCCTAATTTTCTCCATCGCTGTGTTTTAGAATTGTCAGCAAGCAGAGGAGGCTTATAGCATCCTGCAGTCACAGTACAAGGAGACATTAAACCAGCGTGACCAGTTACTGAAGGCAAGTTTTTTTTTTTTTTTTTTCCCGCCCCCTCTCTCATTAAGCCATGAATGCTGTAGGACTACTATGGCAATTTTTAGTGAGATGCAATAATAAAAAAAAAAGTCCATGTGGTGTCAAGTCCTCAATTTCTACTTGACCAAAATTCACTTTGCTTTGAACTTCCTTCCTCCCGTTTCACTGAAGTGAAGTAGCCCAGTTAGCCCAAAAATGTAATCCTCTTCTGCTCCATGGTTGTGTTTTAGGAGTGTGAACGTGAGCGGGAGGCTTGCAGTATGCTGATGTCACAGTATAGTCAGATGAAGGAAAATTTACGCTCAACAAGGAGTTGCTAAAGGTAAGATTTCATATCCCTGTCACTTGGTGATGGAGGCGTTTTGTTTTCGAGAGCTGGCTTTCTGTACGTCCAAGTTTCTCAATAGTGCAATGTCTCAATAACATTTGAATGTTGGTAGGATATATATGGAATTATCACAGTAACCATCGGATGAACTGATAAGATTTTCATATTGATCCAAACTTGTATGTGAAGTATATTTTAAGGGTATTTGTAAAAATAGACTTGGTGGTGGTAGAGGCACCTGGGTTTATTTTTCATTGAATTGGCCTGTTGCAGATGTACAAAGTAAGTGCTTGAGTTTTAACCTCTTTTGCTTCATGCTGTTTTAGGAGAGGGAGAAAGAGCAGGAGGCTCACAGTTTCCTGAAGATGCAGTGCCAAGAGATGCGGGAAGATTTAGTACAGTGCACTAAATGTAAATTTTTCCTCTCATTAAGTGGTGACTGATATAGTGCACCATGTGTCGGTTATGTGTCAGAGAAGTACATATGGATATTTAGAAGCAAATATTCAAGCTTCTACTTCTTACAAATTAAATCTGTATTTTCACAGAACCGTGAATCTGAGGAGCCTGTAGATCTGGCTGGGCGCCTGTAGCTCAGGTGGTAGAGCGGGTTGTCCTCTAATCGTGTTGGCGGTTCAATTCCCGGCCCATGTGACTCGACATGCTGAAGTGTCCTTGAGCAATACACTGAACCCCAAGTTGCTCCCGATGGCAAGTTAGTGCCTTGCATGGTAGCTCTGCTACCATTGTGTGTGTGTGAATGGGTGAGTGACGCACAGTGTAAAGCGCTATATAATTGCACCATTTACCATTTTATGAATCCCAAATACCGGTCTAACACCTGACTTGCTAGTTACTGTAACCCAATGATTTCTGTAAACTACATTTTCATTTATGGCATTTGGCAGATACCCTTATCCTTACATTAATTAAATTTCTGGACAGTCTGAGTGTTAAGGGCCTTGATCTAGGACCCAACAGTGCTGGGGTTTGAACTCATGACGTTCGTCTGACTCAGCCCAATGTCTTAACCACTGGTCTACCACTACCACCCACTGGCCAAGTGCTTAATAGCTTCCTATTTGACCCCTTCATAATGTTCTGCTTCAGCCCATTGTGAAATCTGTCCAACCTGCTGCCCCCGCACTTCACTGCTGGGCTGTGTGTGGTTTTCCCAATGTGGGTGGAGGGGGGGACTGGCACCGTTTAGGTACCGATTCACAGGTCAGATCAAGGGTGTTTGTATGTTAAAGCCGGGAACACGGTTCTAATCACCTGTAGCTCTGAGGTCTCCTGTCGGCCTGAGAGCAATTCTGAACTGTGGCTGCTCTTCTCTGGGGCCATGCAGTCGTCAGTATGTTTTCATTTGATACTGCTGGGACAGCAGACATCAGAACATTGCATTTTATCTGGGGAAAACATCTGGAGTTTATCTGGAGTAAACGGGGGCATGATTCAAGTATCAAGATTCAAAATTTTTATTTGTCACATAGACAGACTAACTGATACTAAATTTCTCAGCCGATACCAGTGATACCAGTGATTACCAGTGATACCAGCCGATACATATAGTTCTGTCTTTTCTTTTATACCTTCTTTTAAATTAGTAGTATTTAACTCCATAATTCTGAGTAAAATGTAAATAAAAACTTTATTCTCTCCATTTCAACAAGTTGTTTCACAGTAACTGGTCTCATAAACAAAAAACACATTACTCACATTAACATTAACACATGAACTAAATTCTGAAGATTAACATAAGATTTCTTAACTTATTCAATGTAATTAATTCATATTAACATTGACTGAATTATAAAAAAAAAAACCTCCTGTTAGCCTCATTCACGCACCAGAAACAAGCGTTTCTAATCCATCAATGAACATCAAACTGGTCATATATAATATAAACTTTTTTATATGTTAACATTAACTGGATACTAAATATTACACTCCACAAATATATTATTCTGTGCTATATATATGTGCTTTATTTTTTCTAGATATCTATCTATCTATCTCTCTCTCTCTCTCTCTCTCTCTCTCTGATAGATAGAGAGAGATATATATATATATATATATAGATATATAGATAGATAGATATTGTCGCAACGGACTGACACTCGGCGCGAGCATAAAGAGAATCGCTCCTTTTCCAACTGCCGTACCGGCACGAAGCAGGCAGCCCCGCGGTGGGCCTTGCGTCAACCGGAGAGGACGCCATGCCGGGGAGGACCCTCCGATGCCGTACCGTCCGGGGATTGGAGGATCGGACGGAAGAATTCAACCACTCGCGACCCGGATGGCGGAAATAAAAGGACGCCCTTCCGCCCCGGGAAAGTTGAGTACCGACATACCGAAACGGTTGGCGTCCGAGAGAGATCCCCGTACAGGTATTCACCCGTACTCCCTGTTAAAAAAAACTGACTAATCTCTCTCTCTTCTCTCCTCTCTCTCTCTCCCGGTATACACTTCGGCGGAAGGCACCGACACGGAAGAGGACCGCGCCGGCCGAGACGACGCGCAGCGCTGAGGGACTGCCCGAGAACCCCGAGGCTTCTTCCGGGATTCCCCCGACACACCCCCGCGAGCGTCACGGCGCCAGCCCGGCCCCGCAGACCTACACACACGCCCCCCGGACCTACACTCTACCCAACCAAGAATAAAGCCTGAGTTTTTTTGCTCTACTTCCGCCTCCGTGTTTCTGTGCATCGCCCATCTACAATACAATATATATATATATATATATATATATATACACACACACACACACACACACTTTTGTCAACTCATGTTTATTTACATCTTCACTGCTTCAGCGTCCGGTGTAAAAGAAAATCAGTGCAGAGATTACAAACTGCCGTTTTGTCATCATTCCACACAAAAGACATCATCTTTACACAAAGCACAAAATCAATGTTTTCTTGCCCTCTTTTGATTGACAGGATATAATCGGCCCTGGTCATCGGATGATGTTAAACTATAGGCTGATTCAATTCAATTTTATTTGTATAGCATAGACATTGTCTCAAAGCAGCTTTACAGAACTGGAAACATGGTATACAGATAAAGAAAGTGTGAATTTATCCCAACTGAGCAAGCCACTGAGTGGCGACGGTGGCAAGGAAAAACTCCCTAAGATGTTTAAGAGGAAGAAACCTTGAGAGGAACCCGACTCAGAAGGGAACCCATCCTCATTTGGGTAACAACAGATAATGTGAAAAAGTTGATAATGGATTTATACGAAGTCTGTAAGGTCTTAGGTGCAGCCGTAGTCCAGAATTAGAGAAGATTTGAGCTCCATCCAGAGGCAGAAAGGACATGGATCCCCAGTATCTCCATAAATTCATGTGGGGCTCGGCAAAAGGAGATTGGGAGAAAAAAGATTATTATGACTGTGAATTAGTAAGATAGAATCTAGTCAGGGTAGGCTTGGTAAATAAATACGTTATAAGCCTAGACTTAAACACTGAGGCTGTGTCTGAGTTCCGAACACTAATAGGAAGACTGTTCCTTAACAGTGGAGCTCTATAAGCGAAGGCTCTTCCCCCTGCTGTAGCCTTCACTACTCGAGGTACCGTCAAATAGCCTGCATCTTTTGATCTAAGTAGGCGTGTAGGATCATATAAAACCAAAAGGTCGCTTTGATATTGTGGCGCGAGACCGTTTAGTGCTTTATAGGTTAATAAAAGTATTTTAAAGTTGATGCGAGATTTTACCGGGAGCCAGTGCAGTGTTGATAATATTGGTGTGATCTGGTCATATCTTCTAGTTCTAGTTAGGACTCTAGCAGCAGCATTCTGGACTAACTGGAGCTTATTAATATTCCTACTGGAACATCCAGACAGTAAGGCATTACAGTAATCTAATCTAGAGGTGACGAATGAACCAGTATTTCTGCATCATGTAGTGACAATATGTTTCTTATCTTAGAAATATTTCTGAGATGAAAGAAAGCTATCCTAGTAATATTATCTACATGAGCATCAAATGATGGGCTGGAGTCAATAATCACTCCAAGGTCTTTAACTGCTGTACATGATGAAACAGAAAGACCATCCAGAGTTACTTTGTAATCAGAATGATTACTTCTAGCTACACATGGTCCTAATAATAGTATTTCTGTTTTATCAGAATTAAGTAAAAGGAAGTTAGTTGACATCCAACGTCTAATGTTCTTTACACAATCCTTAACTTCACTAAGCTTCTGTCTGTCCTCTGGCTTCGCTGAAACATACAACTGTGTATCATCAGCATAACAGTGGAAGCTAATTCCATGTTTACGAATAATTTGTCCTAGGGGTAACATATATAAAATAAAAAGCAGTGGGCCTAAAACAGAACCCTGTGGAACTCCAAAAGTAACCTCAGTACGCATAGAGAAATCATCATTTACATATACGACCTGATAACGATCAGTCAGATAAGACCTGAACCAGGAGAGGACTGTTCCTTTAATACCAACAACATTTTCTAATCTATCAAGGAGAATAGTGTGATCTATAGTATCAAAAGCTGCACTAAGGTCGAGTAACACAAGCAGCGAGACAACCCTGATCAGAGGTCAGTAGAAGGTCATTTACTACTTTAACTAACGCTGTCTCTGTGCTATGATGAGGTCTAAATCCTGACTGATACATTTCATGAATGTTGTTCCTATGTAAGTACGAGCATAACTGCTTTGCTAGAACCTTTTCTAAAATCTTAGAGGTGAAGGGGAGATTTGATATTGGTCTATAGCTGGACAATTGAGATGGGTCAAGGTCAGGTTTTTTAATCAATGGTTTAATAACTGCTAGTTTAAGTGATTTAGGTACATAGCCAGTGCTAAGGGAAGAATTTATTATATTTAAAAGTGGTTCAATTACTCCTGAATAAATCTGTATAGAAGTAGAGATTAATGTAGCTAGTTCGGTCTCTCTAAGCAGAGCAAAACACTCTAAACATTGATCTGATATTGCTACATTATCATCTAAGGGGTTTGTTACAGTATTGTCCGGTTTTAATTTAATGGCCTGTATTTCACGTCTAATATTTTCAACCTTATCAATGAAAAATTTCATGAAATCTTCACTGCTATGTAATGATCGAGTGTTTCTCTCTCTAGTGGTTTTATTCCTAGTTAATTTTGCTACCGTGGTGAAGAGGAATCTGGAATTGTTTTTGTTATCTCCTATTAAGGAGGAGAAATAGATTTTCCTAGCATTGGCAAGAGATTTCCTATATTTCAGTAGGCTCTCCTTCCATGCTGTTTGAAATATAACCAGTTTGGTTTGACGCCATTATGTTCTAATTTTCGAGATGTCTTTAAGGTTCGCGTTAGATCATTATACCAGGGTGCAAATTTTTTCTCTCTAATTATTTTTCTTTTGAGTGGAGCCACTCTATCTAGTGTGTAGCGGAGTGTTGACTCCACGCTTTCAGTCACCTGATCTAGTTCTATTGGACCTGACGGTGATCCAAGTCTAATTGATGTTTCTCCGAGGTTATTTATGAAGCTCGGTGCAGTAGCTGATGTGTAGGTACGTTTTACTCGGTAGCGAGGCGAGGTGGAAATATTCTGATCAAACATGTATTATGAATGAGATAAGATAATGGTCTGAGACAACTTGAATTATGAGTAGGCACGATTACGTTCTGATTAATCCCTACTGAATCTAAGATGGACACAACCGCTGTTCTCAGAGGGTCGTCCGGGTTATCAAAATGAATATTAAAATCTCCGACGATTAATGCTTTATCTACAGACACAACCAGGTTTCAGACAAAGTCTGTAAATTCACTAAGAAATTCAGTATATGGACCTGGGGGTCTGTAAATAATAATTAGGGGAATTGACTTATTTTTTGTGGCTACATAACTTACACTGGTATAAAGAATTTCAAAAGAATTAAATTCATGCTTACGTTTTGTGTGACAACTAGATTTTCACTATGGATAAGACCAACACCTCCTCCTCTACCAGTTAAACGAGGCTGATGTACATAACTGTATCCAGGAGGACTGGCTTCATTTAATGCTACATACTCGTTTGGTTTAATCCAAGTTTCCGTTAAGCACATTAAATTATATTTCTGATCAGTAATGATGTTGTTAACAATAAGAGCCTTAGATGCAAGAGATCTAATGTTTAAAAGTCCCAGCTTCAGATTAAAAGTGCTGGATATGCATTCTGTATGATCTAATTTTATGTTAATTAGATTACGAAGACAGACTTTCCGTGATTTTCTATATATTTGTATAGCTCGGGGAATAGACGGTCTCTATAGCACACGTGTCAAACTCAAGGCCTGCGGGCCAGACGTGGCCCGCCACGTCATTTTATGTGGCCCGCGAATGCTTAATTGGTCTTTAAAAAAAGGTTGTCTTAAAATAGGTCTATGTTGCTTTAAATCGTGCATTGACCATAAACTACATTTCCCAAAATGCATGGTGATTGTTACCCGCGAAGTGACAGCATCCCGCCACTAGATCGCAGTGTCCACATCAGTGTTTAATTAATGCGACAAGTGAGATTTAGCAGATTGAGAAATATCCACAAATGATCCCAAAATGTCAGGGAGGCGAAAGATTGATGCAGATGGAAGGCTGTTTCATGGAAGATGGGAAGGGGAATATATGTTTTGTGCTTCAAGGAGAAAAACCGGTATGTCTTCTGTGTTATGAGGTGGTGTTGGTCGTCAAAGAGTACAATCTACATCAGCATTTTGACACCAAACACTTTATTGTGGCTGAAGAAATCGCCCAGTGCATGCTGAAGGTGTGTGAGCAGGTGTGTCCTGACCAGATACAGACTTTTCAAAATGTCAGTTTGTCAAGAAAAACCATCGTGGACCGAGTCACAGAGCTATCAGGAAACCTGTCAACACAGCTGGCCAAAGAGTCACGCAGTTGCACAGCTTTTTCATTAGCTGTTGATGAAAGCACAGACAACATGGACACTGCACAGCTATACATTTTTATTAGAGGCGTGAAGTCGTTTTATTTTTGTAAAATGCTACATCTGTCACATGTTCTTAGCAGCTGGTTGGTTGTATGTTATTCTGACCCTCTTGACTGTGTCAATGTTTTAAATGGGTTGAATTCGGCGTTCGATAGAGTAAGAAGTGAAGTTTGAGTCTCCTGCTGATTTCGATTAACAATTTTAATTAATTAGCACTTTTTTTGGTAATATAATATATTTTGACTTATTCTATTTCGTTTCCTTATTTATACTTTTAACTCGGTGGTTAGTTAAGATTTGGGGGAAAAACTCGAAAATCGGTGGTAGGATTCAGACAAAACTGAGGTCTAGTGTGTGCACCGCGAGCGCGTCTCCTCGCCATGAACCCGCACCCGCGCCTCCTTCTCCTCATGAATCCGTAGCCACGCTCCCTTCTCTCCGTGAACCGACTGCATCCGCATTCCCAAGCGGTGGCCCTGACCTCGCCACACTCAGGTTTGAGTTGCTGGCTTTACTGAGGAAGGACATCGCCGATATTTTTAAAAAGGAGTTCCAGGAGCATCAGAAGCAACAGGAGAAGCACCAGGAGAATCTTCAGAAGACTCTCAGGGATGCGCTGTCTACTATCCAGCTCGACCTGGAGGCTATGAAAACACAGCAGGCTAGCGATAAAGTTGCTACCGATGCTACCATATCAACACTGAAAGGTACCGTTGGGGAGATGGAGCACGCGCTCTCCGGTTACACCGTTGATATAGTTCACATGAAGACTACTATCGAGTCTCTCACTGCGACCGTGACTCAATTAGAGAATAAAAGTGAGGATCTGGAGTCGAGGTCATGGCGCAATAGCGTTAGGATAGTCGGAATTCCAGAGGGCCCTGACACCTGTACAACCGCAGCTGTAGCAGCCTTGTTAAAAGAAGCGTTTGATCTGGAGAACGAGCCGGTTCTGTACCAGTCCCACTGGACCCTTCAGCCGAAGCCAAAGTCTGGTGAACGACCACGAGCTATTGTGTGCAGATTCCATTATCACAGTGACTGTGTTGATATTTTAGGCCGTGCGAGAGAGCTCCAGCAGATTAAAGTGAGGGATCTGACCATCTCAGTTTTCCCTGACTACACAGTCAAGACAGCCCGGGCCCGGGCCCAGGTTTAACGAGGTTCGGCGTCAACTTCGTGATATTGAGGGAGCGCGATATGGAATACTTCACCCAGCTCGGCTTCGCATTACATATAACGGTGTCCAGAAGGACTTTATTTCAGCGGAGGAAGCAGCAGACTATGTTAAACTCTTAATACCGGGGTGAGCTGCATCACCTACACAGTGTAGTGTTCTTTATTTGCTTGCTTGTTTGTTTGTTTGTTTATCTATTTATTCATTTTATTTATTAATATTATTATTTTGTTGTTGTTGTAATATTTAAACTCTTAATACCGGGATGAACTGCATCATCTACATAGTTCTTTCTTTTCTTTCTATATTTCTTTCTTTTTTCTTTTATTCTTTATTCTTTATTCTTTTTTTGCATTCGGCCTTCCAGAGAATTTTAATTCTAATATTGTCGGTGCCTTATTACTTTGTTATTTTCTTCTTGTTGTATTTTATTTTAATGTGCTACACTGTGTAATATTATTAGGTATAAGTCTTTAAAAGATATGGACATTAAATTTGTTAAAGTGCGCAGACTATTTATTAGATTTGAAGTCAGTAGGGGACCTTGTTCTTAATGGAATTTGTTTTTAGTTTAGGTAATTTTGTTTAGCTTACTCTAGGTCCACTTTGTGGACAACCCTAGGGGTGCAACACTGCTGTCTCCTTTGTTTTATGGAGACTTTGGGTGTGTGTCCCTCTTCAGCTCCAATTGGCTATTTATATTCTTATGTTTACTTTAGTTCTTGGGTTTTATAATTTTTATGTAACCAGCGACAGCTATTGAGTAGCCACGATGAGTCGAGGGGATTTTTTTATTTTTATTTATTTATTTATTTACTGTTATTATTATTATATTATATTTAATTATTTTTATTATAATCTTTTTCTTAATGAAATATTTGGGGAAGGGAGGGGAGAAAAGGTAAATGAATCACATGAAAATGAATCATATGTAAATGAGTCACATGTAAATTAATTATATGAAAATGAACCACATGAAAATGAATCACATGAAAATTAATTATATGTAAATGAATCACATGCATGAATATGAATCACATGAAAATGAATCATATGAAAAAGAATTACATGTAAATAAATCACATGTAAATGAATCATATGAAAATGAATAAATAAAGGCAAAAAAATGTTTTAAACAAAGTTAATGTCATAACTTGTGTTTTGATAATATTTTTCTTTATTTACTTGAATAGTTTGATCGTTGATCAATGGAGTAATGTGGGTTTCTTAACCTGAAAATTTAAAGGATTATTGTTATCGTAACAGAGCAACAAGCTATGCAAATGCATATGTAATATTTGTAACTTCAATAAGTAATAAATACAGAAAGTTATTTAACAATATGTTACGGAATAGTTACATTTATTATACATTATATTTGGTTACATTTATACTGTTTTACAGTTACATCTGGCCCTTTGAGGGTAACCATTATGCTGATGTGGCCCTCGGTGAAAATGAGTTTGACATCCCTGCTCTATAGTATGTATTACCATTGCCAGACTATTAACTGAACATTGATTATACCGAATGTTGTTATTGTCGGAAGAAGAACTTACGTTAGGCAGTCACTTGGAGTGTAGTGCCTTGGAGATGTTGTCAGACAGCAGTTCTGCTCCAACGCTGCTGGGGTGCAGGCCATCAGAAACAACCTAGGATGCTCCCAGAACAGATTCCAGTTATTAACAAACACCAGATTCTGCATATTACAGCAAGAGACTAACCAGTCATTTAAAGTGAGAAGTCTACTGAACTTTTCTGCTCCACATCTGAATGTGGGAAGAGGTCCAGAGACGATGATCTTTGCGGTGGTTGATCTGCTTCGTACTGTCTCGATCAGGCCGGAGAATTCCCTCTTCAGATCCTCCAACTGCCGCAGCCTGATGTCGTTTGTCCCCGCGTGCAGCACAACCGCTCCAATGCGCTCGTCCTTCAGAATGCTGGATACCTGCACAGCGACATCCAGGACACGAGCACCAGAAAAGCAGTGTGTGTGCACCTTACCTTTAGATGAGGCAACACGGACGTTCCGCACGATGGAGTCCCCGACGATCACAGCGTTAGGTCTGGTCTGGCGGAGAGGGGCGAAGCGGTTCCTGGTTGGAATCTCGAACACCTGAGGTGGAGAGGTCCTCGCCCGGGGTACAGCCTTCGCCTTCCGCCGTTGGTTCACCCAAGGCCCGAGGTGTGTTGGCGCCGGCGTGACGGAGACCATGGCTGGGAAAGTCCTAGGTGCGCAGTCCCTGCACAGAGAATCACACGGCATAGAGGGCCTGGGAGTAGAAATACCACGCTGTGTGCGTACCTTGGATGTGTATGCAGAGGCACAAGATGTTTCCAGCGCAGTTTGTCGCTCCTGCAGTTCGTCGCTTCGACGCTGCTGATGGTCCATAGCCTGAAAAATAGCCTTTATCGGCTGATAATCAGCAGTACATCGGTGCATCTCTACTTCTGACCTATTAGTGCTATTAACTGTGGCTGTGTGACGGGGGAAATGGAGAAGTGCACCTTAGAAGGCAACATTCCAGCCCCGCTGAGGACATCGCCCAGCATTCCAGCCCCGCTGAGGACATCCCCCTGCATTCCAGCCTCGCTGAGGATGTTGCCCCGGCCTCCCGGCCTGCGTTGGACATCGGCCAATGCCCCAGCCCGGCTGGGGATGGTGCTCTGCCTGTCTGCTGCCCGGCGGAGGCCACCCTGTTTCCTGATACATCAAAGGACAGATTACACAAGGCCCCAGGACAGCCGTTAGAGGCGGTGCTCTTTGGGGCGCCGGGAGGAGCGCCTTTGGCGGGGGATTCTGTAGCGATCTCGCCGGCAGATGGCGCTGTGGTGATGACGTGCGTGAGCAGCTGGAGATCGCGTGCACGTGCTTGAAATGCGCATGGATGATAAGACTGTGTTTACAATCGTCATGTGCACTTGTTTTGGTTCCTGTTCTGTCCCTGCCCAGTTCAGTTATTGGCAGAGGTGTGAGGGTGTGTTGCGAAGTGTGCCAGCTGTCAGCAAGTAATGACGGATTAAAGGAAAGACGGAATGTATAATGGTGCCAGGCAGTAATGTGTTCATGGTCTGTCTAGTTTCCTGTTTCTAGTTTCAAAGTTAAAAAGAGTGTTCATGCCTTAGTTAAACGTGTGTTCATGCCTTAGTTAAACGAGTATTTCCTACCAAGCATTCCCTCTTATACTGAACCTCTTTGAAACTTATAGTGAGCAGTGAATGTTATTTCTTATACTTCTATGATGTTTATGATATCACCACATCATTCATCATGAAATACAGTTTAGATGACCAATTTTAGTTCACCTGGTATCTCATTTCTACATTTTAACATTAATTAAATTACTGCCACAATTTTTTAAATCTATTACAAGATCAGTTTCATATTTAGACATTCAGGTATTTCTGTTCAATACTGCACAAACAGCACACCAAACTATTGTAAATTTGTATTGGTTTTCTGAGGCTCAGGTGGTAAAACAGGTTGTCCACTAATTGTAGGGTTGGCAGTTTGATTCCCGGCCCACATGACTCCACATGCTGAAGTGTTCTTGGGCAAGACAATGAACCCCAAGTTGCTCCCAATGCCACACTAGCATGAGTACGTGTGTGAATGGGTGAATGAGAAACGGTGTAAAGTGCTTTGTAGAAACCCTAAGGTTAAAAAAAGGCTATATAATTGCAGACCATTTAGCTATAGTGATTGATTGATTCCATTAATAAGTATTCTACAAATAAGCAATCTTTTAAACATGTAATTGTGGATTAAAGTAAAAGCATAATCCAATAAACATTTGCCCCAAATTGCGAAACATCATTAGACTGTATAATGTTAAGAGCTTAATCTCCAAATTACTTTCAAAAGTGAATGATCAATTTATTGCTATGAAATTGATATATAATGAAGCACCTGTTACAAAAGCTTTTTAAATACTTCTATGTTTTTCCAATCTGACAGATACGGGAGAGGATCAGATCAATCATATTTTTGAGGATGGCGCGGGGTGGATGTATGTCATGGGGTAGGTAGTGGGCCTGTGTCATCTCCCAGGCATCCAGCACCTGTATGTTAAGTCCTTTGAACATAGCACGCAGTACAATATACTGCTGCAGAGAGAACCAGTCACTGTTTGACAGGCTGATCTGTAAGTTCAGTTTCCTCATGTTGCCAGTGCGGATCACCACTAAAGTTGCTGGCTCACGGTCCAACAGCTGCACCACGGCCCTGCGGATGTGCCGGAGGCGCCGTATATAAACCTCAACAGGGAAGTTGTTAAAGTGTGCCCCCACACTCACAAGAACCACAGTGTTTGGCCCACCCTCGATTCTGTCCAGCTCATTTGCTACATAGCGCAGCTCAGAAGAGAACATTGTAGTAAAATAGATGGGTGGTCCATGGCTACGGTAGCTGACCATAATATTGTTGTTGCTATCCACGGCCACGAATGGCCCTGCTTTCTTAGGAGTGTAGAGATTTATCTGTTTCAGGTCTGAAGGACAAAAAGTTGAGAAAAAATCATTGTGAATTTTGCTAAAAATAAAATTAAACTTTTTGCTCAAAAACAGATTATTAATAGTCTAATAATGTTCTCTTACTAGGAACAAATGCAGTGAGGTACTCAAACCACTGCCGTATAGTTGAGTCTCCAAACAGGTATACAATCTTCCCTCTAAGACACTGTGTAATGGCTGATGGGTCATTAAAGTGGCGCATATCCATGTCATTCAAAGGTCTCCAGGAATTATCATAGTAGTATCCAGCAGTGGTGTGATTATTTTTCACTTGGGTTTGTCCTTTCAAAAGAATAATAAATTAATAAACAGATAAATATAAGATATTATTTATATATTACTCTTATATATAAATATATTTATATATTATATTATTTATATATTACTCTTATATATAAATATATTTATATATTATATTATTTATATATTACTCTTATATATAATCAGTATCTCACAAAAGCGAGTACACCTCTCACATTTTTGTAAATATTTGATTATATCTTTTCATGTGACAACACTGAAGAAATGACACTTTGCTACAATGTAAAGTAGTGAGTGTACAGCTTGTGTAACAGTGTAAATTTGCTGTCCCCTCAAAATAACTCAACACACAGTCATTAATGTCTAAACTGCTGGCAACAAAAGTGAATACATCCCTAAGTGAAAATGTCCAAATTGGGCCCATAATGTCAATGTTTGTCAGTCAAAATGTCAGTATTATGTCCCACAACCCTATATTCTCCATAGAAACAGCATGCCAACCCTGAGTTCCCAGGACAAAATTGGCCCCAAAATCAACATTTTAATTTAACTTATAATAATGTATTTGTGTAATATTACTTTGAAAATGAAGCAGTTCAGTGTTTTTACTACACTTAGAGCACAGTTATTAACTAGAGAAATTACAAAAAATGCTCGCTAAAATCCTTATACTCATTTAGAAGTACCATACGAGCATCAGCGTGGTAATGCCTTTGAATAAATGCATTTTAGCGCCAAAAGTCAACGTTCTGGTGATAATCAGACCAGCAGGTAGTGTTTTCACAAATGCACAGAAATTGTCATGTTTTGACTCCAAACCCCTGCAGTGCCAGTCGCACTGGTTGATGCTGAAGATGAAGACAGATCAGGGTCTGAATCATGAGAGTTTGCGTTACTATCAGTTTCGATTTCGGTTTCAACATCGCCTGAACTTTCACTGCTGTCACTATCTAGAATCATTGCTCTTGCCTGTGTGCGTGTTTTCTTTTTTCCACTGTTTTAGATGTACCTGTGTTCACTGTAGGTGTAGCTTTAGCTGGAACAAGATTACAGTCATGGACGAAAGTATTGGCACCCCTGGAACCTTTCCAGAAAATGCACCATTTCTCCCAGAAAAGTGTTGCAATGACAAATGTTTTGGTATACACATGTTTATTACCTTTAGGTGCATTGGAACAGCACAAAAAAGCAGAAGAAAAAAGGCAAATTTTACATCATTTTACACAAAACTCCCAAAATGGACTGGACAAAATCATTGGCACCCTATTAAAACTGTGGGTAAATAATTTAATTCCAAGCATGTGATGTTCATTTAAACTCACCTGTGGCAAGTAACAGGTGCTGGCAATATAGAAATAAAAACTGAAGCCAGTTAGAGTGTATAAAAGATGGGTCAACCTTTGTGTTGTGTGCCTGTGTGTGCCACACCAAGCATGGAGAAGAGAAAGAAGAGCCGAGAATTGTCTGAGGATTTAAGAAGCAAAATTGTGGAAAAATATCAACAATCTCAAGGTTACAAGTCAATCACCAGAGATCTTAAAGTTCCTTTGTCCACTGTGCGCAATATAATCAAGAAGTTTATAACCCATGGAACTGTGGCAAATCCCCCTGGACGTGGATGGAAGAGAAAAATTGATGAAAGAATGCAACGCAGGATAGTTCGAATGGTGAATAAACAACCTCAGTCAACTTCCATGCAAATTCAGGCTGTCCTGCAGACTCAGGGTGCATCAGTGTCACCTCGAACCATACGTCGTCATCTGAATGAGAAGAATCGCTATGGCAGGAGACAGAGGAGAACCCCACTTCTGACACAGGGGCATAAAAAAGCCAGACTGCAGTTTGCAAAAATGTACCCGAGTAAGCCTCAATCCTTCTGGGAGAACGTTTTGTGGACAGATGAGACTAGGGTAGAGCTTTTTGGCAAAGCACATCATTCTACTGTTTACAGAAAAGGGAAAGAAGCATACAAAGAAAAGAACACAGTACCTACAGTCAAACATGGTGGAGGTTCAAGGATATTTTGGGATTGTTTTGCTGCCTCTGGCACTGGGTACATTGACTGTGTGCAAGGAATCATGAAATCTGGAGACTATCAAAAGATTTTGGCCCATAATATAGGGCCTAGTGTCAGAAAGCTGGGTCTGCGTCAGAGGTCATGGGTGTTTCAGCAGGACAATGACCCGAAACATACCTCAAAAAGTACCCAGAAATGGTTGGAGACAAAGCGCTGGATAATTCTGAAGTGGCCATCAATGAGTCCGGATCTAAATCCCATAGAACACCTATGGAGAGATCTCAAAATTGCTGTTACGAGAAGGCACCCTTCAAATCTTTCAAAAGAAGAGTGGTCCAAAATTCCAGTTGAGAGGTGTAGGAAGCTTGATGATGGTTATAGAAATGGTTTCAGTTATTTTCTCCAAAGGGTGTGCAACCAAATATTAAGTTGAGGGTGCCAACAATTTTGTCCGACCTAATTTGAGTTTTGTGTAAAATAATGTCAAATTTGCCTTTTTTCTTCTGCTTTTTTGTGCTGTTCCAATGCCGTTAAAGGTAATAAACGTGTATACCAAAACATTTGTCATTGCAACACTTTTCTGGGAGCAATGGTGCATTTTCTGGAAAAGTTCCAGGGGTGCCAATACTTTCGTCCATGACTGTAGCTTTTTGCTTTGGCATTTTTAGTTAACTAGGTTTATCAACAACATTCATGCTTCTATAATCTTCATCGTAAAGACGGCGTAATAACGTAATCACGTCATGACGTCATCAACCTTCCCAGTCAAAAAATAATCAAGTAAAAAAGTAAATAATAAAATAAGGAATCGTAGCAGAGCAATGCCGGTATACCAGCCTTGCGGGGATAACGTTTACACTGTAAAGCCGCTATATCGGCCTTATCGATTTGGCATAGACGAGCAAGCCAGTATATCCCTACGGGAATAGATCAAAGACGGGCATGCCGGTTTTTCGGCCTTATGGGGTAAGAGGGTTAGCAAGCCAGTGGTCGTCTTGGAGGTGTGTTTGGGGTCATTATCATGCTGGAATACTGCATACTGATCATGCTCTGCTTCAGTATGTCACAGTACATGTTGGCATTCATGGTTCCCTCAATGAACTGTAGCTCCTCAGTGCCGGCACCACTCATGCAGCCCCAGACCATGACACTCCTACCACCATGCTTGACTGTAGGCAAGACACGCTTGTCTTTGTACTCCTCACCTGGTTGCCGCCACACACGCTTGACACCATCTGAACCAAATAAGTTATCTTGGTCTCATCAGACCACAGGACATGGTTCCAGTAATCCCTGTCCTTAGTCTGCTTGTCTTCAGCAAACTGTTTGCGGGCTTTCGTGTGCATCATCTTTAGAAGAGGCTTCCTTCTGGGATGACAGCCATGCAGACCAATTTGATGAAGTGTGCAGCATATGGTATGAGCACTGACAGGCTGACACCCCACCCCTTCAACCTCTGTAGCAATGCTGGCAGCACTCATGCATCTATTTCCCAAAGACAACCTCTGGATATGATGCTGATCACATGCACTTAACTTCTTTGGTCGACATATTTGGATGTTGATACTCACATCCGTAAACCCAATTGGAGATAGTAAAACGACGAACAGCCGTGAGTGAGGAAAAGTAAGGGTCCAGTTTTTATTTCGGTCCACCACACAAGATCCACACCAATGAGAATTCCCAGAAGTGATCTGATAACCGAAGCTTAAGCTCCAGTATTTATAGGTTATGTACAGAGAAAATAACCAATAGGGTTAAAAAGAGCTCATCTACATTTACCATGAGGATTAAAAAAGCCTCCCAAAATACCTCTCGTGATAACCATTAGAATAGAAAACAAGCCTCTCATGATAACCATTAGGTTTGAAAACAAGAGAGCGAGAAAAGAAAACAATTTTGAGCAACGACCTTGGTCTCACAGGTGCAGTGTGACGCAGCTATTCGTATAAATAGCTCCTCACGGTTCTCTCCCAAACATTCAAGGCCCATGTCTACAGCATTCCTGACCAATCCCCGCGAGACAATAATCTTTATCCTCTGCATTATGGGTAAGTTTCTTTTACCTTTTTTCCCTATTTTTCTGGTTTATAATTTACTTTCATATCTGTTTTATATTTCTATTTTATATATATATGGTTATACTGCTTGCACATGGTTTACTGTACTCCCTACTTCATAATATTATTAAATTATCCTAATAATATCTTAATACTATTTATTCTTGTAAAGTTCTAATGTTGTGTGTGTGTGCGTTCGGGCCTTCGGGAGGACCTGCGTGAAGTTGGCCCCCCCACCAACGCAAAACGTCAGCAAAATAGTCTCAATCGTTTGTGCTTCGTTTGTGCTGGTTTGTGCCGTTAAAATTTTCGTTTGTGCTGCTTCGGTTCCGGAGATATTAAAGGAATATTCAAAGGTCATTCTGGGGTCACCCAGCCCCCCACATGCTCCAAATTAACCCGAAATGGTCTCAATCTGGGGTGGTTGTTGTGTTGTTTTGGTTTTTTTTTAGGTTTGTGCTTTTTTTTGTTTGGTTTTTTAGATATTAGACATTTAATTTGTAGCGGTGTACGCCACAGTCCCCCACATGCTCCAAGTTCATTCAAAATAGTCTCAATCGTTTGTGCTTCGTTTGTGCCGGTTTGTGCTGATAAAAGTTTCGTTTGTGCTGCTTCGGTTCCGGAGATATTAAAGGAATATTTATAGGTCATTCTGGGGTCACCCAGCCCCCCCCCACATGCTCCGAATTAACCCAAAATGGTCTCAATCGTTTGTGCTTCGTTTGTGCTGGTTTGTGCTGATAAAAGTTTCGTTTGTGCTGCTTTGGATTTGGAGATATTAAAATAATATTTATAGGTCATTCCGGGGTCACCCAGCCCCCTCCCCCCACCACACACACAACATGCTCGAATTAACCCAAAATGGTCTCAATCGTTTGTGCTTCGTTTGTGCTGGTTTGTGCCGTTAAAAGTTTCGTTTGTGCTGCTTTCGTTTTTAAGATATTAGACATTTAATTGTGGCGCGGTGACGTCACCAGCCCCCCACATGCTCCAAGTTCAAGGGAGGGGGTGTTAGAGAGAGAGGTAGAGACAGAGAGAGTGTGTGTGTGCTATGTTTGCATGCCTGACCCTGAACGCGCAAGAGTGTGTATGTGTGTGTGTTATCTATGTGTGTGCGCCTCCCTAACTCTCCTTCTCTGTGACTATTAAACCATAGTGTGTCAATCCCCAAAATGTGAATCCTGTTCATCAATATCCACTCAATACCTCCCCTTTGTGTCTAGGTGCCCATTTATTGGAAGGGCTGGATTTGGACTAGAGCACCCGCCAAGAAATCGTGCATCTCACTGCTGATTTTCAATAAAATTACCTATTACTCATACTACTCATACTAGGTCTCCCTCTTGTTTGTTTTATGTATATTTTTAACCACAACATAACACAGGGGCCCAGGACCCCGTTGGAGGGTTTTTTTTTTGCTGAACCAGGAGGAGCACCTTTGGAGGGGGGTTCTGTTACGGTAACGCCGGCAGATGGTGCTGTGGTGACAACATGCAATAGCAGCTTGAGAATGTGCACGTGATTGAAGTGTGCATGGACGCTAAAGCTGGGTTAAGTGTCGCCCGCTGTCGGCAATCAAGGGACTGTCCACTTAAACCTCTTGTGTTGCTGCTCAACTAATCTAAAGGGTTGTAGTAAAGCAACAGAACATCAGCCAAGTAAAATAAGGAGAAAGGACTAACAAAGAAGATGGCGCAATGTATAATGGTGCCAGGTTGTGATGTTGACATGGTCTGTCTGTTTTCCTGTTCCATAGTTTATACCCTGGCATAGCTGAGTATTTGTATCCCGTTCTAGTTACATGAAATGTTCCTGTCCTAGTTACACAAGATGTTTATACTTTAGTTATATGTGTCTCTGCCATTTGTTAGATGATTGTTTCCTGTGTTGTTTATAGTTAAAGGAGAACTGTTTGAGTTAAGTTTCATGCTCTTGCTCGAGTTAGAATTTTATGTTTAGATCTGCTTTCCTGCCTGCTCATGTGTGTATTTAATGGGCACAATGAAGACTGCTCTCCTGTGCTTACTTCTTGTCTCTAAGTACTGTTTCTTAGCAATTAGTGGAGGGAACTGTAACTATGTGTATAGGTTTTTGTGTTTACAGTTATTTCAAATGGCTGTTCTAGCTAAATATTGTATGAAATACAAAATTAATAATAATAAAAAAAATGTACCTTCTTCTGTAGGTAATACAGTCACAATTCCCATCCCTGATGCATGTATAGGAACTTTGAGATTTACATGACTGAAACAAATAAAAATTTTTTTATTATGTACATACAGTATCTCACAAAAGTGAGTCCACCCCTCACATTTTTGTAAATATTTGATTATATCTTTTCATGTGACAACCTTGAAGAAATGATACTTTTGCTACATTGTAAAGTAGTGAATATACAGCTTGTGTAACAGTGTAAATTTGCTGTCCCCTCAAAATAACTCAACACAGTGCCATTAATGTCTAAACTGCTGGAAACAAAAGTGAGTACACCCCTAAGTGAAAATGTTTGTCTACATTTCTACTGAACAATTTTTGCTAAACCAGTTCTGCTAAACATTTCTGCTATACATTTCTGCAAAATGTTTCTTTTTTATTAAACATTTCTGATGAACATTTCTGTTGAACTGCTAAGCCTATCTAAATTGCCTTTTCTGTTCTGTCCTCCCCACCATTTCCCCAAAATACAAAATGAGCAACAGCAGTAAATATTCACAGATTTTTTTCTTTTTATACAAAGAAAAACAAAATTGAACCCACAACCCACCCCTCCGGCTCATCATGGCTACCCATTAACTGTCGCTGGTTATAGAGATATTATAAAATTCAACAACAGGCGCCAACCTTTAAGTGGGTAGTGTCTGTAACTCCATAAAGTAGGCAATAAAGGGATGCCATTTATGAAAAAACTTATCTGTACATCTATTCATCGTATATCGTATTTTCTCGAGTTTCAGAAAAAACATCACGTCCTTTATCCACTGAGAGGAATTCGAATTCTTATTGAAGATATTGTCATTGCATTACTTCGCCTAGATTTT
Organism: Ameiurus melas; assembly: GCA_012411365.1. Classification (NCBI taxonomy): domain Eukaryota; kingdom Metazoa; phylum Chordata; class Actinopteri; order Siluriformes; family Ictaluridae; genus Ameiurus; species Ameiurus melas. Next base: position 31,605,825 of record CM022758.1, on the reverse strand, counting down.
GTGGACTTACTCCTCTTAAAATTTACTTCTGTATTTATGTGCTTCTCTGTTTTGATGCTCTGACTGGGTTAGAGTTTCTGTTTATTTATTTTTATTAGTGTTATTTCCTTGGCTTTACGTGCTACACCGTTACACTATTTGTTATTTAATTGCGAATCTGTTTTTAGAGGATTTAAACCTAACATGGTGAACAAATTATATTATAGAATTCAGGCAATTTTACTGGGGTTATCTCATACAGTGTAGGAAGTAATAATCTGGAAAGACCTTTTATAATATCACAGTCTAAAACTGGATTTAAAGAGAAGCAAATTAGTAAATGAATCACATGAAAATTAATCACATGTAAATGAGTCATACGTAAATGAATCATAATGAAATTAATAAATAAATTAAAGACAACGTAACTATTTTAGAGCAAGACTATTTAAAAATTCTCATTAATTTACCGTTTCTCTTAGAAAGACAACTATTAGAATAATTTATCTACAAAAATACAAAAATGCTGTCTCACCTCTGGAAGAACTGTGCTTCTTGTTTTGTTATGAGGTTTTGCTTCATACCAGCCCTAAAATGTGTGACTCGTGTATTACAGCCTAGCACTTTTGGCTTGTAGCAGTACCAGGGCTCTCCAGTTAAAGGGTCAGTGTAGTTACAGAGTGGTGTCTGGTTGAGTGGCAGGCACAGGTTGCACACGGTGGTCTCTGAGAGATCACCAGAGCGGAATAGACTCTTAAAAAACCCTCTGTCAGGTTGCTCCTTCTGCAACCTCTTAAGCACCACCACTGCCTCACTTGGGTGCACCATGGTGATTTCCACCTGCATTACACCAGCCCACAACAGTGGGAAGAACACTGTGTAGTTCCCGTCATCATGGTCATGTACCTTGCCTGCTACCCCAGCTCCCAGTTTGGGTGAATGCAGCCGGGATATCAGGAAATCTCCACCATGCTTCTTAGGCAGGCCCAAGAAGTTCTGCACATGGACATTAACCACAAGCTGACCACCTACACGTTGCTCTGCTGGACCCTGAATCACAAAGTAGCTCTTGGAAGGGTCGCTGCTGAGCTCTGCAGGCAGGCCTTGCACCAGTGGACCTGGCCATGCAATGGAATTGAGCAGAGATCTCTCTTCTTTGGCTTCTTCTGCCGTGGGCTCCTGGCCAAGGTGTGCGCAGAAGGTGTGGTTTACCTCCAGCTGCCACAAGATTTCAGGAGGTTTAAAGGCTGAGTGGATGTTGCCCTTTATTTTGTAGAAGGTGGACGCTAGTTGATCACTCAAATCCTGAAAGCAGTGAAAAGAATCCATTTGAAACCAGTAAACAATCAAAGTAGATAAATGACTAAAATAATTTAAAAACACGGCATCCAAACACATTATCTGGCAGCTTATAAGCAAGGCACTTGATTAAATTCATTAATTTCTCTTTTTATATATATAATTATGAACAGATAGTCAATTGTGCACACTACTTAAGTAACTTAAAGCTCTGACATACTAAAGCAAGCTCATAAAATTGTAATGATTGTGCACGATTTTGTCAGACTTTTAATTCACTATTTTGAGTGGTAAAATTAATAAATAATTTTATTAATTTGAAAATGTGTCAATGGTTTGAAGGATATACTAACCAAGCATTCATCTGCTTTAATTACAACTCACAGCTCACAAGTGTTGTTCATACTTTTATTTATATAGTAAAAAAAAATAGATAAGCAATGTCTCAATTAAGATGATCTCTGAGGTACTTCTTATGAGAGAAAAATATATATTTTTTGGACTTTAAAGATGTGTACATATTCACATTATACATAAGAAATGTATAATACTCAAAATATACATTTCAGCATAACATATTGTATTTACATCAACCTGTTATTAAGCTATTGTGTTTACATCAAGCTGAGCAGGATTTAATCCTGCTCTTTGCTTGAGCTGAAATCACTCAAAAGAATGGGCTCAAATACAAGTTCAGAATAACGTTTAAGCATGGAAATGACCCAAATCATGCATCCAAATCAACAAAGAAATGGCTTAAACAAAAGAAGATTTGTTTAGAATCAACAAGGTTTTTGAATTACCTAGCCAGAGCCCAGACCTGAATCAAACTAATAATATGTGGGGTGACTTGAAGTGGGCTGTGCACAGAAGATGTCCTTACAGTTTGACAGATCTAGAATGTTTATGCAACATTCTTTTGCAACAAAAAAGATCTTTATTTGTAAGTCGCTTTGGATAAAAGCGTCTGCTAAGTGAATAAATGTAAATGTAAATGTAAGAAAGCATGGGAAAATATTGCAATGTCAAGATGTGCCACATTGATACACAAGTTCAGAATAACGTTTAACTGAGACACATATCAGGCAAACTCCATTTTAGGCAAACTCTGTGTGCATAACTCTTACACAAATTCTGAATAGAGCTTACATCTGTAGTTATGTCTGAAGTCTGAAAACCAACATATGCAATTTCTTTATTAAAATCCAACTGTGCACACTTAACTCAACTCTGAATATTACCCAATAGTTTATCAGAATGCAAATGTTCATGCTACTATGTGAAATGATATAGTGATGGATCGAGTTACATCCAGAATCCCTCAGACATCCTATCACATCTCAACAACTGCACGGTCCTGTAGGTTCATCCAGTACAACATCAAGAAGATCAGACCCTACCTCACCGAACAGGCTACACAGATACTAGTCCAGGCTCTTGTTATCTCAAAACTGGACTACCGCAACTCACTACATTCGGGCCTCCCAGCCAGCTCCATCAAACCCCTTCAGATGATTCAGAATGCTGCAGCGTGCCTCATCTTCGACCATCCCAAGAGAACCCATGTGCCACCCCTCTTCATCTCCCTCCTCTGGCTTCCTGTAGCTGCCCGCATCAAATTTAAGGCCTTGATGCTCACCTACAAGACCTGGTCTTGCAATTAATGGATCTTGTATGGTAGCACCACTTGTATTGTTCTCTGCTTGATATATTGCTTTGCTTGTATTTTCTCATTTGTAAATCGCTTTGGATCTGCATCTGCTAAATGAATAAATGTAAATGCAATGTATTAGAGCAAATAACTGTGTGGATATCTTTGGTTCTGAACGAGCTGTACTCACCTCCAGAGATGTGATGTTGTTGATGAGCAGTATACAGCCTGATAATGTCAACAGAGTAAAGATAAGTGACAATCTGGGTATGTGCCCGTCCATGGTTGGGTGCCACAATCACAACATACAGTGCCAGTTATCCAACAGCAAACCTCACTAAGCAAATGTGGACAACCTGACAGTGAGAAAATGACATGAAACACACACAGGAAAATTGCTGAGTTGTAGACATAATTTGTTTAGGAATTTGACAGGAAAGTACTGCTCATTCTATTTCCATTTGTTTGCTACATTTGTACCTGATTAATATAATGATCATGATGATTGTTATTCATTTTCATGATGATTCATATTCATGATGATTGTTATTCATGTTAGTCATATTCATATTATTATTATTATTATTATTATTATTATTATTATTTTAAGTTTTAAAGTTTAATTTTTATTGAACATTTCTGCTGAACATTTCTACAGAACATTTTTAAATTTCTACTGAACGTTTCATTTTTACTGAATATTTTTGCTGACCTTCTGATGAACCATTTTTGCTAACATTTCTAATAACCTTTCTGCTAAACATTTCTGTTGAACATTTCCGCTAAGCCTATCTAAATCGCCTTTTCTGTTCTGTCCTCCCCACCATTTCCCAAAAATAAAAACAAATTGAGCAACAGCAGTAAATATTCACAGGTTTTTTTCTTTTTATACAAAGGAAAACAAAATTGAACCCACAACCCACCCCTCCGGCTTATCATGGCTACCCATTAACTGTCGCTGGTTATAAAGATATTATAAAATTCAACAACAGGCATCAACCTTTAAGTGAGTAGTGTCTGTAACTCCATAAAGTATGCAATAAAGGGATAAAGGGATATGCAATAAAATAAAGGGATATGCAATAAAACTCATCTGATCTGTACAACCATTCATCGTATATCTTATTTTCTCAAGTTTCAGAAAAAACATCACGTCCTTTATCGACTGGGAGATAGATGGGTAGTTAGCAGACTTCCAGTGTAACAGTAGGGAACATCTTGCTATAAAGGATGTGAAAGCAATAACATCCTTTTGTATCGAGCTCAAAGGAATTGAAGCTTGAGGAATCCCAAATATCGCAATCAATGGACAAGGCTTTAAATCTGCCCTGAGAATAGTGGACATGATGGTAAAAAAGCCAGACCAAAAACCATGGAGTTCAGGGCAGAGGAAAAACAGGGAGAGCCATGGCATTTATCACACTTGTCCTCAACATCCGGATACATCACAGTCAATCTCGACTTGCACAGATGGACTCTATTTAAAACTTTGAACTGTATAAGTCCATGACAAGCACAAGAAATGGTAGTCTGTACCATCCATATAGCATGTTCCCAACACTCTTCACTTATTTGTACTCCTAATTCCGTTTCCCACACATTCCTAATTTTATTACTCGACCCACTACCGAGCGTCAAAATAAAATCATAAATCTTAGAAATCATTCCTCTCTGATGTGGATTATTTGAAAACAGGTCTTCCCAAGCCTGTTCAGGAGGAGCAGAAGGGAAATCAGGAAAACATCTAGAAACGAAGTTCCATATTTGAAAGTACCGAAAGAAATGTGTCAAGAGGAGATCGTAAGTGGATGCCAAATTGGAAAAGCTATCAAACACACCATCAGAATACAAATTTCTAACTTGTTTAATACCCTTGTCATACCACACTGAAAATGAGGAGTCCATACACAATGGGGGAAATAGATGGTTGTTCACTAAAGGGCACAAAGAGGATGCACCTACAAATTTAAAATGTCGTCTAAATTGATACCAAGTCCTAATTGTGCTGAGGACAACAGGGCTATCAGTATATTGGGAAAGTTTTGTAGGTAAAGGGGAGTAAAGCAGAGGAGGTAAAGAGGATTCACTACAAGAAGATAATTCCAATTTAGACCAAGAAGATCCAGGAAATTGAAACCAGTAACAAAGTTTATGGATGTGCACAGCCCAGTAATAGAATTGAAAATTGGGTAACACAAGTCCTCCACTAAGTTTACATTTCTGCAATAAAGATTTACTAACCCTTGGTGGCTTCCCTCCCCAAATAAATGTACTAATTATCTTATCCAATGAATCAAAGAATGATTTTGGGAGAGAAAGAGGCACTTGGAACAAGAAAAGAAACTTCGGTAAAATATTCATTTTGATGGCGTTGATCTTGCCAATTAGGGAAAGTGGTAAGTTACCCCAACTATGAATGTTAGATTTAACCTTTGAGATAAGGGGAGTAAAGTTAGCTGATAGAAGATTAGATAGAGAACGTGTCACGTTGATACCTAGGTATTTAAAACCTGAATGACTAAATCGAAACGGTAGATCTGACTGTTGGAGAGACAGAGCTGGAGTATTGACAGGAAAACAGTTGCTTTTATCTAAATTTAGTTTATAACCAGAGACAACACCAAAAAGACATCCAAGACAGAAGGCATAGAGGCGATAGGATCGGTTACATACAATAACAAATCATCAGCATATAGCCACACTTTGTATTCTACACCATATCCTTTAAAAAAGGAGGAAGACTTTAGTGCAATAGAGAGCGGCTCGATGGCAACAGCAAAAAGCAGTGGGGATAAAGGACACCCTTGGCGGCACCCTCGTCCGAGCGCAAAATGATCCGAAGAAGTATCATTAGTCTGAACTCTAGCATTAGGGGTTGAGTAAAGGAGGCTAATCCAAGAAATAAACTTGTCCCCAAATCCAAACTTCCTCAGGACTGCAAACAAATACTCCCATTCAACCCTGTCAAATGCTTTTTCAGCATCTAATGAAATCACAATCTGAGGGTGAACAGCTGAATGCTTTGAAAAAATTATATTAAAGAGTGTATGGGTATTGAAAAACAATTGACGTCCATTTATAAAACCGTTCTGATCTTCAGATATAATATAAGGAAGTACATTCTCTAACCGAGATGCCATTACTTTCGCCAACACCTTTACATCTGCATTCAGCAGTGATAGCGGTCTATAAGAACCACAGGAGGATGGATCCTTACCCTCCTTTAGGAGCAGAGCTATCGTGGCTTGTGTCAGAGTTGGAGGCAAAGACACACGTTCCAGAGAATCGTTGAACATAGACAAAAACAGTGGAGCTAATTTTCCAATAAAGGTTTTTAAAAATTCGATTGGAAACCTGTCCGGGCCAGGAGCTTTGTTAGAATGCATAGATTTCCATCCATCCATCTTCAACCACTTATTCCTTCTTCAGGGTCACGGGGAACCTGGAGCCTATCCCAGGAAGCATCGGGCACAAAGTATTCGTATCTATAACAGGGTTATAGATACGAATCTATAGCAGGTTAATGCTGTCACGATTCCCCCCGCGCAGAATCTATAGCAGGTTAATGCTGTCACGATTCCCCCCGCGCAGCAACGCGTTGTGCGTGGTTGCGCATGCGTAGACCTCTTCCGGGGTGACGTCATGCCTGCGCCCGGTCGCATCAGCCGTGCGACACGGAGGAGGGGCCCGATAACGAAATGCTTGGACTTCCGGGCGTTGATATACGTCTGCCATTCATAGCGCGAACTTTGGGTTCATGCCCGTTTCATGCCATAGCCTTAGCCTTAGCATTAGAGTTTAGCCAAAGTTATAGGCCAGTTTAGTTTAGTTTCCGAGAGAACTTTGTTTCTGCTTCTGTTTGTTTCTGTTTCATCACCTGTAAATAAACCTCACCGTTCTACTGCACTTGCATCCTGTCCACTTCCTGCCCGTCACACCCGTTGTAGACAGATCGGACCGCCTACCATGGATGTAGTAGCGGACGGAGAGGAGCGGAGGCCACCGCACGGAGCCCACGCTAAGTATTCCTGCCTTTGACTCAATGCGCTTCGTGCAAAGGATATTTGAGTACATGCCTGCGCGGTATGACGGCGTGGATTACCTGGATTATTTCGCGAGGCAATGTCAGGAATATTTTGGAAGCCTATGCGACCCGAAACCCACAGAAGGACAATTTATCATGTTTATCATGTCTCGCTTTGTGAGTTTCGCGCGCTCATGGGCACAATGGATAGTGGCGGAGAAACCCATGGTGCTGGAGGATGCCTGTTTCTTGAGCTGTTTTTTGTGGAATTCGGAGAGCCAAGGCAAAAGTATGACCTGGATAAGGTGCTGAGGGAAGGTACTGCGAGGACTCCCACAGCGCCTCTTCTCCATGTGCACTATGAGCAGGTTAGGCACCAAGTTGAGATGAGCACACCCCAACCTGCTACCCAAGTCACGTCCAGGTCCAGGGCTCCAGTCCGAGCACCAGTTCAAGTTCCAGGTAAATCTCATGTCCATGTCACAGCCATGCCTCACGCTCCCGGCACCACAGCCATGCCTCACGCTCCCGGCACCACAGCCATGCCTCACGCTCCCGGCACCACAGCCATGCCTCATGCACCCGGCACCACAGCCATGCCTCACGCTCCCGGCACATGTATTTTGGGTAGCTACCGCCAGACACTGGATGTAGCTGCAATGAAGCAGCTGGAGCTTGATCTTTCTGAGCGGAGAGCCCAACTCAGCCAGGCCATTAAAGCGCAAGCGGAAGCACAGAGACAGCTGGAGAAGGTACAGACTCAAGTAAGAGACCAGTCGCGGTATGTGGATGAACTCCAAGCACAGAGAGATGCTATACGGAACGACGTCGAAGCAAGGGAACGCACAGTCCAGAGTCTGGAGGCGGTGAAGATGCAGTTATGTGAGGATCTGGCTGCAGCTGAGCGCTGTCAGAAGCAGTTCCTACAGGAGAGGAAGGAGCTGCATAATGAAGTGACCAGCTGTAACTCCCAGATATCGGCATTGAGGGATGAAAAGCGGCAATTCGAGGTTTGTGTTTCACAGCTTGAGGAGGAACTAAAGGAGAAACAGAAAAACATTGATCTCGTTAAGGACCAGTTGGAGAAGACAAACGCACAAGTGAACACCCGGAGCACTGAGCTGGCGGAGGAGCGCAGCACGACTCAGAGGAGTGAGACTGCTCGGCAGCCGCTGGAAAGTTTGGTCAACTCGAAGCCTCAAGCTCAGGATGTTCAAATCCAGACCCAGTCCTACACTCAGAGCACCCAGGTCCAGACCCAGTCATGTCCTTGGAGCACCCAAGTCCAGACCCAGTCATGCCCTTGGAGCACCCAAGTCCAGACCCACTCTCCAGTTCACAACGTCCAGGTCCCAGTCCCTGTCACGTCCCAGGTCACGCTTCTAGGCCGCGCCAAGTCCCAGGTCACGCCTTTGGTCCTTGCCACGCCCTACGCCATGCCCTACACCACGCCCTACGCCATGCCCTACGCCACGTCTCACGCCAGGCTTCACGCCAGGCTTCACGCCACGTCTCATGCCAGGCTTCACGCCACGTCTCACGCCAGGCTTCACGCCACGTCTCATGTCAGGCTTCACGCCACGTCTCACGCCAGGGTTCACGCCACGTCTCACGCCACGTCTCACGCCAGGCCTCTCGCCAGGCGCCACTCCAGGCCTCGCGCTCGAGCTCCAGTCACGCCTCTCGCTCAAGCTCCAGTCACGCCTCGCGCTCAAGCTCCAGTCACGCCTCGCGCTCCAGCTCCAGTCACGCCTCGCGCTCCAGCTCCAGTCACGCCTCGCGCTCCAGCTCCAGTCACGCCTCACGCTCCAGCTCCAGTCACGCCTCGCGCTCCAGCTCCAGTCACGCCCGCGCTTCAGCTCCAGCTCCAGCCTGCCACGCCTGGCGAGGCTTCACGCCAGGCCTCCCGCTCAGGCCCCCAGCCACGCCGCTGCCCCCGGGCTCCAGGGACACCACGCAGGTTATTTCAGGCGCTGCTCGGGACTTCTCGCCCAGGGGCCCAGGGCCGCCAAGGAAAGGGGGGTCTTCTTGGCACTCGGGGAGGAGCACCTTTAAAGGGGGGCTCTGTCACGATTCCCCCGCCGCAGCAACGCGTGCGTGGTTGCGCATGCGTGGACCTCTTCCGGGTGACGCTATGCCTGCGCTCGTATACCAGCCGTGCGACACGGAGGAGGGCACGGCTGTTCGCAGTTTGCGGGCTAATGAAGGAGAGGACTATATATACCGTGAGCCGTGCTTCACATGGCGCGGTCCGATAACGAAATGCTTGGACTTCCGGGCGTTGATATACGTCTGCCATTCATAGCGCGAACTTTGGGTTCATGCCCGTTTCATGCCTTAGCCTTAGCATTAGAGTTTAGCCAAAGTTATAGGCCAGTTTAGTTTAGTTTCCAAGAGAACTTTGTTTCTGCTTCTGTTTGTTTCTGTTTCATCACCTGTAAATAAAACTCACCGTTCTACTGCACTTGCATCCTGTCCACTTCCTGCCCGTCACACCTGCGTTGTGACAAATGCGTTCACTTTAGAATTATCTGTTGGAGATTCGGACTTATAAAGCGAAAAGTAAAAAGATTTAAAAGTAGCATTAATTTCCATGGGATCTGTAGTGACAATATTATAAGTGTTTTTAATACTAGGTATGAGACGGGAAGTGGCCTGTAGCCATAGCTGATGTTCCAGTAGACAACTCGGCTTATCGCCATGTTCATAATATGAACCACGAGTACGTAACAGTAAGCGTTCCGCTTCTTTAGTTGAAATAAGATTAAACTCTGCCTGTAAGTCAAGGCGCTGTTTAAGAAGTTCGCGGAAGGGGTTTAATGCACATCTTTGATCGAGACTATTGATTGCGGATCCAGGTTCATTAACCCTAGCATTGCGTTTTTTATTACAGCGAGCAGAATAAGAAATAATCCGCCCTCTGATATAGGATTTAAGTGTCTCCCATAACAGTGAATAAGAGGTAGAGTCATTCTGATTGAAGAAAAGAAAGTCATGAATAGAACTAGAAATGAACTCGCAGAATTCACTGTCTGCTAAAAGAAGAGAATTAAATCTCCAAGGCGGTCGGCTACGTTTATAAGTAGAAAGATGAAAATCTAATTGCAGAGGCGCATGGTCAGAAATTACAATACCCAAATAGTAAGAAGAAGCTACGCCAGAATCTAGAGTGCTGTCTATAAAAAAAATAATCAATCCTCGAATAAGAATTATGAACCTGGGAGAAGAAAGAAAACTTTTTAAGAGAGTGGTTACGAGATCTCCAGGGATCAACGAGACCGTTCTGACACATAAAATCGGAAAATGTTTTGGACATTGCAGATTGATCCAGAGTATGGGGATTAGATCGATCCAAGTTTGGGTCAAATACACACAATTTAAATCTCCCCAGAAAATCAACAGGTGAGTAATTAAGAAAGGGAGATTGCTCAACACTCTATTAGCAAATTCTACATCATCAAAGTTTGGAGCATATACATTAACCAACAATACCTGTCTTTGCATTAAAGTACCATCAACTATAATATATCTACTGTTCACATCAGCAATAACATTAGTGGACGAAAACTGTAACCTTTTGTCAATTAAAATAGCGACCCCTATTGCTTTCAAATTAAAATTCGAGTGAAAGACTTGACTCACCCAAGGGCAGTGTAACCTATGATGATCTTTAATACGTAGATGCATCTCCTGTAAAAATACTATATTGGAGTTCAAACATTTCAAATATGTAAAAACCTTAGATCTTTTAACAGGATTACCCATACCTCTGACATTCCAACTAATAAATCTTAAAGGCGTGCCTATGTCCCAGCTATGCTGGGATCCATGTTACTACTAACCATTTAAATAAAGTAAACCATAGGAATGTGAATAGCCAATGAGAGCGGAAGTAGGACCTTCCACACACCCCGTCCCCCATCCCCCCACCCCGCTCCACACCCAAAGTCTCCATAAAACAACGGAGACAGTAGTGTTTCCCACCTAGGGTTGTCCACAAAGTGGACAAAGAGTAAGCTAAACCTAAATGAAAAAGAACAAATTCCAGTAAGAGAAAAGTCCCCTACCGACTTCAAATCTAAAAAATAATCTGCACACTTAACAAATATATCTTTATCTTTAAAGACTTATAACTAATAATCTCACACAGTGTAGCACATAAAAAATAAACAAATAAATAAATTATAAATAAATAATAATTAAAAAAATAAATAGATAAGATGATAATAAAAAATAAATAATTAAACTCTAATCCAATCAAAACGTCAAAACAGAGAACATTAATACAGAAGTGAATATAGGGAGAATGAGTCACAAATTCTAGATGAAGTGCACAATATCCACAATAAGAATTCGAATTCTCTAGAGCTGGAAGGCCTAGTGCAAATAAGAATAAAGAATATTATCAGAAATAAAATAAAATAAAATAAAAAATAATAAAAAAATAATAATAATAATACTAATAATAAAAAGCTAAATAAATAAATAAATAAAGAAAGAAAGAAAGAACACTAAACTGTGTAGGTGATGCAGTTCACCCCGATTTTAAGAGTTTAACATAGACTGCTGCTTCCTCCGCTGAAATAAAGTCATTCTGGACACCGTTATATGTAACGCGAAGCCGAGCTGGGTGAAGTATTCCATAGCGTGCGCTCCCCTCAATACCAGGAAGTTGACGCCGAACCTTGTTAAAGGTTAACCTCGTTAAACCCGGGCCCGGGCTGTCTGGGCTGTGTAGTCAGGGAAGACGGAGATGGTCAGATCCCTCACTTTAATCGGCTGGTGCTCTCTCGCGCGGCTTAAAATATCAACACAGTCCCTGTGATAATGGAATCTGCACACAATAGCTTGTGGTCGTTCACCAGACTTCGGCTTCGGCTGAAGGGTCCGGTGGGACTGGTCCAGAACCGGCTCCTTCTCCAGACCAAATGCTTCTTTTAACAAGGCCGCTACAGCAGCGGTTGTACAGGTGTCGGCGCCCTCTGGAACTCCAACTATCCTCACGTCATTGCGCCGTGACCTCGACTCCAGATCCTCACATTTATTCTGTAATTGAGTCACGGTCGCAGTGAGAGACTCCATAGTAGTCTTCATGTGAACTATATCAACGGTGTATCCGGGGAGCGCGTGCCCCATTTCCCCAACAGTTCCTTTCAGTGTTGATATGGTGGCCTCGGTAGCGACTTTATCACTAGCCTGCTGTGTTTTCATGACCTGCAGGTCATGCTGGATAGTAGATAGCGCATCCCTGAGAGTCTTCTGGTGATTCTCCTGGTGCTTCTGATGATCCTGAAACTATTGGAACTTCTTCCTAAAATCGGCGATGTCCTTCCTCAGTACAGTCAGCAACTCAAGCCTGAATGTGGCGAAATCAGAGCCACCACTCGGGGACGTGGATGCGACCGCGGGTTCACAGGGGGAGGGGAGCGTGGCTACGGATTCATGAGGAGAAGGAGGCGCGGGCACGGGTGCGGGTTCGTGGTGAGATGGAGACGCGGCTGCAGGTTCACGGAGAGAGGGAGACGCGGCTGCGGATTCACGGTGAGAAGGAGACGCGCTTGCAGTGCGCTGTCTAGACCTCAGTTTTGTCTGAATGCTACCACCGGTTTTCGAGTTCTTCCCCGACATCTTAACAAACCACCAAATTAAAAGTACAAATATGGAAGCGAAATAGAAAAAGCCAAAATATTATATATATATATATATATATATATATATATATATATATATATATATATATATATATATATATATATATATAATATTTATGTAAACTTCTGAATTCATTCTCTGTTACCATCATGAGTTCCATCATCAATAAAGCTTAGTGAGCCTGTTCCATAAGCAGCCATGCAAGCCCAGGCCATGAGACTACCTCTACCATCTTTCACAGATGAATGTGTATGTTTTGAATCATTAGCAGGTCCTTTCTGTCTACACACTTTTTTTTTTTCTGTCTACGCCCTTCCATCACTTGGTAGATGTTAATCTTGGTTCAGGAACTTTCGTGGCTCACATCTGCATCATTTTGCACATTCCAATCTGACTTTCCGATTCTTACTGCTGATAAGTGCATTGCATCTTGTGGAATGGCCTCTATATTTCTCTATAAGTCTTCACCTTCACCCTGGCCCTGTGGAGGTTGTTGGTGATGTTACTGATTGTTGTTTTTGGGTTTTTTTACAGGTCTCACAATGTTTCTGCCATCAGTTGTTGTTTTCCTTGGCTGACCCATTTGGTGGTTTCTGTTTTTTGGATGTGTTCAGAATGATATTCAATCTCATGTTCAAAAAGTAATTATTGTACAGCTGTCAACAATTTAATTATTCTGATTAACCCCAAATAAAGATCAGCTGTTTCTCTAGGATTTTCTTGGCATCTCCTTGGTTTCATATGACTCCTGAAGCCATGACCTTGCAAAAAGCTTACAAAACATGTACTATATCTCACTTGTTGAGAAGTATTGATCAGGACAGGGGTATAAAGGTATTTTAAAAAATTATATACAATGGAACACCATGAGGGCCATCATTAACAGGTGGAGATTACCAAGAACAAAATTTACAAAAGGACAAGACAACAAAATTACCAGGGAGGCTGACAAGAGATCTTCAGCAACATCAAAGGAGCTGCAGGAAACTCGAAAAGGAATATCTGAAATATTCGATTACTCTCTGCATGTTACACAATCTCTCTATATCTTCTCATGTCTGGTAGGGGTAGGCGTTTACAGAAGCCCTTCCTCACAATAAATCACCCCAAACCATGCGGCAAAAGTGTTGTGATCCAATGAGACCACCAGCAAAAGGCATAATATTCCAAAAGATATTTGGCACAAAAAAGCACATCACCAAAAGAACACCATACCACGGTGCAGCATTGTAGTTTGTTTTCGGGTTGCTTTTATTCAGCCTGAACTGCAGGTTTTATAAATTGAGAGAATCATGAGTTGCACAAATACGAGTCAATTTTAGTGCAAACTTCTCAGATGTCAACTAGTAAACTGAAGCTCAAAAAGAATTTCATAATTTTAGCATGGCAATGACCCAAATCATGCATCCAATCAACAAAGAAATTATTTTTGAGCTTCAGTTTACTAGTAGACATCTGAAGATTTTGCACTAAAATTGACTGGTATTTGTGCAATTCATGATTCTCTCCACATTGATAAAACCTGCAGTTCAGGCTGAATAAAAGCAACCCTAAAACATGATGCTTCCACTACAATGCTGCACCGTGGGTATGGTGTTCTTTTGGTGATGTGCTTTTTTTTGTGCCAAATATATCTTTTGGAATTATTATGCCTTTTGGATGTGGTCTCATTAGATCATAACACATTTTGCCGCATGGTTTGAGGTGATTTGTTGTGAGAAAGGGCTTCTGTATAACCAGCCTACCCCTTAAACCGGACATGTGAAGAATATGAGATTTTGTTGTAACATGCAGAGAGTAATCAGATATTTCAGATATTCCTTTTCAGATTTTCCTGCAGCTCCTTTGATGTTGCTGAAGATCTCTTGTCAGCCTCCCTGGTAATTTTGTTGTCTTGTCCTTTTGTAAATTTTGTTCTTGGTAATCTCCACCTGTTAATGATGGCCCTCATGGTGTTCCATTGTATATAATTGACCTGAAGTGGGCAGAAGATGCCTCAGTGATGTGTCATTGAGTAGTTTGTACATAACTGCCGATTAGTGAGCGCTGATTGCAAATTGGGCTTAACATCATTTAGGGTGTACTAGACTTTACCAAAAAAGATTGAGTGGTGTAATAAAATCAAATGGTGCTTCAACAAAGTATTAATTTCTGGGTGTGCAGATTTATGCAACTAGGTTATTGTAAGTTTTTTCTCTTTCCTATTTTCATTGTCATTTCTATATCATATATAAGTTGTAATTTTACACTGAGCATGGGCAACTATTTTTTACATCACAAAAACCATCTGGGTTACAACACTCTGTCATTCTGAGGGCATGGCCTGTTGAAAAGGTCAGAGCCTGAGGGTCAGTCCAAGACTCTCAAACCCGGGGTGGAACGTATCCCCAGGTTGTAATATCGACCGAATATGTGCAGCATACACCAACCCTCCACAGCACACACATCCTGTAAGGGTACCCCTTTGGACAAAGCCTTTGAGGAGGCGACCCCCCTGGTGGAATGAGCCCTTATGCCCAGAGGTGTAGCGAGACCACGCACCTCATAAGCAATAGAGATTGCTTGCACTATACAATTAGAGATTAGCTGCTTCAACAAAGCATTAACCCTACTGTCACCACCAAAGCAGATGAGCAGCTGCTCTGACTTACACCACTGGCCAGAGCAGTGGACGTAAGTACAGAGAGCTCTTACTGGACACAGTAGGTGCAATTTCTTTTGTTTCAGTGTGAGATACAGAGGAGGGCAGAAAGCCTGCAACACTACTGGCTGGGCAGCAGATGTAGCAACTTTATAAATATAATCTGGCCTAGAGTATAGGAAGGCCTTGGCTAATCCAGGGGCAAAGTAAAGGCAGGAATGGGTAACAGTGAGAGCATGTAGCTCCCCTACTCACTTGAGAGATGTCAGGGCCAACAGAAGAGCTACCGTTAGACTTAGAAACTTCTCAAAGGTTGACTCTAAGGGCTCAAATGCATCACCTGAGAGACCTTCCAGGACCAGAGAAAGGTCCTAGGAAGTTATGCGTGGTTTGTGGATGGGACACCTTCCAACATGTGGAAACCTCGAAGTTAGAGGATGTTGCCCCACAGAGGGTCCAACAATAGGGGCATGGCTGGCTGAAATGGCGGCCACATAGACCCTGATTGTAGAAGGAGCCAACCCTGCTGAGAAAAGTTCAATTCAATTTTATTTGTATAGTGCTTTTTACAACAGACATTGTCTCAAAGCAGCTTTTCAGAAACAGAAACATGGTATACAGATAATGAAAGTGTGAATTTATCCCAAATGAGCAAGCCACTGAGTGGTGACGGTGGCAAAGAAAAACTCCCTAAGATGTTTAAGAGGAAGAAACCTTGAGAGGAACCCAACTCAGAAGGGAACCCATCCTCATTTGGGTAACAACAGATAATGTAAAAAAGGTGATAATTGATTTATACGAAGTCTGTAAGGTCTAAGGTGCAGCTGTAGTCCCAGTAGTCCGGAATTAGAGAAGATTTGAGCTCCATCCAGAGGCAGAAAGGATCTGGATCTCCAGTATCTCCATAAATTCGTGTGGGGCTCGGCAAAAGAAGAGAGGTAGAAAAAAGATTTTTATGACTGTGAATTAGTAAGATAGAATCTAGTTGGGGTAGGCTTGAGTAAATAAATACGTTTTAAGCCTAGACTTAAACACTGAGACTGTGTCTGAGTCTCGAACACTAATAGGAAGACTGTTCCATAACTGTGGGGCTCTATAAGCGAAGGCTCTTCCCCCTGCTGTAGCCTTCACTATTCGAGCTACCATCAAATAACTTGCATCTTTTGATCTAAGTAGGCATGGAGGATCATATAAAACCAAAAGGTTGCTTAGATATTGTGGTGCGAGACCGTTTAGTGCTTTATAGGTTAATAAAAGTATTTTAAAGTTGATGCGAGATTTTACCGGGAGCCAGTGCAGTGTTGATAATATTGGTGTGATATGGTTGTATCTTCTAGTTCTAGTTAAGACTCTAGCAGCTGCATTCTAGACTAACTGGAGCTTATTTATATTTCTGTAACATCCAGACAGTAAGGCATTACAGTAATCTAATCTAGAGGTGACGAATGCATGAACCAATATTTTCGCATCATGTAGTGACAATATGTTTCTTATCTTAGAAATATTTCTGAGATGAAAGAAAGCTATCCTAGTAATATTGTCTACATGAGCATCAAATGATAGACTGGAGTCAATAATCACTCCAAGGTCTTTAACTGCTGTACATGATGAAACAGAAAGACCATCCATGTCACGAGGCGTGACGGGAGGAAGCAGGTGGGATACATTTGCACTACGAATGGTGAGGTTTATTTACATGTAAAGAAACAAAAACAGAAACAGAAACCAAGCGCTCTCTACAACTAAGCTAAACTAGATTATAACTTTGGCAAAAGCTAACGCTAAGGCTATGGCATCAAACGGAAATGAAACAAAAGCTCGCGGAAGTCGCACTTGCGCTATGAATGGCAGGCGTACATAACTGCACACATAAGTCCAAGCATTCACCCGCACCGTGTAAAGCACGGCTCACGGTATATATCCATGCAGTCATTAGTCATCTTCCAGCTGTGAGCGCTTCTGCGTACGTCACACATGACGCGAGGGGGCGAAAACATGACGTCACCCCGGAAACAGAATGCGCATGCGCGGCAACGCGCCCATGGTGCGCCGCCACACGGAGGGGGAATTGTGACAGACCCCCCCCCATCCCCCCCCCTCAAAGGCACTCCTCCCGGAGTGCCTAAAGTCCTCCCCTTTCATTGGCGGCCCCGGGCCCCTGGGCTGAATGTCCCCTACAGCACCAGGAAACCGCATGCTGTTCTTGGCGGAGCAGGGAAGTGGAGCAAAGTCTACAGCCGGGCAGACAGGATAAGCGACGTTCTCCGCGGTGCTTGGGAGCAGTGCAACATCCTCAGCTGAGAGGGGAGGCTGAGCGGCGTCTCCAGCGGAACAGACAGGGCTCAGAGGCGTGGCTCGGCCTAGATACATGGCTAGAGCTATGACGTGAGCCAGGGACGTGGCTAGAGCTATGACGTGAGCCCGGGATGTGGCTAGAGCTATGACGTGAGCCCGAGACGTGGCTAGAGCTTTGACGTGAGCCAGGGATGTGGCTAGAGCTATGACGTGAGCCCGGGACGTGGCTAGCGCTATGACGTGAGCCTGGGACGTGACTAGAGCTATGACGTGAGCCCAGGACGTGAGCTGCGGCTGTAGCGAGAGGTGCGGCTGTGGCTGTAGCGAGAGGCGCGGCTTGAGTGAGAGGCGCGGCTGTGGCTGTAGTGAGAGGCGCGGCTGTGGCTGTAGCGAGAGGCGCGGCTGTGGCTTGAGCGAGAGATGTGGCTAGGGCTGGAGCAAGAGACGTGGCTTGAGCTTGAGACTGAGTCTGGACTTGGACGCTGTGAGCTTGAGACTGTGTCTGCACGTGGACGCTATTAGCTTGAGATTGTGTCTGGACGTGGATGCTGTGAGCTTGAGACTGTGTCTGGATGTGGACGCTGTGAGCTTGAGACTGTGTCTGCACGTGGACGCTGTGAGTTTGAGACTGTGTCTGGACGTGGACGCTGTGAGCTTGAGACTGTGTCTGCACGTGGACGCTGTGAGCTTGAGACTGTGTCTGGACGTGAACGCTGTGAGCTTGAGACCGTGTCTGGATGTGGTGAAGCTGGGTCTCTGCACTGTTCCTTCTCTCCTTTTCCTCCTCCAGGAGCTCCCTTAGTCGATTACGTTCCTCCTCCAGTTGACAAAGCCATATGCTCAGAACCCGTTTCCAGAGTGTCTCCTCTTGCAGCAAAATCTGTGTTGGTTGTACTTGTGACTCCACAGATGAGCTCTCTTTAGTACCTTTGACGGAGCTACTCTGAGTGATTGTGCCTGGAGCTTGAGGAACGGCCGGAACCTGAAACCTGGTAGGAACTTGAGGCTGAACCTGAAACCTGGTAGGAACTTGAGGCTGAACTTGAGCTTCGGTTTGGACTCAGCCTGTGACTCAGCCTCAGCTTGAACTTGAGGCGTGGCTTGGATTGGGGGCGTGACTGTGGCCTGGACTAGAGGCGTGAATGTGGCCTAGACTGGAGGCGTGACTGTGGCTGGGACTGGGACCTGTGGTTTGGCCAGGATACATGGCTTGAACTTGAGACCTGGCGTGGCAGTGACCCGGGACTTTACATGCACTGGAGATATGGCAGGGACTGGAGACTTGACGAGGACAGGAGACGTGATGAGGACTGGAGACGTGACAGGGAACGGAGACTCAGCCGACTGTGCTGTGTTGTTAGCGTTTATCTCCCTTTGTTGTCTCACATGCGCATAATGTTCATGGAAAAGGGGTCCAGCATCGGTCGGCCAAATAACATCTCCGAGCACTTAATCCAGGTCATACTGTATTCCACGCTCTCCAAATTCCTTGAAAAATAAGTCTATGAACTGTCGGATATTCTCCAGCACTCCGGGCCTCGTTTCCGCAACTCGCTGTGCCTATGCGTGAGCCGGATCGCAAAAGTGAGACGTGATGAACCGTACAAACTGTCCCTCGGTCAGGTTCGGTTCGCTCAGGCTGGAGAAATATCTCTGACATTCTCTAATGAAAAGATCCGGACCACTGAAACATCCATAGAATTGGTCCGGCATTTCCTCGTAGGTCCGCTGCATAAACTGCATTGACTCCAAGGCGGGGATACTGACCCTGCCGGTTGCAGTTCAGCGTCTCCTCCTTTCTCGTGCTGTATCCCTGTTATCGGAGGGTGAATCTGTCACGAGGCGTGACGGCAGGAAGCAGGCGGGATACATTTGCAGTACGAATGGTGAGGTTTATTTACATGTGAAGAAACAAACAAAAACAGAAACAGAAACCAAGCGCTCTCTACAACTAAGCTAAATTAGATTATAACTTTGGCAAAAGCTAACGCTAAGGCTATGGCATCAAACGGACATTAAGTAAAAGGAAGTTAGTTGACATCCAACATCTAATGTCCTTTACACAATCCTCAACTTCACTAAGCTTCTGTCTGTCCGCTGGCTTCGCTGAAACATACAACTGTGTATCATCAGCATAACAGTGGAAGCTAATTCCATGTTTACGAATAATTTGTACTGGGGTAACATATATAAAGTAAAAAGCAGTGGGCCTAAAACAGAATCCTGTGGAACTCCAAAAGTAACCTCAGTACACATGGAGAAATCACCATTTACATATACGACCTGATAACGATCGGTCAGATAAGACCTGAACCAGGAGAGGACTGTTCCCTTAATACCAACAACATTTTCTAATCTATCAAGTAGAATAGTGTGATCTGTGGTATCAAAAGCTGCACTAAGGTCGAGTAACACAAGCTGTGAGACACAACCTTGATCAGAGGTCAGTAGTAGGTCATTTTCTACTTTAACTAACACTGTTTCTGTGCTATGATGAGGTCTAAATCGTGAGTGATACATGTCATGTTGTTCCTATCTAAGTACGAGCATATCTGCTTTGCTACAACCTTTTCTAAAATCTTAGAGATGAAGGGGAGATTTGATATTGGTCTATAGCTGGATAATTGTGATGGGTCAAGGTCAGGTTATTTAATCAATGGTTTAATAACTGCTAATTTAAGTGATTTAGGTAACTTGTACGAACTCCAGGGCTGTAGCTATTGTGCAGTTCACTGGGTCTAGCTGACGTTCCTCACACCACGAGACAAAAAGTCGCCACTTGAGCGCATACAATTCCCTCATGGATGGTGCTCTAGCATTCAACATGGTCTCTAGAACCTCAGTTGTGAGAGCAGCATCTATGAGCTGGTGCCAATCAGGGGCTAGAACCACAGTTTCCATAGTTCTGCCCTCCGGCCTGAGACAGTAGATCCCTACAGATGCGAATCTCCCAATGAATGCCATCTCGCAGGGATATTATCTCTGAGTACCATATTCAAGCTGGCCAATAAGGTGCAATTAGCAGCAGATGTAGACGGTCTTGGCAAACTCTCACTAGAACTTGTGGGGGCAGAGCGATTGGGGAAAGGTGTACAGATGTGACCTCGGCCTCATGTGCACCATGGCATCCAGCTATGATAGTGCAGGAGGAGTGAGGACAAACCACAGTGAGCAGTGGCGAACACATCCACTTCCTCTTGGTTGAACCTCCACCATATGGACTCTACCACTTGAGGATGGAGCCTCCAAACCCCAGGCCTCATCCTCTGCCTCAACAGGATGTCTGCCCCCACAGTCCTGTTTCCTGGAATGTACATTGCACTCACTGACAAGAGCTTTCCCTCAAGTGAAGTATTTGTTGCGCCTGCCTGATTGGGGGCGTGAATGTAACCCTCCCTTGTGGTTGATATTTGAAACCACTGTGGTGTTGCCTGTCACAACTAACACATGGTGAGCTCTTAATTGAGGTAGAAAGAATTTCAGTGCTAGAAATACGTCTTGCATTCCTAGGCAATTTATATGCCAGATGAGGGTCGCTCCATAGACAGCCATCTAAGACTGCTTCCCAGCCCATGAGGAAGACATCTGTCAGTATCGTCTTGCTAGAAGGAGATGCCCCTAGAGTATGACCCAAGTTAGAAACCATAGACACCTCCAAAATTCTCAGAGCAGGTAGATATTGCCGCATGACACCGATTACTCTCAGAGGTTTCATCCTCAGACGGGGGACAGGGGTTGAGCTCTGAACTGGACCCGGTAACCCTTTTCCACGGTAGAGATATGGGATATAAAGTGTAATCACTGTGTGTAACTACACATTTTACTAATGTTTGGATATGTTAATCAGGTATAATTTGGTATGTATACCCAATGTATACTCAACAGTTAAGACTTACTTGTGGGAAATATTTTATTTTTTTTATGTTTCATTTTAATTGAACATTTCTGCTTCTGATGAACATTTCTACTGAACAATTTTTGCTAAACCAGTTCTGCTAAACATTTCTGCTATACATTTCTGCAAAACTTTTCTATGTTTCTTTTTTATTAAACATGTCTGATGAACATTTCTGTTGAACTGCTAAGCCTATCTAAATCGCCTTTTCTGTTCTGTCCTCCCCACCATTTCCCCAAAATACAAAATGAGCAACAGCAGTAAATATTCACAGATTTTTTTCTTTTTATACAAAGGAAAACAAAATTGAACCCACAACCCACCCCTCCAGCTCATCATGGCTACCCATTAACTGTCGCTGGTTATAGAGATATTATAAAATTCAACAACAGGCACCAACCTTTAAGTGGGTAGTGTCTGTAACTCCATAAAGTAGGCAATAAAGGGATGCCGTTTATGAAAAAAACTTATCTGTACATCCATTCATCATATTTTGTATTTTCTCAGAGTTTCAGAAAAAACATCACGTCCTTTATCCACTGAGAGATAGATGGGTATTTAGCAGACTTCCAATGTAACAGTAGGGAACGTCTAGCTATAAGGGATGTGAAAGCAATAACATCCTTTTGTATCGAACTCAAAGGAATTGAAGCTTGAGGAATCCCAAATATCGCAATCAGTGGACAAGGCTTTAGATCTGCCCTGAGAATAGTGGACATGATGGTAAAAAAGTCAGACCAAAAACCATGGAGTTCAGGGCAGAAGAAAAACATATGGCCAAGATGACAGGGAGAGCCATGGCATTTATCACACTTGTCCTCAACATCCGGATACATCACAGACAATCTCGACTTGGACAGATGGACTCTATTTAAAACTTTGAACTGTTAAAGTCCAAGATGAGCACAAGAAGTGGTAGTCTGTACACTCCCTATAGCATGTTCCCAACACTCCTCACTTATTTGTACTCCTAATTCCGTTTCCCACGCATTTCTCGACCCACTACCTTGCGTCAAAATGAAATCATAAATCTTAGAAATCATTCCTCTCTGATGCGGGTTATTTGAAAATAGGTCTTCCCAAGCCTGTTCAGGAGGAGCAGAAGGGAAATCAGGAAAACATCTAGAAATGAAATTCCATATTTGAAAGTACCGAAAGAAATGTGTCAAGGGGAGATTGTAGGTGGATGCCAGGCATGCTAGGCATATGAATGCCATATCTGTATATTCAATTCAAACATTGGTAACTTTTTTTATTACACAGGAGAAATAAGTAATGAATGTGTCAACTTTTTTTCAACATTTTTCAGTAAATATATTTCCAATGAGGTTATTCACATGAAATTTTCACCAGACATCAGTATTAACTCAAGGAATCCAGAAATATAAATAATTCACGACATTAAAGTCCATAAGTGAAGTTAAGTATAATAAAGAGGAAAAACACAGGAAAAAAGTATTGAACATTCTATCTGAAATTTATTTAATACTTAGTGGAGAAGCCTTTATTTGTAATGACAGCTTCGAGACGCTTCCTGTATGAAGAAATTAATTGGCCGCAGTACTCAGGTGTGATTTTGGCCTGTTCTTCTAAACATATTGTCTTTAAATCTTGTTCAATTGGATTTACGTCAGGTGTGTCATAAATCCGTGACGCAGGGGATAAACGGGATGGATGCAATCACATATAAGAACGAGTGTTTATTTATAAAGAGGCAGACAAATCCAAAACGTAATCCAGAAACGTAATCCAGAAACAGGTGAAGGTCCGGCGAACAGTAAACAGGCATATACAGGGCAAGACAGAGATCACAGTCGAGGTCACAGAAAACAGGGTCGATACATAAACAAACATGAACATGAACATGGACGTGGACCTGGGAGCGGATAATCCAGTGTGAACTAAATCCAACATAGAACTTGGAATACTAAGTTTATTCTAAGTATAATTAACCGCACCATTTGTAGCACGGCTCACGGTATATATGCACACACAGAAACATTAGCCCCCAACTGCTAACAGCTAAGGGCAATACAATAACACATGTGACACTACGACACATAACAAGACAGGGCGGAGACATGACATCAGCAACAACAAACACACATGTCCCGCTGTCACTCGGGAAAAGCACGTGCTCTCGTATTTGTGCAGTAGAGCACGTTGCCACAAGGGGAAACTGTGACAAGGTGATTGACTGATTGACTAATACCTCGATGTTTCTTCTCTGAAACCAATTGAGAGTTTCCTTTGCTGTATGCTTTGGATCATTGTTCTGATGGAAGGTCCACCCATATCTCATCTTCATCATCCTGGTGGATGGCAGCAGATTCTTCTCAAGAATATCATGGAAAAGGGCTCCATTCACTGTTCAATTATATGCAGTCTGCTAGTACTATGCGATGAAAAACAGCCCCACACCATGATGCTTCCACCTTCACAGTTCACTGTTAGTATACCAGTTTTTAGGGTGATGTGCAGTGCCATTTCTTCTCCAAACATGGTACGTAGCATGACAGCCAAAATGTTACATTTTGCTCTCGTTTTACCAGACCACACTCTCTCAGTTTTTCATAGGCTTGTTGAAATGTGTTGTAGTGAACTGTAAACAAACTTGACATGCCTTTTCTTTAGTAATGGAGTCTTGCGGGGTGAGCATGAGCAGTGGACTGCATTGCCTATTGTTTTCTCTGTGACTATGGCACCTGCTGCCTCCAAGTGTTTTTGGAGCTCTGTCTGAGTCATCCTTGGCTCTTGGGCTACTTTTCTGTCCATTCTTATGACTCCCTGGTCAGAAATCTTTTGCAACAATAAGGTTCCGAAGGTCTTGGGAGAGCACTTTGCTTTTACCCATTAATGGGACGTTTCATGTGTGACACCTTGGTAACGAAAAGCCCTTTTATACACTAACAGTTTACAAACTGTAAACTATTAATTTGCACAGATAGGCGGTATAATCACTTATGGATTATAGCTCCATTAGAGCTCCATTTTGGTCTCATCTGACCACAACACTTTTACCCAGTTGTCCTCTGGTGGTCAGATGAGACCAAAATGGAGCTCTTTGGCATCAACTCAACTCGCCGTATTTGGAGGAGGAGGAATGCTGCCTATGACCCCAAGAACACCATCCCCACCGGCAAACATGGAGGTGGAAACATTATGCTTTGGGGGTGTTTTTCTGCTAAGGGGACAGGACAACTTCACCGCATCAAAGGGACGATGGATGGGGCCATGTACTGTCAAATCTTGTGTAAGAACCTCCTTCCCTCCGCCAGGGCATTGAAAATGAAAAGTAATTACTAAGTCATTACCAAGTACTAAGTCATGTTTTGCAGAGGGGTCAAATACATATTTCCTTCATTAAAATTCAAATCACTTTATAAAATTTTTGACATGCATTTTTCTGGATTTTTTTGTTGTTATTCTGTCTCTCACTGTTCAAATAAACCTAGCATTAAAATTATAGACTGATCATTTCTTTGTCAGTGGGCAAACATACAAAATCAGCAGGGGATCAAATACTTTTTTTTTCCCTCACATATATATATATATCCTGTGTTTATTACACATAACTTTATTTATGGACTTTAGTGTTGTGAATTATTCTTTATATTTTCAGATTTCTTGAGTTAATACTGATGTCTGGTGAAAATTGCCTCGTTGGAAGTATTTACTGAAAAAAAAATGTTGAAGTTTTCAATACTTATTTCCCCCACTGCATTTAACACAAACACTTATGTAAGTTTTAAGTTTACACTTAGCTGAGGTTGAAATGGTACATACACAACAAATTTCAAATCTTGCATAACAACGACATATTTCCATAGCCAGTGGCTACTTATTGGCTGACGGTCTCACTAAATGGACGATAAAGGTGTGCGCCCCAGGAGGTTCGGTTTCAACATTTCACTGAGGTAAGGTTTTTGCTACCGATATAATGTCAACCGAGGGTGCACGGTGGTTAGAACGTTCGCCTTACACCTCCAGGGTTCAATTCCCGCCGGGGCCATGTGTGTGCGGAGTTTGCATGTTCTCCCCATGCCGCGGGGGTTTCCTCCGGGTACTCTGGTTTCCTCCCCCAGTCCAAAGACATGCATGGTAGGTTGATTGGCGTGTCTAAATTGTCCGTAGTGTATGAATGGGTGTGTGAGTGTGTATGTGATTGTGCCCTGTGATGGACCGGCACCCTGTCCAGGGTATACCCCGCCTTGTGCCCGATGCTCCCTGGGATAGGCTCCAGGTTCCCCGCGACCCTGAAGAAGGAATAAGCGGTAGAAGATGGATGGATGGATGGATAATGTTGACCGTGTGAGTCTTTTGTTAAATTTTACTGTTTTAAAAACAAAATTCACAAGTTCATTAGGTAAAAGTTTTTAGGTTAACTGATTTAACTCTTTTAAAACATGACTGAAATGAATTAAATAGAACTCATAAAAAGGTTTTTATTAAGACAAATGAGCATTTTTAGTTCCCCAAAGAGCATTTTAGTGGTTGTAAAAAAAAATAAAACATTTAGTAATTTTGAGTACAATAAGGTTCTATTGGTTGTTGTTTTATTAAATCAGGTTTATTGTCAAAATTTACAGCCTTTCCGCTGTTTGCAATGAACAATTAAAACAAAAGCAATTGAAATAGTTCAACACAATGAAGTGGTTTCCCCAAATTCAACTGAAAATGCAACTTATAATGATATAATGTTATAAACATATAACTGTCCAGCCATCCTTTGCCCACTGCAGTCTCAGCTTTTTGTTCTTGGTTGACAGAAGTGTAACCCAACGTGTTCTCGTGATTTTGTAGCTGAAAGGAAATTCTCTTTTATCATCTTATAATTTATATTATGTACCCTCTTATATTATGAACTGCTCTCAAATATATATATATATATATATATATATATATATATATATATATATATATATATATATATATATATATATATATATATATGAATGTAATAATTTAGTTACTTCTTTGAATAAGCTGATCAACTGGTATCCTTGGTTATATTATTATGTACTTCTGTGTCAACATGATATGGGACTTATTTTGTATCATAACCATGTGCTGTGTGTTTTGTCTAAATATGTCTGACACTTGGACCAGTAGAAACCGTCCACGCACTGCTGTTATCAATGTGTATAATGTGTATAAATACTTCTGTTTTGACTGAATAAAGGGGAAGTCTTTTTTGAACACGCTCATATCTGTCAGCGTGTGTGTTCATTTCGGACTCTCCAGACTGGACTGACTCTGCAGCAAACCACACTTTCTAGATTATAGCAATATAGAACTAAAAGAAACTAAATGTTACTAGACGTTAATGGTAAAATAGGCTGAAAGGCTTCACGGAGATCTCAAAGGCGTAAACGGTAGATTTCTGTTAGGGTGAAATCTAATAGTAGCACATCTGCCTCAAGCTTCAACGTGTTGTGCATTCTGCAGATGCTTTTCTGTTCACCACAGTTGTACAAATTGGTTATCTGAGAACTGTTGAGTAGGTGAACAGGTGTTCCCAATTAAGTGTCAGGTGAGTGTACTTTACTTAAGTGAAAATTCTTCTCTTAATTTAAGTAGGTTGATCTAAGATGCTTTTTAGTGCCTTCTTCACAAGTTTTTTGATAAAATGTCCATGTTGTGTCTCATGTAATATGCCTGAAAGACCGATCTGCCTACATACTTTGTTCTGGAGTAGTAAATTATCCTTTAATCTTTTATCTTTTAAACTATAACTTTGACGTCATAAAAAAACAAACAAACCTGTTTTCACATACTGTGTACTACATACTGCCTTTGGGAAAGGTTAGAAATAAGGGCTAAAATTAGTAATCTTCATATGCCATTTTACAATCCTCAACAAGGACACTTACATCTGTAGGCACCTCCCAAAAATGTAGTTGAATAAATGGTGTGCTTGCTGCATTTTTGGGTGGATGCAGTTTGAGACTACATTTCCCATGGTCCTTTGTTTTTGAATACGTTGCAATTTGTTTCCATTGGAGTAGTTCAAGCCAATGGGTTGCCTGTTTAATTAAACTCCTAGCCAATCAGAGGTCACCTTTGTTGGGGGGAAGAGGAAAAAAAGGAAAGGAGGGGGAGAGGTAGCGAACAGGAGAGGGAGAAACACACGGGAGGAGAGCGGGGGAAAGAAAAAAAAGAGAACAGCGTTTTAACGCAGAGGTGATGTTTGTAGACTAAACTTCTATTAAAGTAGTGGCACAAATATCATTTTATTCAGCGAAAGGAAAGCAACTATCAGCTCAGTAAATTGGTGAACTGTAAGGTGAAGTGCAGCTAGCTTAGCTGCGTTTGTTTGTTTTGCACTAGCTTGGGAAAAACAAAGCTAAGTACAATCTGTAACTCGTGGACGTTAAACTAATGTCTTCGTGAGGGACGGACATCTGTAACCGCCAGTCGCAGTGTCGCTGTGAAACTGAAGGACGAGTACTGGGGAGAACTGTGCTAGGTAGCATGGTAGCTACTACGCTGTTTAAGGAGGAACTCCATCGCTGAACCTGCGTCGCTGAATTAACCTTCTGGAACCTCGCGTGCCGTGGATTCATTCTCTCAGCTCGTGACCACCGTGGCTAATTCTTCGTATGTGTACCAACTCACGGGCCCCAACAGAAAACCCAAGCGCTTGGTGAAGGTTCTGAACAGTTAAAAAAGGGTTTAAGTGGTAAAATCCAAACTGTACTGTTCCTGTTGTTTCATAATTAGAAAGGAGTGTTTGCGTTACTGGACTAAATTTTGTTTCTAATACATGTATACAGCTTGAAGTTTTTGTTTAGCATAATAAATGTTTTTTATTTTTGTTATACATACTACCTGGCTTTACTGGACGTTTTTTTTATTTAATAAGGTTTATATATATTTGGCCTAGTTATACTCAATATTTGGTTCTGGGGAATAACAATACCGCTCATAGTGTGTGAGTGGGATAATTCTTCAGTGGAGGCACCGCGCTATTAGGGATTAAATAATTTACATACATTTCTGCCTGTTATAGTATAACAACATCTGGTAAATAGAGGTTAGCCAAATTCACCATCAACTGCTAAATACTCAGGATCCTGTTAATTAAAACCATTTACTGTAGTAACCTTCTCTACTATTACATTTCCGCGCCCAGGAAGGGGTTACATTTTTGGAGGCACCGCTGGGATTCTCTCTGTTTACTAGATAGGCAAAGTTTTATTTATTTGTAGTCAGTAACCTTTAACACAAAACCTGAAACAACACCGGTCAGTAAAACTTTCAGTACCTGTAGTGTATTTTAGACATGGATTTTTCTCAAGCAGTTCAGTGGGGTCTGCAGCAGACTGTCAATCCGTCTCGTACTATACTATTGAGTAATGTTCCAATATACACTAGCAAGGAGACCATTGATAAAGTCCTAGACACCGTTAAAGTCTTTGGTCGTACCAAGATAGGTGATTGACGTGGAGACTCTACTGGCACTCAGTTGTTCATCTTAGTGGAGACTAGCTTTGACTTATCCCCTGACTCTATACCTCCGGAAATAGGCATTGAAGGTGAGGCTGGACCATGGACTGTGCACCTTGTGGAACGCCTTCATACCCCGAATGTTGCTCCCGAGGAACGATTTCTTCCGTACGAAGCTGATGTCACTACTTGAAAAGGAAGGCAAGTCTATGGAGGATTTTGCGCCGTTGTAGAAGAAAATCGAGCTCCCAAAACAGATGTGAATTTGGATTTAGTGACTGCTATTGGCAAATTAGTGGACAAATGCAACCAAGTGTCCACTGATGGACCTAGCTACAGAAAACTTAGACTATTCTCAGGAGTGAAACCTGTACCTCAAGGTGAGGAAGAATATGAAGCCTGGATGGAGCAGGCAACACAAATGATGAGTGAGTGGCAATGTACTGATGCTGCTAAGAGACAGCGTTTAGTGGAGAGTTTAAAAGGACCAGCTGCTGACATTGTTCGCTTCTTGAAAATTAGCACTCCTACTGCCACAGCGGCTGATTACTTATCTGCTCTTGACACAGCATATGGTACTACAGAGAACGGAGATGACATCTTGGTCAAGTTCAAAAGCACATTTCAGAATGTTGGAGAAAAACTGTCTGATTTCCTGTATCGCCTTGACAAACTTCTCTATCGTGCCCTTCTTAAAGGAGGAGTTAAAGCTGCAGACATGAACAGAGTTCGGATGGAACAGCTAGTCAAAGGTGCACTTACTCATGACATGATTGTGCTCCGATACCGGATGAGTCATACTCTGGAAAACCCCCTACCTTTTCCCAGCTAATGCGAGAAGTGCGAGAGGAAGAAAATTGGATTAGCAAAAGGGAGGGAGTGAAAACAACTGTTACTGCTGCCCCCATTACTGTACCACCAACTTCAGTTTCGTCTGAGCTTAGCAGCCTAAGAAATGAAGTGAAGGAATTGTCTTCTCAAGTGGCCAAACTGTTGAGCGTCACTCCAGTTACCCTGAAACCTGAGAAATTTACAGCAAAGACCACCCCCACACAGCGAACACTTGATACCTCTGCATATGATGCACCATCTACCGTGAAACTAGTCAGACCATTACAGCCAGGTGTTTTCTGCTACAATTGTGGGCAGGATGGACATACAAGAAGAGAGTGTCAAGAGCCTGAGGATCTAAGAAAAGTTACTCAGAAACTGATCAAAGTAAATCGGAACCAGGGAAACTTTCAAGGAGCCAGGTGAAGGAACGGTGCGTGGCTCCGCTTGAAATACGTTCCATCCAAAAGTCACACCCTGTGATGGCAGGCACAAAACTGTTACCTGAGGGATTAGTTGGACCCCGCTCCATTGCACCTGTCCAAATAGAAGGCATCTATGCTCAAGCTATCCTTGACAGTGGCTCCATGGTAACTATTTTGTACCGCAGCTTCTATGACACCTACCTCAAACACATACCTATCCACCCACTCAATGAACTGGAACTATGGGGTTTAAGCACTGAGCAGTACCCATATGATGGTTACCTGTCCATAAAACTTGAGTTCTCATCTGCTGTCTGTGGAATAGCACAGACAATAGACACTTTGGCTTTATTATGCCCTGACCATGAGAAAGATAAAGATGTCGCCATACTGGTGGGGACGAACACCAAGTTGGTGAAAAAGATGTTTCAGTACTGTAAGGAGCAAGCAGGAGATCAGTTCCTGAGTACTCTGGCAATACACCCCGCCCTCAGAGAAGCGTACAGGACATTTACTCAGTCTGACACTCCAGAAGATGTGAATAAGCATGGGACTGTGTGGTTTACCCAAAGGAAGGCTATCATATTGCATCCAGGACAGATGTTTAAAGTCATTGGCACTCCCAAATTTCATGGTGATTTCACAGGACGACTAGCATTGGTAGATCAGCCTACAGACACCTTTTCACCTGAGTTGTGGGTGAGGCCTGAGGTTCATCCTGCAACAGTGGTTTCCAGTAAGCGCATTACTGTGACAATCAAGAACCTCTCAACCAAGAAAGTCACTGTGAAACGTGGAACCCCACTAGCCCACATTTTCCCAGTTACCCCAGTTCCTCTACCTAGTGGTCAGTGTGCTGAGGAAGTCGCAAGTGAACTGGATCCAGCATCCTTTGACTTTGAAGCCTCTCCTATGCCAGAAGAAGCAAAACGTCGTCTCTGTGAGAAAATGCTGAAACGGAGAGAGGTATTTTCTTGTCACGAATGGGATGTAGGTTGTTCCAAAACCACCAGTCATGAGATCAGACTGAAGGATGCAAGACCCTTTCGAGAGAGATCACGGCGCTTACCACCTGCTGATTTCGAGGATTTGCGCCAACACCTACAGGAACTACAGGCCAAGGGCATTATCTCTGAGTCGCGTAGTCCCTATGCAGCACCCATTGTAATTGTACATAAGAAGTCCGGCAAAGTAAGAATGTGTGTGGATTACAGAACTCTTAACCTTCGAACCGTACCAGATCAGTACACGGTCCCAAAGATTGAAGACGCTCTTCATTGTTTGTCTGGGAGTAAATGGTTCAGTGTCCTCGATCTGAGGAGCGGGTATTATCAAGTACCCATGGGAGAGGCTGACAAGGAGAAGACTGCTTTTATTTGTCCATTAGGCTTCTATCAATTCGAACGCATGCCCCAAGGGATTTCAGGAGCACCAGCTACTTTTCAAAGAGTCATGGAGCGCACAGTTGGTGACATGAACTTTCTGGAGGTGCTAGTGTATCTGGATGACATTATTGTGTTCGGACACACACTCGAAGAACACGAGGAGCGGCTGCTCAAAGTGCTTGACCGGCTCAAAGAAGAGGGTCTAAAAGTATCACTCGACAAGTGCCAGTTTGGACGGACTGCTGTCAACTATGTTGGACATGTGGTGTCACAGGACGGCATAGCAACTGACCCATCCAAGATAGAGGCCGTCATTTCTTGGCCGAGACCCCAGACTGTGACGGAACTACGATCCTTTCTTGGATTTTGTGGCTACTCGCCCGTTTAGTGAAAGAATTTCTCCAAGCTCTGCTGCCCACTCAATGGACTTCTCCAAGGCTATCCTCCTCGCTCTCTCTCAAGATCGAGTATAGCCAAACCACTTGACAAGACTTATTTGAAGCCTTGAACCCTTTGGCTCTCGATGGACTGAGGAATGTGAAAATGCTTTCCAGGAACTCAAGACCCGGCTCACTACAGCACCTGTGTTAACGTTTGCTGATCCCCAGAAGCCATATGTATTGCATGTGGATGCTAGCCTGGAGGGGCTAGGTGGTGTCTTATACCAACAACACGATGAAGGTTTACGCCCAGTTGCATTCATCAGCAGAAGTCTCTCGCCATCTGAGAAAAACTATCCCGCGCACAAACTGGAGTTTTTAGCTCTCAAATGGGCAATTGTGGATAAACTTCATGACTACCTTTATGGGGCTACTGTACAAGTCAGAACTGACAACAACCCACTGACGTACATCCTGACCTCAGCCAAACTGGATGCTACTGGTCATCGCTGGCTATCGGCCCTATCCACCTACAACTTTAGTCTGAAGTATAGACCAGGTCGGCAGAATGTTGACGCGACTCATTGTCTCGCCGGGCCTCATGAAGGCACAACACCTGATGATGACTGGCAGGAGATTCCAGTTACAGGAGTACGAGCTCTCTGTCAGAATGCTTCATGGCACACACGAAGTGGACGTGCCTTGTCATGTGTCATTAACCACATAGGAGCATCCGTTTCAGCAGTTCCCAAAGCATTCTCTCAAGCTACTACAGTAATCACTGATCATATGCCCAGTTTCAGCTCAGTTGAGCTTCAAACTGCTCAGAAAAATGACCCCTGTATTGGAGAGGCATGGCTAGCTGTCAGCCAAAACAACCCAGCAAGTCAAATGCTGAAAAGTCACCCAGATGTTACGCTTCTGAAACGAGAGTGGGAGAAACTGTCCATTGAACAAGGTCTACTTTATCGAACAGTCAGACAGTCGGACCAGCGATCACGGCGACAGCTTGTGCTCCCCAAACAGTATCATAGCATCGTTCTGAAGTCTTTGCATGATAATAATGGACATCTAGGTTTTGACAAGACATATGCCCTTATCGCTGACAGATTTTTCTGGCTACGCATGAAGTTAGACGTGGAGGCGTATTGCAAGACGTGTGAACGCTGCATAAAGCGGAAAACCCTGCCACAGAAAGCAGCGCTTCTGTCACATATTACAAGCTCGGGGCCCATGGACCTTGTGTGCATAGATTTCCTTACCATTGAACCAGATTCCCGTAATGTGAGTAATGTGTTGGTAATAACTGACCATTTTACACGTTATGCTCAAGCTTTCCCAACCAGAGATCAAAGAGCCATAACAGTTGCCCGGACATTGTGGGAGAAGTACTTTATTCACTACGGCCTTCCCAATCGCATCCATTCTGACCAGGGCAGAGATTTTGAGAGTCAGTTGGTGAAAGAGATGTTGACCATGCTGGGTGTAAAGAAATCAAGAACATCGCCATACCATCCACAAGGGGACCCTCAACCTGAAAGGTTCAATAGAACTCTTTTGAACATGTTAGGAACTCTTAAGCCTAGTCAAAAGTCAAGATGGAGTCAGCACATTGCTCATCTCGTACGCATACAATTGTGCACCCAATGAAGCCACCGGGTTTCACCCTACTTTTAATGTTTGGTAGAAGCCCGACTTCCCGTGGACATTTGTTTTGGTGTGTCAGCTGATGGAACTTCCGGCAACTTCATACCGAATACGCGCGCTAACATGGAAAGAGAACTTCCAAGCAGCTTATCAGTTGGCCCAGGCTGCTTCTGCCAAGTTGAACCGGGGGGGGGGGGGGGGGGGTTTTTTTAAGAAAAAAGCAAGGTTTTTTTTCTTCCTCCGCTTAACGTACGGTTCACAAGGCCACTCATTGCACTCAAAAGCTAAGCAGACGAGAAGAACAGAAAACTCCCAATGTTGAGAAAAATGATCCTCCGTTGATCTCCCCTGGGAGAGCAGTACTCTTCAGACTCCGAGTCGGAGTATGGCCATTACCTTGAAGATCTGATAGCCAACCAGTCAGAGGAAAGCTGTGTTAAGCCAAGAGATGATGCAAGGCTTACAGAGTCCAACACTCCTTACTCAGCTCTAGACGTGCCAGAAGTTATAGTGAGTTTACCACCTTCTGAAGATGTACCTGTGGGGATAGGTGAGAGTAGGGAGGTAGAAACGGAATGTTCTGTTGAGACTGTTTGCACTACAGACATGGCAGATGCAGAAAATCCAGAACCAGAAATAAGGAGATCAGAGAGACAAAGAAAACCTGCAGAACGTTTGACGTATTCAAGGCTGGGTGAGCCTAGTGCAGAGCCTGTAAGGGTAAAGCATAACAGTGTTCATGCAGTTCACTCACCCATTATGCACTTTCTTGAACACTGACAACACAATCATGCATGGTGGTGTAACTCTTTTGCTCAATGCAAGTCATGTGTGACTAAGAGATCACTATTTTCTCCTATTATAATACCTGTTATCACATTTTGAAGGCCCATTTGTGGTACATAGTAATTAGTTAACTAGTTCTAATTAGTGTAGCCAGCATGGGGGCATGCTGGATTTTGGTGGGGGGGGAGGTGTAGGCACCTCCCAAAAATGTATTGAATAAATGGTGTGCTTGCTGCATTTTTGGGTGGATGCAGTTTGAGACTACATTTCCCATGGTCCTTTGTTTTTAAATACGTTTCAATTTGTTTCCATTGGAGTAGTTCAAGCCAATGGGTTGCCTGTTTAATTAAACTCCTAGCCAATCAGAGGTCACCTTTGTTGGGGGGAGGAGAAAAAAGGAAAGGAGGGGGAGAGGTGCGCGAACAGGAGAGGGAGAAACACACGGGAGGAGAGCGGGGAAAAGAAAAAAGAGAACTGAGTTTTAACGCAGAGGTGATGTTTGTAGACTAAACTTCTATTAAAGTAGTGGCACAAATATCATTTTATTCAGCGAAAGGAAAGCAACTATCAGCTCAGTAAATTGGTGAACTGTAAGGTGAAGTGCAGCTAGCTTAGCTGCGTTTGTTTGTTTTGCACTAGCTTGGGAAAAACAAAGCTAAGTACAATCTGTAACTCGTGGACGTTAAACTAATGTCTTCGTGAGGGACGGACATCTGTAACCGCCAGTCGCAGTGTCGCTGTGAAACTGAAGGACGAGTACTGGGGAGAACTGTGCTAGGTAGCATGGTAGCTACTACGCTGTTTAAGGAGGAACTCCATCGCTGAACCTGCGTCGCTGAATTAACCTTCTGGAACCTCGCGTGCCGTGGATTCATTCTCTCAGCTCGTGACCACCGTGGCTAATTCTTCTGTTCCAGAGGCGTGAGTAACGGAGAGGTTTTGTAGCGTTCATTAAAGGAACCAAGGAGGATTTTTTGTTTGTATGTGCACCAACTCACGGGCCCCAACAGAAAACCCAAGCGCTTGGTGAAGGTTCTGAACAGTTAAAAAAGGGTTTAAGTGGTAAAATCCAAACTGTACTGTTCCTGTTGTTTCATAATTAGGAAGGAGTGTTTGCGTTACTGGACTAAATTTTGTTTCTAATACATGTTTACAGCTTGAAGTTTTTGTTTAGCATAATAAATGTTTTTTATTTTTGTTATACATACTACCTGGCTTTACTGGACGTTTTTTTTATTTAATAAGGTTTATATATATTTGGCCTAGTTATACTCAATATTTGGTTCTGGGGAATAACAATACCGCTCATAGTGTGTGAGTGGGGTAATTCTTCAGTGGAGGCACCGCGCTATTAGGGATTAAATAATTTACATACATTTCTGCCTGTTATAGTATAACAACATCTGGTAAATAGAGGTTAGCCAAATTCACCATCAACTGCTAAATACTCAGGATCCTGTTAATTAAAACCATTTACTGCCAGGAAGGAGTTACACATCAAAAATAGTCTAATATTATGAAACAAAAATACTACAATAAATCCGTTTTTGTGAAAATAATAACTTACTGGATCTGTCAACCTTTAATGCCCAATCTGAGTTAGCATTTTGCAAGGGCAAATTGTGAGTAGGAATAAAGTTACTCATTACATTTACATTTATTCACTTAGCAGACGCTTTTATCCAAAGCAACTTACAAATAAGCAAAGCGATATATTAAGCAGGGAACAATACAAGTAGTGCTACTATACAAGATCAATTAATTGAATACCATTAAAATCCAGTAGTTTTGTATACCATGTGTATATATAATGTAAAATATGCATATATAGGATGAAACATAAAACAACTAAAGCCATAAAAATAAAGCGATGCTACAGTCATCCGTGGCTGGAATCCAAGACTGAGTATTTGCCCCTTTATTAGGATGGATGGCTGACTTAACCCTTGTATGGTGTTCGATTTTGTGGGACTGATTTAAACTTTTTCTAAAAGAACAATACTACAATAAATATTTGTCAATCTGACACTCAATGGTTTTTATAATTTACTCTGAAAAACATGTTGAAAAAAAAACATTTTTTATTAAGTGCCTCCTGTACACCATCCTATACAGTTATATTACCTAGTATGTCTTCTGACCTACTGGACCCATGAGTAATGAGATTGAAGAAATTGTTGTAAAAAATTAACGAACAAACAAACAAAGAGGTGACCATGAAAAAAAACAACAAAGAAATGTTTTTTTCTTACTTTTACTTTGTCCTTTTCCTCCTTAGACCTTCCTGTGTTTTTGTCTGTCTTTTCCCACAAACTCTTTTTCCTTTCTTGTGTGGGAAACTATAAACATACAAAAATGGTCACATACACCTGTCCATTCCTGCTTTACCACATTCTTCTTTAGTCTGCAAAACATTTCACACACAAATGGATTCACAGGAAGAAAACTGAAAAATAACTAAAAAAAATTCAAACCCAGAGAACCGGTCAAACGAGGTGTGGACTGGCATAAAGCAAATCACTGGCTTCATGGTGAAGCAACAGTCAGTTGGGGGCAGCTTGGATAGACCTAATGAGCTTAACGTGTGTTTCAACTGGTTTATCATGATTCTCTCCTCTCCCACCTGCAGCAGCCACACAATCTCCCTCATCTCCCCTCCACCTCCTGCCATGACCACACACCCTCCATCACTCTCTCACCCCCACAACCACTCGACCTATCGCACCTCACACCTTAACTTCTGTAAACCCTACAGAGAACTCACACTGCTTTGTTGATATTATCTAGTTTGCTGCATATCTGCTGTTATGGCTTGCACTGTCAATGATACTCTTGATTATTTCTTACTGCAAAAAATATTCTTTACTGCTGCTGCTACTGCTGTTGTAATGTGTGACTTTACCTCTGGAATTAATAGTGATCTATTTATCTACTTATCTAAGCTGAATGGCTATTACAAAAGTACTGCACATAAAGTCCAAAGTATACATCTGCAGAACACACCGTGAAAATCCCATTCATGTGGTGTGGAAAATGCATGCAAGTTTTGTTTGTATAACTGAGCTCTGAAGTTGTTCTTGTTACATATGTGTTCACTCAAGATAATTTGTACCGTCACTGTTGGAAATTTTTCGATTCTCTATTCCCTCAAAAATGTATAAGTATGTTTAGGTTATAGTTTAATTTCTGTCTCATGAACTTTACAGAACCTGTCTGATGTGTACGTGCCAGTTTTACATGTCACCATAGGAACTTCCTCTTTTCTGTGTTAGTCGAACCATACCATCAGACCATATATGTTGAAGAAAGCTGTACATTCTTGTATTGCCTAAGATGTTTTTCATGTATGTGGCCCGTCAGTTCAACTGCCATATTATTTCAACACCAGTACGCCTATGCACGGCTATTTGTACCTATAAAAGCCTCTGTTATTCTATGAATAAATCGGACGTCTCTTTGAACTGCTCTGGTTGCCAGTGTGTTCATTTAGACTCCCCGGCGCCGAGTACGCTCCGTGATAACCCACATGCGCTAGTTTTTCTTTAAAGTAAGTGAAGTAGAGGCGAGAAAGGCTGACGGAAGAAAAGTGAAGATAAAGCTGTTATTTGCTTTTTCCTTTCAGTCACCATCTATTTAACAAAAGTTTATTGAGAAATATTGTGGAAAAATGGTAAACAGGTAAATTTTAACCACATGTTGGGTTTTTACTGCTTGTAAATAAGACGAAGTTGACTTTGTTGCATATTTCTGCATAACATGATTGGATTTTTTTTACAATAATGTAGCCAGCCTACCAGACTCATGAGCATTGGGCCCGTAAAAAATGCACCCACCACACAAGGGTTAATGTGTCTAGGAGGTGTAGCATGCTTTCAGTATCAGAACGTGTAAATATAATTTCATGTTTAACACCATTTGTTTATGACATGCAAATATGTTTGTGACAAATGTCATGAGATGAAACATTAGAGGCGCCTGTTTGCCATGGTGTAAAAAATAAATAAATATATATATAAAAACAGTATATTCAAATTTTCTGAGATACTGATTTTGGGGTTTTCATTAGTTGTCAGTTATAATAATCAAAATTAAAAGGAATGAACACTTGAAATATATCAGTCTGTGTGTAATGAATGTATACATTATACTAGTTTCACTTTTTGAATGGAATTACTGAAATAAATCAACTTCTTGATGATATTCTAATTATATGACCAGCACCTGTACATATCCCAAAATGGCCCAGCATGGATTTGCTGTGGACAGCCTATATAGAATATAAAGTGTAATCAATATGTGTAACTACAAACTTTACTAATATTTGGATATGTTAATAAAGTATGATCTAATATATATAAACAACATTTATAATTATTACTTAGAAGCATAATTGAAATCCATAGTGCACTTGTTAATCAAGTTATATTGTGAGTGTACTGAGTTAGATGAATTCTGTGCCTTACTGAACAATAGGCCTAATTATTTTTCTGTGTCAACCCGTACCTTTCTGCTAATCTAAAACTATAAAACACTTTCTAACAAGTGACATTCGAAGTGTGTAAATTAAGAACATTGTGTTTTGCCTAAAACACTATGGCAGGAGTGTCCGATCTTATCTGGGAAGGGCCGGGGTGTGGGTGCAGGTTTTCATTCCGACCATGCAGAAGCCACACCTCAGTCTACTGAAAGCCAAGATCAAGTGATTAAACAGGTGGAATCAGGTGTTGGTCCTGCTTGGTTGGAAAGTAAACCATAGGAATCCTCGCTGAACTTCTGGAGTGAGTTTGCTGCACTGAAAGTAAAGAGGCCGAATAATTTTGCACGGCCCACTTTTCATTTTTTTATTAGTTAAAAAAGTTTCAAAAATCCAATAGATTTCATTCCACTTCACAATTGTGTCCCACTTGTTGGTGATTCTTCACAAAAAATAAAAATTTTATATCTTTATGTTTGAAGCCTGAAATGGGGCAAAAGGTTGAAAAGTTAAAGGGGGCCAAATACTTTCGCAAGGCACTGTATAAATAGCCGAAGAGGGACACACCCAAAGTCTCCATAAAACAAGGGAGACAGCAGTGTTTCACCCCTAGGGTTGTCCACAAAGTGGACCTAGAGTAAGCTAAACAAAATTACCTAAACAAAACAAAATTCCAGTAAGAGAAAAGTCCCCACTGACTTCAAATCTAAGAAATAATCTGCGCACTTTAACAAATATAATGTCCTTACCTTTTAAAGACTTATAACTAATAACATTACACAGTGTAGCACAGTAATAATAATAATAATAATAATATTAATAATAAAAAAGAAAATAACTAATAAAATTAAATAAACTCTAACCATGTCAGAGCAACCAAACAGAGAAGCACATTAATACAGAAGTAGATTTAAAAGGAGTGAGTCCACATATTCTAGACGATGTAATGCACCGACAATATCTTCAATAAGAATTTGAATTCTGTAGAGCTGGAAGGCCGAGTGCAAAAAGAATTTTATATTTTAATAAAATAAAAAATAAGATAAATAAATAAATAAAACACTACACTATGTAGGTGATGCAGTTCACCCCGGTATTAAGAATTTAACGTAGTCTCCTGCTTCCTCCGCTGAAATAAAGTCCTTCTGGACACCGTTATATGTAATGCGAAGCCGAGCTGGATGAAGTATTCCATTGGCGCGCCCTCAATACCACGAAGTTGACGCCGAACCTCGTTAAACTCGGCCCGGGCCCGAGCTGTCTTGACTGTGTAGTCAGGGAAAACGGAGATCGTCAGATCCCTCATTTTAATCCTCCGGAGCTCTCTCGCATGGCGTAAAATATCAACACAGTCCCTGTGATAATGGAATCTGCACACAATAGTTCATGGTCGGCTGAAGGGTCCGGTGGGACCGGTCCAGAACCGGCTCCTTCTCCAGACCAAACGCCTCTTTTAACAAGGTTGCTACAGCAGCGGTTGTACAGGTGTCAGCGCCCTCTGGAACTCCGACTATCCTAACGTTATTGCGCCGTGACCTCGACTTCAGATCCTCACATTTATTCTCTAATTGAGTCATGGTCGCAGTGAGAGATTGGATAGTAGTCTTCATGTGAACTATATTATCGGTGCATCCGAAGAGCGCGTGCCCCATTTCCCCAACAGTACCTTTCAGTGTTGATATGGTGGCTTCGGTAACGACTTTATCACTAGCCAGCTGTGTTTTCATGGCCTGCAGGTCAAGCTGGATAGTAGACAGTGCATCCCAGAGAATCTTCTGAAGATTCTCTTGGTGCTTCTGGAACTCCTTTTTAAAAATATCATCGATGTCCTTCCTCAGTAAAGCCAGCAACTCAAGCCTGAGTGCGGCGAGGTCAGGGTCACCGCTCGGAGATGCGGCTGCGGGTTCATGGGGAGAAAGAGACGCGCTCGCGGCACGCTCTCTAGGCCTCAGTTTTGTCTGAATGCTAACACCGGTTTTAAAGTTCTTCCAAAACATTTTAACGAACCACCGAGTTAAAAATACAAATAAGGAAATTAAGTAGAATAAGTCAAATATATTATATGACAAAAAAAGTGCTAATTAATTACAATTTTAATCGAAATCAGCAGGAGAATCAAACTTTGCGTCTTACTCCATCAAACGCCAAATTCGAACCCCTGGTAAAACTTTTAAAGAAACACATGTGACATATAGACAGGACTAAGTAATTGTGGCAAAGAATATTGATCTGATTTTAATGAAGGAAAAAAAAGGCAAATACCCTGCCTAAGCTGAGTATGCTGTGAAGAATGGTACAAAAAGTGCTGTATGTGTTCGTATCATTTAGACATTTTGCAGCCTGTCTCACTTTATTGTTTCAATGAAGTTTAGTTACTTTTTGACATCTACTAATCCCCTGTCTCTTTTGTTAGGCTGAAAAGATTGTTCGCCATGACATTTGTTACATGCCAATCTCATGGTGGCCCATAAAAGATAAAACAAAGTCTCTTACATATCACTAGAGGCAGAATATTTATGCAGCCTCTTACACAAACACAGAAAATCCACATGATTGGTAGGAATTTCAGACCAATTGAAACACAGTCTAGGGGCAGCACCACTTATGTGGATTACATAAAAGGTGATGTTTATTACCTAATTTCATTTGGAAATAAGATTCAATTTTTATGGGATAAAGTAATTCAATAATTTAGCTTTGATTCATCTAAATGTTATCACCATAAATAATGCAACTGTTAGATTTTTGGCAAATCTGCATAATTATTACAAACTACATTAGTACAATTATTGTGTGTAAAACATATAGATTATCAGTAAATAATAATAATTTGTAGTTTAAAACTGTTATAAAAAGTGACTAAGAGATTAAGTTGACAGTAAACAAAATTGTCACTATGGTTTTTTCAAGTAGGCTTACCGTCAGTAGAACAGCCTGACGGTAGAGGGACATATAACATTGTGCTAATTTACTGTGTCGATTTGCAATGATTGTGAATAGCTATAGCATGAATGAGTCTTTTTAAATTTTAAAACAGCTGCTTTCGAATAGCAAACCTCTTGCAGCACAACTATGTACAGTCTTTAAGCATTCCAATATCACAGCAAACCAGTGACTACATTTCCCATCCTGCACTGCAGCCTACAAACATGGGCGCCATGGACTACACATCCCACACATGTTCACCTTCTCCGGAATTCTAATTACACACACCTGTTGGCAATCTCTCGTGCACTCACTCCATGCTATGTAATAGACTTTTTGAACACCATGATTTGCCAAAGTATTAGTGTTATCACTGTACCAAGCGATTATACCCTGTTCCTCGAACTGTTTCTCATTCTCGATTCTTGCCTTGCCCAGTTTATGCCTGTTGACCAATTGCCTGACCATTTCCCTATTTCTTGACCTTGCCATTGTCTCATGTTTTGGATTTGTCTGCCTGTCTTGCTCTCAATAAACTCTTATCTGGATTTGCATCCGTCCTAACCTTCGTTACATGGATAATGTGACAGACATAAGACTCTCTTAAGACTCCCATCCATCATGTAATTACCATCTATTTACAACCCCAATTCCAAAAACATTGGGACATTGTTTAAAATGTAAATAAAAACAGAATACAATTATTTGAAAATCTCATAAAACTATATGTTATTCACAATATAACAGAAAACATATCAAATGTTTAAATTAAGGAAATGTACCATTTAAGAAAGTATTAATTTTCTTAAAGGTAATTTAAAAGTAAAAGGAATTTTGAATTTGATGGCCGCAAAATGTCTCAAAAAATTTGGGACTGGGAAACAAAAGCCTGGAAAAGTAAGTGCTACTAAAAAAGAAACAGCCGGAGGAACATTTTTTAACTAATTATGTTAATTGGAAACAAGTCAGTAACATGATTGGGTATAAAAAGAGTATATTAGAGAAGCAGAGTCTCTTTAAGATGGAGCCTGGACCATGGAGCAAAGGAAGAAGGTGCCTTGGTCTGAACATGGGAGCCAGAACGGCATCCATGCAGTTCATGATGGAGTGAGGGGATAAAGCTAGACCGAAGGGACGAACCTGATATTGGTATGTGTTGCCTCCCAACGCAAACCTTAGGATCTTCCTGTGACTGGCCATAATTTCTATATTCAAATATGCATCTTTTAGATCTATTGTCCCAAACCAGTTCTCAAACTGAATCTGTCAAATGATAAGTTTGAGTGTCAACATCTTGAACCTGTATGTCTGAAGAGTATGGTTAGGCTGACGCAAATCTAAAATTGGCCGCATACTCCGATCTTTTTTGAGGACCAGGAAATAACGGTTGTAAAACCTCCCTCCCCTCAGAGAAAGGGGTACATGTTCTATGGCCCCTTTGTCCAAGAGGGATCTTGGAAGGAAAGCATCAGATTTTTATTGCTCTGTGACTTGGGACACATTGGCTAGGGAGTTCCCTACAGTAATTCTGGGGTAACTATTAGGTTGTTACTGCCATAAAAACCTAACATCCCCTGATACTTTCCTCTGTGGCCCATCAGGACCACTCCTTCTTTGTCTGCTTGACAGTAATTATCATTCTCAGATCTGGCCTAGCAGGCTAGCAGGCTGTAACCCTGTGCACTTGGTCTCCCTGGCTCTTCGTGGGGGCAGAGGTGGACTGCCACACTTGCCTTCTGGCTTTGCCAACTAATGCCGAAGTAGCCTTACATAGCTTGAATGGCAAAGCCCCCTCCCAAAAAAACTCTTCCATTGATGGAGAGAGGTAGCTTGCAAGCCATAGCCAAATACCTATACTGTTCATTCCACACAATGGCCGAATAATCTACGTCGGAGGATTATAATGTTAATATTATAGTTAAGATTATAATATTATTATAGCGTATGGTTTTTCCCATGCACTGCCCCCGCCAGTGCCAGACATAGAAACATACACATTACATAATATAAAGCCAGACATGTGGGATCTATGTTGGAATTAATCTTCGAGAGTCTAGCTTTGCACCAATGCAGATGGTGAACAATTTTAAATATATGAGACACATGAAGGAGGAGAAAATCCCCTGGATTACTTTGCGCCAATCATTATCAGAAATTGATTCACCTAAGTCCGTCTCCCATTTATTCTTAATTAGATCTAGGGGCGACAAATCATGCATGCCGAGTAGGTCATAGATAACCCTTGTTGTCTGCTTCCTGGCCAGTTTACATTTAAAAATTGTATCCAACAGCGAATTTGATGGATACAATGTGAAGGTGTCTGAATTTAAGGCCACAAAGCTTCTAAGCTGCAAATATTTATAAAAATACGATCTGGTAATGTCATATTTCTTCATTAGCTGCTCGAATGAGACAAAAACACCATCAAAATAGAGACAGTAAGACAGCCCCCTTTCTAGACCAAGTAACAAAAGTCTTATCCAACAAAGATGGGATAAACAGATGATTATTTGCAGTTGGCCCCATGAGTGACAAATCCCCAAGGGAGAAAGATCTTCTAAACTGATTCCAAATTTTGATTGAGTGTACAACAACTGGATTAGAGGTAAAGCTAGACAAATGGTAAATGGTAATTTAACACACAGAAGGGCTTCCGTTGAGGTGGACGCAATAGACGCCCATTCCATAATTGTGAATCCAGGGGCTGCCGCATGCTCCCCCATCCAGTACTTTGCTTGAGGTCTCTGTAATATATGCCTTTTGATCCGTGGTGGCTTTTTGTTCCAGATAAAGTCTGATATCCGATAGTTCAGTTTTGAAAAGAAGGATTATTAAATATTTAATATTAAGATTTTTCTTTAATTGTAGCTTTCATCTGGTCAATTTCGGAGTGAATTGAGGCCGTATTGTTCTTTATTTCCACTTTCACTGCCTGCAACTGCAAGTGCACTTCTCAGCTCAGTTTTTATCACTGCAGCAATGTCGGCCCTTAAGAAGATAAACTTATTTGGTTCAGATGGTGTCAAGTGTGTGTTTGGTGGCAACCAGGTGAGGAGTACAAAGACAAGTGTGTCTTGGCTACAGTTAAGCATGGTGGTGGGAGCG
The DNA here is from genome assembly GCA_012411365.1 of Ameiurus melas. Taxonomy (NCBI): domain Eukaryota; kingdom Metazoa; phylum Chordata; class Actinopteri; order Siluriformes; family Ictaluridae; genus Ameiurus; species Ameiurus melas. The sequence goes on along the minus strand of CM022758.1, from coordinate 31,560,982 downwards.
TCATGGTCTAAGGCTGCATGAGTGCTGTTGGCACTGTGGAGCTACAGTTCATTGAGGGAACCATGAATGCCAACATGTACTGAGACTTATTGAAGTAAAGCATGATCCCCTCCCTTCAGAGATTGGGCCGCAGGATAGTATTTCAGCATGATAACAACCCCAAACACACCTCCAAGACTGAGGGTGATGGACTGGCCAATCATGTCTCCAGACCTAAACCCTATTGAGCATCTGTGGGGCATCCTCAAATGGAAGGTGGAGGAGCACAAGGTCTCTAACATCCACAAGCTCTGTGATGTTGTCATGGAGGAGTGGAAGAGGACTCCAGTGGCAACCTGTGAAGCTTTGGTGAACTCCATACCCAAGACTGTTAAGGCAGTGCTGGAAAATAGTGGTGGCCACACAAAATATTGACACTATGGGCCCAATTTGGACAGTTTTACTTAGGGTTATACTCATTTTGTTACCAGTGGTTTAGACATTAATGGCTGTGTGTTGAGTTATTTTGATGGGACAGCAAATTTACACTGTTATACAAGCAGTACACTCACTACTTTACATTGTAGCTACAGTCAAAAGTTTCATTTTTATTGAACATTTCTGCTGAAGATTTCTACAGAACATTTCTACATTTCTGTGAACTACATTTTCTATTTCGACCTTCTGATGAACATTTCTGTTGAATTGCTAAGCCTATCTAAATCGCCTATTCTGTTCTGTCCTCCTCACCATTTCCCAAAAATAAAAACAAATTGAGCAACAGTACAGAACCCACAACCCACCCCTCCGGCTCATCATGGCTACCCATTAACTGTCGCTGGTTATAATGATATTATAAAATTCAACAACAGGCACCAACCTTTAAGTGGGTAGTGTCTGTAACTCCATAAAGTATGCAATGAAGGGATGCCATTTATGAAAAAACTTATCTGTACAACCATTCATCATATATCTTATTTTCTCGAGTTTCAGAAAAAAACATCACGTCCTTTATCCACTGGGAGATAGATGGGTATTTAGCAGACTTCCAATTGTAGCGGGATAACCTTCCGGTTACTGCCAGGTCCGACGCGGGGCTGCCTGCTTCGTGCCGGTACGGCAGTTGGCAAAGGAGCGATCCCCTTTCTCCTGGCGCAAGTGCCAGTCCGTCGCGACAGTACCCCCAGCGCTCGAGCCTACTGCCGCCGGGTGGTGGGCCCATACGCGCGTCCCTCCGTGAGAGCCCTTCTGCGTTCCGTGTAGGGTCCCCGCCCGGTGTTGGACCTGGAAGCAGAAGTCCTGCAGGGCGAGAAACCACCGAGTTACCCTGGCATTAGTGTCCTTGGCCTTGGCCATCCACTGGAGGGGAGCATGGTCCGTCACCAGAATGAAGGGTCGGCCCGCCAGGTAGTACCTCAGCTCCTCGATGGCCCATTTTATTGCCAGGGCCTCCCTTTCTATTGCGGCGTACTTTCTCTCTGCCGGGGACAGCTTCCGGCTGATGCAGAGTACCGGGTGCTCTTCTCCCTCGAAGGCTTGTGAGAGAACTGCGCCGCCCGGTTTTGAGGCGTCGGTGCCGACGAAGGGGAGTGTGAAGTCCGGGCTGCGCGCACCGGCTCGCTGGTGAGGCCCCCCTTCAGAGCCCGGAAGGCCCGCCGGCGTCGGCTGTTCCACCTCACCCGGTCCGGCTGGCCCTTCTTTGTCAGGTCTGAAAGAAAAGAGGCTATCACCGAGGTTGGGACAAACCTCCGATAGCATCCTGCCAACCCCAAGAAGGCACGCACCTGTTTTTTCGACGTGGGCCGAGGGTAGCCTTTTACCGCTTCGACTTTCTTTGCCTGGGGCTTTAGCATCCCGCGCCCGATGCAGTATCCCCGGTACTGCGCCTCAGGTAGCCCAAGGTGACCTTTCTTGGGGTTGGCAGTCAAGCCAACGTCCCGGAGTCCCTTTAGAACCTTCTTGTTGTCCTGGGCCAGGCAAGCGGTCCGGGCCCAGGTCCTCGGCTTCCGACGCCGTGGCTGCCCCGTCTCGGTGTCCCGGACCGGCGGGCATCCTGGCCAGTCCCTCCCCAGGAGTAGTGGCACGGGGAGGCCAGGGATCACGCCTACATGGAGAGACCAGCTCCCGGTCATGCCCTTGATCGGCACCTCGGCTGTCGGGACTTCTCGGGTGTCCCCATGAACGCAGGTCACAATGAGGCTCCCCCCTGGTTGGAGTCCGCTGGGGAGGAGGGATGGTCGGGCGAGGGTCACCGGAGCTCCCGGTGTCCCAGCAGCGGGTAATCAGCCTCCCTTCAATCCACACCTTCTGGGTGGGCCCCTCCGGCAACTGTCGTACTGGGTCGGTCCGGGAGGCCCCAGTTCCGGCTCCGTGGGCATGGGCTCATCGGTGGGATTTATTTGGGCGGGCGACCTCCGGCGGGTTCGCCAAGTGCAGACTGGGCGAGGCCGGTCCGACCGGACTCCCGAGGCCCCTAGAGGTATGTCAGAGGGCTGTGGCTCTTGTGGGTCGAGCTCGAGGGTGGCGGTGATGCGCTCCAGGGCCGTCAGGAGCTCCTGGGGCGTTCGCGGTGCTTGGACCCCCACGGCCTGTCGTACCATCCGGGGTAATGCCCTCAGGAACCGATCCATTGCCACCCCTTCCGCCACCTTGAGGGCCGTGTGCTGGTCTGGCCGGAGCCACCTTTTGGTGAGGCGGATGAGGGTGTTCAGCTGCCTGCGGGGCTGCGCCGCCGGCCGATAGACCCAGCGATGGAACTCGGCGGCCGCTTGGGGAGAGCCTCGGCCGCACCACGCCAGGACGCCCTCCTTCATGGTGCGGTAGTCCGCCGCGTCCTCCGGCTCGAGACTGTAATAGGCCTCGCGGGCCTCCCCTGTGAGCAGGGGACCTATGGCGCGGGGCCAGTCCTCCTTGTCCCAGCCCTCGCGGCGGGCGATGGTTTCGAAGGTCTCGAGGTATGCCACCGGGTCGTCATCAGGAGCCAAGGGGGGGAGTAGGCGGCGGAGCTCACGTCCCGGGTCCGGGAGAGGCGTGGAGGCCGCGCGGGACTGTAGCGCCACCAGCGCCTCTGTCGCCACCTGGAGGCTTTCCGTAAGTTTTTGGGTGACGGCCTGTTGCTGTATACTGGCCTGCACCAGCTGCCGTAATGTCTGCTCCATTGTGTGCGTTTGTTTTTTTTTTTTTTTCCCGAAAAAAAAGAAAAAACGGATAGTCTCTCCTTCCCTCTTTTTTTTTTTTTTTCCTAGGTAAGGGGCGGTTCTGTGCTCATGCCCGCATCCTCCACCAGTGTAGCGGGATGGGCGATGCACAGAGACACGGAGGCGAGGGTAGCGCAAAAACTCAGGCTTTATTCTTGGTTTGGTAGAGTGTATGTCCCGGGGGTGTGTGTGTAGGTCCGCGGGGCCGGGCTGATGCCGTGACGCTCGTGGGGGCGTGTCGGGGGAATCCCGGAAGACGCCTCGGGGCTCTCGGGCAGTCCCTCAGCGCTGCGCGTCGTCTCGGCCGGCGTGGTCCTCGTCCGTGTCGGTGCCTTCACGCGAAGTACAGAGAGAGAGAGAGAGAGAAGAGAGAGAGAGAGAGAGATTAGTCATCCACAAAAAAAGGGGAGCACGAGTGAATACCTGCATGAGGGTCTGTTCGGACGTCAACCGTTTCGGTAAGTCGGTCCTCAATCTTCCGGGCGGAAGGGCGTCCTTTTATCTCTGCCATCCGGTAGCGAGTGGTGGAATTCTTCCGTCCGATCCTCCAATCCCGGACGGATGCGCATCGGTGGGTCCTCCCCGGCATGGCGTCCCTTCCGGTTACTGCCAGGTCCGACGCGGGGCTGCCTGCTTCGTGCCGGTACGGCAGTTGGCAAAGGAGCGATCCCCTTTCTCCTCGCGCCGAGTGCCAGTCCGTCGCGACACAATGTAACAGTAGGGAACGTCTTGCTATAAGGGATGTGAAAGCAATAACATCCTTTTGTATCAAGCTCAAAGGAATTGAAGCATGAGGAATCACAAATATCGCAATTAATGTACAAGGCTTTAAATGTACCCTGAGAATAGTGGACATGATGGTAAAAAAGCCAGACCAAAAACCATGGAGTTCAAGGCAGAAGAAAAACATATGGCCAAGATGACAGGGAGAGCCATGGCATTTATCACACTTGTCCTCAACATCCGGATACATCACAGACAACCTCGACTTGGACAGATGGACTCTATTTAAAACTTTGAACTGTACAAGTCCAAGACGAGCACAAGAAGTGGCAGTCTGTACCCTCCCTATAGCATGTTCCCAACACTCCTCACTTATTTGTACTCCTAATTCCGTTTCCCACGCATTCCTAATTTTATTACTCGACCCACTACCTTGTGTCAAAATAAAATCATAAATCTTAGAAATCATTCCTCTCTGATGCGGGTTATTTGAAAATAGGTCTTCCCAAGCCTGTTCAGGAGGAGCAGAAGGGAAATCAGGAAAACATCTAGAAACAAAATTCCGTATTTGAAAGTACCGAAAGAAATGCGTCAAGGGGAGATCTTAAATTGATGCCAAATTGGCAAAGCTATCAAACACACCATCAGAATACAAATTTCTAACTTGTTTAATACCCTTGTCATACCACACTGAAAATGAGGAGTCCTTACATGATGGGGGAAATAGATGGTTGTTCACTAAAGGACACAAAGAGGATGCACCTACAAATTTAAAATGTCGTCTAAATTGATACCAAGTCCTAATTGTGCTGAGGACAACAGGGCTATCAGTATATTGGGAAAGTTTTGTAAGTAAACGGGAGTAAAGTAGAGCAGGTAAAGAGTATTCACTACAAGAAGATAATTCCAATTTAGACCAAGAAGATCCAGGAGATTGAACCCAGTAACAAAGTTTATGGATGTGCACAGCCCAGTAATAGAATTGAAAATTGGGTAATGCAAGTCCTCCCCTAAGTTTACATTTCTGCAATAAAGATTTACTAACCCTTGGTGGCTTCCCTCCCCAAATAAATGTACTAATTATCTTATCCAATGCATCAAAGAATGATTTTGGGAGAGAAAGAGGCACTTGTTGGAACAAGAAAAGAAACTTCAGTAAAATATTCATTTTGACGGCATTGATCTTGCCAGTTAGGGAAAGTGGTAAGTTACCCCAACTCTGAATGTTAGATTTAACATTTGAGATAAGGGGAGTAAAGTTAGAAGATTAGATAGAGAACGTGTCACGTCTATACCTAGGTATTTAAAACCAGAATGACTAAATCAAAACGGTAGATCTGACTGTTGGAGAGACAGAGCTTGTAAACTTGTCCCCAAATCCAAACTTCCTCAGGACTGCAAACAAATACTCCCATTCGACCCTGTCGAATGCTTTTTCAGCATCTGTGATGTGTCGTTGAGTAGTTTGCACATAATGATCGACTGCCGATTAGTGAGTGCTGATTGCAAATTGGGTTTAAAATCATGTTGTGCGTGCTGTTATTTGCTTTATCCTTACACTTACATTACCCTAGTTGCAAGTTTTTTCTTTTTCCTATTTTCATTATAATTCCTATATCCTATATATATTGTAATTTTACATTGAGCACGGGCAACTATTTTTTTTACATCACAGAAGAGATCAAGACCTTGCCTGAGCTTAACGTTGTGCAAACTAGAATACCGACTCTGTCATACTGAGTGCATGGCCTGTTGAAATGGTCAGAGCCCAAGGGTCACTGCAATACTCTCAAGGCCAATGTGGAACGTATCTCTAGGTTGTAATATCGACTGAATGTGTGCAGCATAGACCAACCCGCCATAGCGCATACATTCTGTAAGGGTACCCCTTTGGACAAAGCCTTTGAGGAGGCGACCCCCCTGGTGGAATGAGCCCTTATGCCCAGAGGTGTAGTGAGATGCAGGCCTCATACTGTAAGTGATAGAGAGTGCTTACACTATACAATTAGAGATGAGCTGCATCACAGCATCAACACTACTGTCACCACCAAAGCAGACGAGCAGCTGCTCTGACTTACACCACTGGCTGGAGCAATGGACATAAGTACAGAGAGCCCTTTCTGGACACAGTATGTGCAATTTCTTTTGTTCCAGTGTGAGGAATGGAGAGGGGCAGAAATGCTGCAACACTTCTGGCTGGGCAGCAGATGTAGGCACTTTATGAATATAATCTGGCCTAGGAAGGTCTTGGCTAATCCAGGGGCAAAGTCAAGGCAGGAAGGGGTAACATCGAGAGCTTGTAGATCTCCTACTCACTTGAGAGATGTCAGGTCCAGCAGAAGAGCTACCATTAGAGTCAGAAGTTTCTCAGAGGCTGACACTAATCTCTTTTTATGTTACTGATTTGAAAGCACAAGGGTGGCCCATTTTAGAAACCCAACTCTGGAATGTGTCTAATTTACTGCCACAAAGTGAAGTTGCGTTTAGACAAACACAAGCTCTTAATTTAGTTCTACAGAGTGAATCTGCTTTAGACACCCCCATAGCACCTAATTTACACACCTAGAAGTGAAGCTGAGTTTAGACAAACAAAGGCTCGTACTTTACCCACCTAGCAGAACACACATGTTGGAAGTGTCCTTATAGCTTTAGATTTGCCTCAGAAAGCAATTAGGCCCACTGTTTAGTAAGGCACAGAATTCTTCTACTCAACCCACACTCAGAATATAACTTGACCAACGATCTTTCAATGAGTTTAGATTATGCTTCCAACTATGGATTATACAGTTATTTGAATATGCTTTAAGTAATACTTCTAAATGTAGGCTACATATTGAATACACTTCATTAACATATCCAGAAGTGACTTATGCATATTGATTACACGTCATAGCTATTTTCTTAGACATATTTTTGATATATTTTCTATACCTCCAAACCCCAGACCTCAGCCCCTGCCTCAAAAGGAAGTCTGCCCCCACAAACAACCTGGGCACATCACAGGGCACAATCATACACACACTCACACACCCATTCATAACCTACGGACACTTTAGACACGCCAATCAGCCTGCCATGCATGTCTTTGGACTGGGGGAGGAAACCGGAGAAAATCCCCACCTCACGGGGAGAACATGCAAACTTCGCACACACACGGCCCCGGCAGGATGAACCCCAGAACCTGGAGGGGTTTGAGGCAAACATGCTAACCACTAAGCCAAATACTCATATGCATTACTCATCATTAGAGATATTTACAGAAAGTGAACAAAATTTAAATTTGTCTGAGGATCTGAGTAATATTTTGAGTGTGGTACAAGGGGTTAAGAGTAACATTATAAGTTAATAAGGGGAAAAGGGTGCATGCACATTAAACTAAACACAATTGTTGGACATTCCCTGCGATGGACTGTTGGGGTAGCAGACATCAGAACATTGTGTTTTATCTGGGGAAAACACCAGTGATGCATTGAAGGGGTAAACAGGGGACATGATTCAAATATCAAGGTTCAAGATTTTTATTTGTCATATAGACAGTTATATACAGTATATAACTGTTAGTGAAATTAAATCCTGGCCTACTCCTCTTTAGACTGATACAAAATTTTTCAGCCGATACCGATAAGCGATTATTCAGTGATATCGGCCGATACCGATGCCAATAGTTCTGCCTTTTATACCTTCTTTTAAATTAATAATATTTAATTATATTGGCACTTTGTCCAGGGTATACCCCGCCTTGTGCCTTATGCTCCCTGGGATAGGCTCCAGGTTCCCCGGTGACCCTGAAAAGGAGTAAGCAGTTGAAGATGGATGGATGGACTATTGTTGTACACAGTAAAAACAACAACAACAACAACAACAACAACAATTCAATAGGTTGTTTTGAATAAAAAATTGTGTTTTAATTAAAAAAAAAACAACAAAAGTTGATTTGATGGTATAACACCAGTGTCTAGTGAAAGATTAAAAAGATAAGTTAAAAGACATGAAATAATACCAGCTGCTAAATTAAAAAAGTACAGATTCCACACAGTCGGGGCCAGGTTATTTGTTCATTTCGAGTAATTTGAGTGATCAGTAATCATGAAAACTCAGAATTAATCTGTTCAAAACTGAACTTCATTTTAAATGGCTTTCTGCATTATTAAAATCAGTGTACTGTAAATCACCTGATAATTATTCACCTTTTAATTTAGTAGGCCTTGATCTGATGCATAAATTGAACATTTAATGACTTTTACAGTTGTGTGTTTCCAGTTGTCTCCAGTTTTCAAATCGGACCGTGACGGTGGCATCCCTCATCCTGAACTCGCTAACATACCTGGCACATTATGGGCTACATAAGGTCGAAGCAGGACCGGTAACATTTACACTGTTATCTAGCTAAAGTGAAGTATAGTCATCCTGTGTCTTGTACAATACCCTCTGTCCTCAGAAAAGGAGGGAGGGATATGCCCAATTATCCGGGCATTATTTCAGCAAGCTGTGATTGTGCCAACAGTTCTGAAATACAACACACCCAGTAACCAATGTCTAAGCCTGGAAGAGTATGGCATTTTACACAAAATTTGCAAAATTAATGAACTTGTCATCCCAGAAACTCCATTGGTGCCTGATGTCCCTACTGTAACCTTTTCCATTCCACATGATAATTCCCACACCCTGTAGTGCCTGTGGCTCAGACTTGGCATCGGCGTGTATTATCCTGGCCAAGATTGGCCCGCAGCTTGCTCTGGTATGTGTTTTTGTTACAGCAGTAAAGCACTGTGCCAATTCTTTTTCACCATAACTAGCCTGGATCTCGCTATAGAGTCCAGGCCATTACTGGCAATGGCTCAGCTTGGTTCAATCAGATAGTTACATTAATTAATGTTGCAATAATTATATGCTTAACATAAAATGGACTTAATTCTCTGACAGTATCTGATAAAGTGTTAACTGCCCGTTTAATGTTTTGAATTTGTGAAAAGATAAAGTATCTGCTGTAAAACAAAATTTTTTAATAATATTAGTACAGTGTAAGACAGAAAATTCACTAATATTTATAACAGTAGCAAATATATTTAAATATATTTTAATAATAGGGCTCTATTTGTTTTTGTTTTATTTTTTGGTTTGTGAGCTTACAGCAAACAATCTTGTTTATCATACAGCTTTATGTTGTCACGTATCGTGACTGTCACAGTGCGGCCAGCAGAGGGCACTGTGGCACTGGGTTTTGCCATCGGATAAATCACGTGTTCTTTGTTTTGGTTTGTTTTTCCTGATTTGACACCGGTGTTTGGCATTCTGTTAACTGTTTAGTTTGGGTAAACGCCGGGTATTTAAGGCTCCCGAGCAACGAAGTGGTGGTAACACTAGCGGGAGTCGTTCTAGTTAAGGTCACGCTATTATAGGTTTAGCGGACTTCAGGTTTATTCATGCTTTGTTTAATTTTTGTTTTCATTTAATAAAGCGTTTGATCTGCGATTGCCTCCGTTTCTCATATACAACCCCGTGACAGTGACGTAACTGAGGTATGACGGATGCAAGTGCAGGAGACAAGAGTGCGAGAGTTTTATTTATGAGAGGCCGAGACAGGTAAATCCAAAAACATACAAAAGGCGCAGTTGGTAGAGTGGATTGTCCACTAATCGTAGGGTTGGGGGTTCGATTCCCGGCCCAGGTGACTCCACATGCCGAAGTGTCCTTGGGCAAGACACCCCAATTTTATGAGTGTGTGTGTGTGTGTGTGTGTGTGTGAATGGGCTTTGGATAAAAGCGCTATATAAGTGCACATTTACCATTTAGGCATACACGGGGCAAAGGTCCCGGTCACAGGGTTGATATACCAAAGATTAAACATAAACAATAGCGAGAGACTGGGAGCGGAGAAACCAGCAATGAACTAAACTGACATGGAACATAACATGGACAAAGACTATGACTATGACTGAGGTAAACTATATTATGTAATCTAAACTAAGTATCTTAACCATCCTATATCATATCTAATCTAATATTCCGTGCCTGTAGAAAGGTAGAAACTGTAGAAAGGTACACTTTCTACAGTTTTATAAGGAAATGAGCTGTAAGTTTTATTGAGCATCTTGCAGAAGCAGCCAAAGTTCTTCTGGAGATTTTGACTGTCGCACTTGCTTCATATTTTTCAGCAAAACCATCAGCCTACATATTTTTTTTTCTGGAAAGTGTCTCTTACCACTTAATATGCTGCTTTTTTTTACTGACATACAAGCATTTTTTAATTTTGTGCTGGAAAACTAATGTTTGGACAGCTAAAATGTTTTGTACTGACTTGATAATGTAGAAGTCATAGAATAAAAATCTAAACAAAGTTTGTAGTTAAAAACAAATACAAAAACAATCCTCAGTAAGTTATTTATTATTTATCTTTATATTCTTGTTTAAACATGTCAGTAATTAATATAACAGGATAGTAAGAACTGAACGGTCACTTCATTTATCAAAGTTCTTCCACCAAAAAAAAAGTCTTGGGCATTGTACTCGGGTTTTGACTCACTGTTATAAAATTTTATAAATGTGTGTGTGTGTGTATGTATGTTTAAAGTTGATTATGCATGTTTAATATCATTCAAAATGGCTCAGTGCATCTGGAAATACGGTTTTATTCCCTTAGTGTCACGTCTCGTGATGTGAGGAAGTTCAGACGGATAACAGTTTTATTTAAGAGAGACAGGCAGACAAATCCAAAACGTACTCCAAAACAGGCAAGGGTCATGCGATCAGGAATCAGGTTTACACATGGTCAAGGTCATGGACACGGGATACAGGGTCGATAAACAAAACGAGAAACATGAACTATGACGAGGAACTGGGAGCGGATAACCCAGTGTGAACTAAACAAATATGACTATGACTAAGACTATCTATTCTAATCTAACTCACTCATCTAAATCAATATTTCGCGTTGTGTGCTGGGAGAGCACGTGGTATATATGCCGACATGATCAGTGTCGTAAATGCTAGCAGCTGAGGGCAATACAGACACACGTAAAATATCAGCCAATGACAGAACAGGGAGGAGACATGACACAAACATAAACAAACACATGTGTCCAAATGTCACAACTGTCAATGATGGAAAAGCAGGTGCTCACGAATTCGCACTTAGATTCACGCTGCTTCAAGGGGAAATCATGACACTTAGCGGCAGTTCAAATCACTAATCACTAATGTAAAAAATATTGTTTGCCTTTGAAGGCATTTCGCCCCCGGGTCCCTCACGCAAATAATCTCCTGTATGTAAATAAGGTACATCCTTCCATAGGAAATAAGGACATAATTTCCACAGTTTCATCACTCCACAGAACAGAATCCCAAAACTTCTGTATTTCATGTGTTCTAGCTCAAGCACACATGTTGCAACTAATGAAGTCCCTGATTAGTTGCTTCAGGTATGCTTGAGACAACACCTGTTTTGCATATTTGTGCTGTTGTGAGAGATTCTATTCAGGGGCTTGAATAATTTAATACGTTGTATTTTCAGTTGAATCTCAGTGGGAAATCACTGGAAGCATTTGTTTTATTGAACTATTTCAGTTGCTTTTGTTTGATTTGTTCATTACAAACAGCTGACAGGCTGTACATTTTGACAATAAACCTGATTTGTAATGGGGGTTGAACAATTTTGATTGCAACGGTAATGTCTTTATTCTGGCTTTTTAACAAACAGACTCAAGTGTGTCTTCCTCTGGCATGAGCAGAGTTTGGTAGGTCATTTTGTCTACCTCTGGCTTGAACATATTGTGGTAAGCCGTGACTTTATTCTCTGGTGTGAGCATGGCTTGGGAGGTCATCTCAGCCTCAGGCATGAGCAGAGCTAGGCTTGCCATCAGCCTCAGCCAGGAGCTTGACTTGGTAGGCCGTCTCCTCATCCTCTAGCAGGAACATGACTTGGGAGGCCATGTCTTCAGCCTATAAGTATAATATCTCAGTGTTCTGATGATATTTAGTCTAAAACAGTTTCATGCTAAGCTTTCATTATAAAGAGATGTTCTCACGTCAGATGCTTTAATATAGCCTATAATAAACAATTATTTTTGTTAGCTCAGAGGTTAATATCGACGCGCAAGTCCAGGTCTTTCCATTTTACTTGTCAGAGGTCGATTTGAACATGTCTAACATAAGGCAACTTTAGCTTACGAAACTATTTCTAATAACCATATAAATACAGTCATGTACTTTTTATGCAATATACATTCTTAGGGAAGAACCACTGAATATTTAAAGATAGAAATAATAAATTATTTTATTAAACAAAAAGGAAGACATATATAAAATAGAAACAAGTGTATCTTAAAAGAATGGTGATCTGAGTTGCAGACATATGATGCGTGATGTTAAAGCATTAAGGGCAAAAGGCCCTACCTTGATTTTACCAGGCAGATTCTATGTTACATGCCCCCCTTTCTTTTAAACCACTGAGCCTCTTTGATATGTTTACTAAGATACTAAATGGGAATTAAACAATGGGTTTTTATTAAGTTAATTAAGTTATTGAGAATGGGTTGGAAGAAAGGAACAATGTCCCCCATGCAAACCTGGGGTATCAGCATGTATGTGTATGTGTGTGTGCATGTGTGTGTGTGTGTGTGTGTGTGTGTGTGTGCGTGTCTGTTTGTGGAGAAAGAACACATATTAAAACATATATTGTAAATGTTGTTTCCTAGATTGATATGATATTTATGATTTCACCACATTGTTCACCATAAAGTACGGCCTTGGTCTGGAGCTGGGCTTTGCAGGCTGCCCTGTCGGCCTTCTCATAGTAGGTGGTGAATGGCGGTTTATCTGACAGGCTGGCCTCACCCAAAAGATTTTCCAGATTGGGGGTGTACTCTGGGCTCCTGAGCACCTTTACAAATAGTCCCACAAACTGAGTTAAATTCCTTAAGTCCTCCAGATGTTATGGTGACTACAATCTCACCATAACACTGTTGGGCTGGGCCAAAGAAGCGGGACAAAATGAACTCTAGCCATTGCTTCTCATTGGGCTTGGGGTTCGCAATGCTTGTAAAATATTCTTGGCAGTCAAAACAAAAGTATTCTGGATAACAAAAAAAAACCCCAAAAAACCATCATATGGATCTGGGAGGCCTATGGCAGTCCACTGGGGAAACTGGATCAAGTTAAATGCGTGCAAGACATTCTTTGTTAAACTGCCGTGACATCTCCTCTAATTTCCTGCTGCATCTATATCATAGGCAAAGTATTCTGTCATGTAGATGATGCAGGATGCAAGTGCAGTTTCAGCCTTTTAGTAAAGAGGCAGACAGAAAAATCCAAACCGAATGACAAAAAACATGCTCTTAAAACGGGCGAGGGGTCAGGTGATCGGCAAATGGGCACAATCAAGGGGATAACACAAAACAGCTGAGGCATTAGGAAATGACCAATGACATAATAAGGCCAGAGACAGGACACAAAGAAAAACAGCGTCATGGTAAACAGTGTCACTGACAACCCGAAAGTGTGCGCTGTCGCGGATTTGACACAGGCTCAGCACAGAAGCCATCATATGTAAGTCATGGCTGAAAACTATGAAATTTATACAGTGAATTCTAATATTCAAAAAAGGGCAAGGACAAGTGTTGCTAGAATTTTTAAGTCTGCAAACTCATAACTCTGAGTCCTCATAATCCACAGGTTTATACTAGTGAACATAGAGTACCCTGCCTTGTGCCCAATGTTCCCTGGGATAGTCTCCAGGTTCCCCTGTGAACCTGAAAAGGAGTAAGCAGTAGAAGTTGGATGGATGGATGGACATAAGGTACCTAAAGATAGGGATTTTGATAATCTGGAGGATTATGATGTTGTGATGTCTGAAGCCTCTGAAAGTGATTCTGAGAATAGTGGTGACAATGTTGAGGAAAGTCTTGATGAAGCTTTTAGAAATTATTTGGCTGATGGAGCCATTGACCCTAGAATCACAATGGTTGCATTAACCGTCTTGCGTAGTATATACCCATTGTCATTCTTGCGTAGGATACACCCAAACCTAAACCTAACCTAATGTATAAAATAGAAAAAATAGCAGTAGGTTCTCTTTTCTATTTTGGCATTCTTAATGCAATGTCAGGAATACTTAATCAAATATTGCCCAATCTACCAAACAGACATACATTGATGTTGCAGTTGAATTTTGATTGGATTCCTTTGCACAAGAGTTCAAATATGCAGCTCTGGCCTATTACAAGGCATAACCAAAATTTCTTAATAGCAATATTCAAGGGCATTCGCAAACCCAAAATCTTGGTTGAAGCTTAGTTGAGGAAGTAACGATCCTGTAATCAGGGTTTTGTTTCAGAGGAAAGGAACTACTTCTTAAAATTAGTCCAGTAGTTTCTGATGCACCCGGTCATGCATATGATAAGGGAATTAAGTCTCATACAGGTTATTCATCATGTAATAAATGTGTACAGTCATGTCTATGTACAAAAGCTCATGACTTTCCCTGCAGCCTGAATGAAACCTTCAGAAAACAAGCTGTACTCACCGCCTGTGGTGTGTTGTTGCTAATAAGCAGTTTAAACCCTGATAGTTCCAATAGAATAAAGAGAAGCGACAGTCTGGATATGTGTCCGTCCATGACTGAGTGCTATGGTCAGAACATATAGTGCCAGTTAGAAATCAGCAAGTCTCACTAAGAACTTTACTAACCAGACAAACAGAAAATGACATTAAACACAACACTAACAACATCAACAATTTTATTTCTATATCACTTCATATCAATCATCTTTTCTATGGGTCGGCATATGTAAAATGTTGAGTATTCTTTTCTCTGCCCCTTTTTTTTTTAAACATTTGATACCATTTCGATACATTTAGATAGCGACTTGTGTAATAATCAAATAATAGTTTAAAGTTTCAGTGTAGCCTACATTTGAAATGTTACATGAAATTATTACATTTAATATGTAAATATTAAATATAAATATATTTATATATTTACTTTTACACATAAACCTGGCAGCAAAACAATGATTTTCTACATCTTAATGAAGCAGCCACACCAGGATTTTTTTTTTCATCTGTAAATCCCATCCTTCAGAGATAGGAGGCAGTCTTGCACTTCTATATAGCAAGAATCTAAAACTGACTTCACTTGCCTTGCCTGATTAATCCTCCTTTGAATTGCTTGCTGTCAAACTCTGTGGACCTACACCCACTGTTACTGTGGTAGTATACAGACCACCTAAGCGATCAAACGTGTTCATATCATATCATAACATTCAACTATACTAACAATTTTGAATACAATGTTTTTGAATGTAATCCTGATGGGTTATTTTAACCTCCATTTGTATAATTCTTCTAAGGTATTTACAAGAGACTTTATGGCCATGCATGATTACTTTTGTATTACCCAATATGTTGACTTTTCAGCCCATAGTAAAGGACATATTTTAGATCTGGTCTGCTGCACTGGTATTATACCCTGCCATATCAATTCTGCTGAACTACCCATCTCAGACCACAAAACTGTGCTGTTTGACACCTCCATGCATGTTCTGCGCGTCATGTCACATCAAAATATTAAAAAGGTCAAGCCAGAGTAGTTTACCATTGCCATGGTTAAGATAACCAATGACCTCCTTTGCACAGCTGATTCTGGAATATTCTCCATTCTCATGCTCCTAGACTTTAGTGCAGCCTTTGACACCATCTCTCATCGAATTCTTCTAGAATGTGTAGCTAACATTGGAATCCTTGGCATTGTACATCAGTAGTTCACATGCTACCTCACTGACGAGAAAAATTTTGTTCAAATAATGAGCTGCAAGTCAGAGCTATCCTGTCACCAAGGAGGTTCCCAAGGGCAACATTTAAAAAAAAGATTTTTTTTTCCCCATGAAGCTGAGTAGTCTCCTAGAAGCCATGGGAGTTGCAAAAAAAAAAGGAAGTATATTTTCCCAATTTCTGGAACACATTAGAACATCAGGATTATGTATCCTGAGCCTAAGTTTTACAGTGCAAATAACATGATGCCTAAAGAAAGAGAAAATTGTTTCAAGTGGTACGCAATGTTTTCTGACAAAGTCTTTGACTTCAAGAGAGAGATGGTCAAATACTGGGTAAATGATTTTGACATTTTGAGAAAGGGCTCAATAAATTCTGAAAAGTACAAATGTTATAAATGCATAACAATCGTTTTTGTCTGTATGAAAATCTTTAGAACCATGTTCCTTCCCAAAAACACTCTAGCTATTCCAGTGCTTGGCAATTACATTAACAGTCAGAAATCTTTCTCAACACTAATCATTCAGTGGTTCAAATACTTTTCTACCACACAAAACCTACCCATTCAACATGCACTGAAGGAAGGTGAAGCCAGGTTTGGTAAATATTTTGTAGATGGTTACCCTGAACTGGATCAGACACATGAGGCTTTTAAGTTTATTGGTTGTGAAGTGTTTGGAGGTTTGGGGATGTTCATCAAAATTTTTTGGAAAAAATTAAGAATTTGCAGGAGACCCACAATTTGCAATTCACAATGATGTGGGAGCACCAGTGGGATAAAATGAAGAAAAGCGACAGCCGTGTGATAAACTTTCTAAAAGAGTGTGACTTACCTGAGCAGTTAAACCCGCGAAAGGCTCTTTTTGACGGTTGCGTTACATTTACACTATGTAGCTTTTTAAATGTTTTTACGTACAAAGATGTATCGGATCGGTCACATGGTCATCATTTATTGTTACTTTGAGCCTTTGGAAAATATATTTGGCATAAACAGAGCAAAAGTATTACCACTTAGGGGTCTGTGGGCACCCGTTCTCCTGTTTCGTGTAAAAAGCAAACTCCTCTTTCGTCAATGTAGAACATGCTGCGAGCAAAAACAAAAGCATTGTGATCAAAGAGATCAGAAGAGAGCTCTTACAGGAATGTGGGCTTCTATTGAAATTGCAAAAGCTGTTACAAAATTTTTAAAGTGTTTGAAGTGTGGCACTTTCCTAATAGGGCTGACAATAGAAGCAATATCTATTTCTTATGAGGCGCACGGTCTCGTGCCAAAGAGATGCGCCATTAGATCTCTAATTAGATTAAATACCATTATATTTTAGAAAGAGCCTTCCCCAAACACCATTAGGTTTTTGAAAGAGCCGTCCCATAATACCAATAAGTATGAGACTCAACATTTCGGAGAGACCTTGGTCTCACGGGGTCCGCTGTTCCCATGGACAGTTATTTCGCGGCCCAAGCCATTCCCATCAACGGTTATCTCACAGGTGCAACTTGGCTAAACTCCCCTTATAAACGGCTCATTTTGGTTCTCTCTTAAAAATTAAGGCCTTCGTCTGTGTTACTCCTGACTTTTTCTCATGAGAAAAGAATCCTCCACATGTTGAAGTGCATTATGAGTAAGTTTCTTTCATATTTTTCTGTATTTCTGTTTTATAATGCATTTTTCCTTTCATATTTGCTCTACATTTCTTTTTTATATCTGGTTATACTGCTTGCAAGTATTTTAACCCCATTTCTGTACTCCATACTTCACAATATCATTATAATATCCTTATAATCCTTATATAATCCTTATATCCTAATACACCTTTTATTATTCTTATAATGTTCTGTTTTCCTTCTGTATGTGTCTGCGTGGCGGCATAGGCCTCTGTGTATGTGTCTCTTAGTTGACCGTCCACCTACGCTCTGAGGACTGCCACACTAATCAAATACATGTATGGTTTGCACCTTGCAATTTTATTTTCAATAAAATTACATACTACTCTTACTAGGTCTCCCTCGTCTTTATTTCATGTATATTTTATATACAAGTTTGAACTCATGAAGTTCGTCTGACTCAGCCCAATGTCTTAACCACTGGTCTACCACTACCACCTACTGGCCAAGTGCTTAATAGTGTCCTATTATAACCCCTTCACAATGTTCTGCTTCACCCCTTTGTAAAAATCTGTCCAGCCTGCTGCCCCCGCACTTCACTGGTTGGAGGGGGTGACTGGCACCGTTTAAGTATCGATTCACAGGTCAGATGAAAAGTGCTTGGTTGCATGTTATAGCCAAAGGAGCTCAGTTCTAATCACCTGTAGGTCTGAGGTGTCTTGTCGGCCTGAGAGCATTTGTGAACCATGGCTGCTCTTCTCTGGGGCCATGCAATCATCAGTATGGCTTTACTCGATACTGTTGGGGTAGCAGACATCAGAACATTGTGTTTTATCTGGGGAAAACACCAGTGATGCATTGAAGGAGTAAACAGGGGACATGATTCAAATATCAAGGTTCAAGATTTTTATTTGTCATATAGACAGTTATATACAGTATATAACTGTTAGTGAAATTAAATCCTGGCCTACTCCTCTTTAGACTGATACAAAATTTTTCAGCCGATACCGATAAGCGATTATTCAGTGATATCGGCCGATACCGATACCAAGGTGCCGGATGCTCCCTGGGATAGGCTCCAGGTTTCCTCGTGACCCTTAAAAGGATTAACCGGTATAGAAGATGGATGGATGGATGGAATATTTACTTCCACAATTCTGAAGGAAATAAATAAAATAAAAATAAATAAAAACTTTATTCTCTCCATTTCAACAAGTTGTTTCACAGTAACTGGTCTCATAAACAGAAAACATGTTACTCACATTAACACATGAAATAAATTCTGAAGATTAAAACAAGATTTAACTTATTCAATGTAATTAATTCAAATTAACATTGACTGAATTATAAAATAAAACCTCCTGTTAGTATATACACATTATCTCACAAAAGTGAGTACACCCCTCACATTTTTGTAAATATTTGATATCTTTTCAGGTGACAACACTGAAGAAATGACACTTTTCTACAATGTAAAGTAGTGAGTGTACAGCTTGTATGACAGTGTAAATTTGCTGTTCCCTCAAGATAACTCAACACACAGCCATTAATGTCTAAACTGCTGGCAACAATAGTAAGTACACCCCTAAGTGAAAATATCCAAAGTGGACCCAAAGTGTGAATATTTTGTGTGGCCACCATTATTTTCCAGCATTGCCTTAACCTCTTGGGCATGGAGTTCACCAGAGCTTCATGGTTGCCAATGGAGTCCTCCTCCACTCATCCATGACGACATCATGGAGCTGGTGGATGCTAGAGACCTTGTGCTCCTCCACTGACTGTCCATTTGAGGATGCCCCACAGATGCTCAATAGGATTTAGTCCATCACCTTCAACCTCAGCTTCTTTAGCAAGGCAGTGGTCATCTTGGAGGTGTGTTTGGGATCATCATGCTGGAATACTGCCCTGCGGCCCACTCGCCGTAGGGAGATCATGCTTTGCTTCAATATGTCACAGTACAAGTTGGTATTCATGGCATTCATCCCTCAATGAACTCCTCCCCAGTGCCGGCATGACTCATGCAGCCCCAGACCATGACACTCCCACCACCTTGCTTGATTGTAGGCAAGACACACTTGTCTTTGTACTCCTCACCTGGTTGCAGCCAAACATGCTTGACACCATCTGAGCCAAACAAGTTTATCTTGGTTCTAGTAATCCATGTCCTTAGTCTGCTTGTCTTCAGCAAACTGTTTGCGGGCTTTCTTGTGCATCATCTTTAAAAGAGGCTTCCTTCTGGGTGTGCGTGAGTGTGCGGCTTTTAGTCTGAGCACTGACAGGCTGACCCCACACCCCTTCAACCTCTGCAGCAATGCTGGCAGCACTCATATGTCTATTCATTGAGGGAACCATGAGTGCCAACATGTACTGTTACATACTGAAGCAGAGCATGATCAGTATGCAGTATTCCAGCATGATAACGACCCCAAACACACCCCCAAGACGACCATTGCTTTGCTAAACAAGCTGAGGGTGAAAGTGATGGACAGGCCAAGCATGTGTCCAGACCTAAACCCTACTGAGCATCTGTGGGGCATCTTCGAATGGAAGGTGGAGGAGCACAAGGTCTCTAACATCCACCAGCTCTGTGATGTCGTCAGAGAGGAGTGGAAGAGGACTCCAGTGGCAACCTGTGAAGCTCTGGTGAACTCCAAGCCCAAGAGGGTTAAGGCAGCACTGGAAAATAATGGTGGCCACACAAAAAATTTACACTGTTACACAAGATGTACACTCACTAGTTTACATTGAGTAAAGTGTAATTTCTTCAGTGTTGTCACATTAAAAGATATAATCAAACATTTACACAAATTTGAGAAGCGTAGATACTGTGTTTGTGTGTGTGTGTGTGTGTGTGTATATATATATATATATATCCATCCATCCATCCATCTTCAACCGCTTATTCCTGTTTCAGGGTCGCGGGGAACCTGGAGCCTATCCCAGGAAGCATCGGGCACAAGGCGGGGTACACCCTGGACAGGGTGCCAGTCCATCGCAGGGCACAATCACATACACACTCACACACCCATTCATACACTATTGACAATATATATATAATATATATAGGCAAGAAAAAGTATGTGAAACCTTTGGAATTTCATGGTTATCTGAATACATTTGTCATAAAATGTGATGTAATCATTCAAATCATGGGTATTGACAAATATAATGTGCCTAAAAGAACACATAAAAAAATCTGATCTTTCATGTCTTTATTGAGAACAACCAAAAAACTTCATTGTGCCTGTGGAAAAAGTATGTGAACCCTTGAGTTAATGACCTCAAAAAAGCTTTTTTTTTGCACACCTGGAGTCTCATTAAGAAAGTGAGTTTGGAGGGGTCGACTACAGCTACTTTGACTCATAAAAACCTCTCAGACTTTTGGAGTTTGATCTGCACAAGAAGCACGTGCTTATGTGAGCCATGCCTTGCCAAAAAGAGCTTTCAGAGGATCTACGATCAAGAATAGTTGATTTACATAAAGCTGGCAAGGGTCACAAAGTGATTTCAAAGACTTTAGAAATTCACCAGTCTAGTTCTCCAAATGGAGACACTTTGGGACTGTTGCTACTCTACCATGAATTGAGCGCCTAGTCAAAATGACACCAAGAGCACAACGAAGACTCATCAATGAGGTAAAGAAACAACCCTGAATGACAGCCAAAGATTTGAAGGCATCATTGGAACTGACTAAACATCTCTGATCTATGTTCATGAGTCTACAATACACAAAACATTGAACAAGCAGGGTATCTATGGCAGGACATCACGAAGGAAGCCACTGCTTACTAAAAAGAACATTGACACTCTACAGCGGTATGGGCATAATGTTTTGTGAACTTATGAAACTAAGACTGAGCTATTTGGAAAAACCACACAGCACTACATCTGGCGTTATTTTTTTTTAAATAAGTGCTATTAATATCAAACATTTACAGATCCAGTCATATACAGGATATACATTATTTTACTGTTGCTTGAGTCTTAAATTTGAAATTATTTTGGAACAGGGTTCATGTAATGTATGCAGTCAAAACATACAAAATAATGTATATATTCATTATTTAAACCACAGACAGTGCTACTGTAGCACCTGTGGGAAGAGTTTGGAATGTACTTTAGAACAAAATATTGAGCAATTGTAAAAAACCTAAAATTTTGTCTCCCCCCCTCCACCTCTCTCTTTCCAGAAGGCTCGGGTGCAGACAAAGACGCAGCTTGGTGAGCTTGCACGTGACGTTTACGGACGGCACGAGAAAAATATGCATTTTTTCAAAAGTACTACTAATGAAACTTATGAATGAACCACACACATAAAATAGAAACAAAAATAGCTTACAGAGTTATGGTCAGCATCACGGACATAGGATGCATGATGGAAAAACGCATCTCTGATGGTAAAAAGTGCTTGATGACAAAAAGCCCCTCGAATATTACAAGCCAACTTATGGGTTCTACCAAGCATACCCTCCTAGACCCCTGAGCATCTTTTATAATGTATAGTGACCAGTAAATGTTATTTCTTATACTTATATGATGTTTTAGATCTCACCACATCATACATTATGAAATATGAATTAAATTAATACCAAACATGCCCTGAAGAATATTGTAATTAGACACAGCTTAGTTGACTCAGTTTTAGTTCACCTGGTATCTCTGAAACATTTAACATTAATCAAATGACTGCCACAATTTATAAATCTACTACAGAAGTTTCAGTTTCATATTTAGACATTCGGGTATTTCTGTTCAATACTGCACAAACATCACACCAAACTATCGTAAATTTGTATTGGGTTTCTGTGGCTCAGGTGGTAAAACAGGTTGTCCGCTAATTTTAGGGTTGGCAGTTTGATTTGCGGCCCACATGACTCCACATGCTGAAGTGTTCTTGGGCAAGACAGTGAACCTCAAGTTGCTCCCGATGGCAAGCTAGCATGAGTGCATGTGTGAATAGGTGAATGAGAAACAGTGTAAAGTGCTTCATAGAACCCATAAGGTTAAAAAAAGCGCTCTATAATTGCAGGCCATTTAGCTATAGTGATTGATAGCTAAATGGTCTCTAATAAGTATGCTACAAATAACCAATCTTTTAAACATGTAATTGTGGGTGAAAGTAAAAGCTTAATCCAATAAACATTTGCCCCAAATTGCCAAACATGTCATGAAACTGTATAATGTTAAGAGCTTAATCTCAAAATTACTTTCAAAATGGACGATCAATTTATTGCTGTGAAATTCATATATAATGAAGCACCTGTTACACAAGTGTTTAAAACATGTCTATGTTTTTCCATCCTGACAGATACAGGAGAGGATCAGATCAATCATATTTTTGAGGATGGCGCGGGGTGGATGTATGTCATGGGGTAGATAGTGGGCTTGTGTCATCTCCCAGGCATCCAGCATCTGTATGTTAAGTCCTTTGAACATAGCACGCAGTACAATATACTGCTGCAGAGAGAACCAGTCACTGCTTGACAGGCTGATCTGCAAATTCAATTTTCTCATGCTGCCAGTGCGGATCACCACTAAAGTTGCTGGTTCACGTTCCAACAGCTGCACCACGGCCCTGCGGATGTGCCGGAGGCGCCGTATATACACCTCAATAGGGAAGTTGTTAAAGTGTGCCCCCACACTCACAAGAACCACAGTATTTGGCCCACCCTCGATTCTGTCCAGCTCATTTGCTACATAGCGCAGCTCAGAAGAGAACAGTGTAGAAAAAGAGATGGGTGGCCCATGACTGCGGTAGCTGACCATAATATTGTTGTTGCTATCCACGGCCACGAATGGACCCGCTCTCTTAGGAGTGTAGAGATTTATCTGTTTCAGGTCTGTGGAGGGCAAAAAGTCAACAGAAAATCACTGAGTTTTCCTAAAAAATAATTTTGCTCAAAAACAGATTATTAATAATCTAATAATGTTATCTTACTAGGAACAAATGCAGTGAGGTACTCAAACCACTGCCGTATAGTTGAGTCTCCAAACAGGTATAAAATCTTCCCTCTAAGACACTGTGTAATGGCTGAGGGGTCATTAAACTGATGCATATCCATGTCAGTCAAAGGTTTCCAGAAATTATCATAGTAATATCCAGCAGCAGTGTGATAATTTTTCACTTCGGTTTGTCCTTTCAGAGGAATAAATAAATAAATAAATAAATATAATACACAGTATATACATACATTAACATACAGTATATACAATTCTTGTGTGTATATACACACAAATATATATATATATATATATATATATATATATATATATATATATATATATATATATATATATATATATACACACACACACACGCATACAGTGAGGGAAAGAAGTACAGTCATGGATGAAATTATTGGCACCCCTGGAACTTTTACAGAAAATGCACCATTTTTCCCAGAAAGGTGTTGCAATGACAAATGTTTTGGTATACACATGTTTATTACCTTTAATTGCATTGGAACAGCACAAAAAAGCAGAAGAAAAACGGCAAATTTGACATCATTTTACACAAAACTCAAAAATTAGGTTGGACAAAATTGTTGGCACCCTCAACTTAATATTTGGTTGCACACCCTTTGGAGAAAATAAACTGAAACCAATCGCTTCCTATAACCATCAACAAGCTTCCTACACCTCTCAACTGGAATTTTGGACCACTCTTCTTTTGAAAACTGCTCCAGGTCTCTCAGATTTGAAGGGTGCCTTCTCGCAACAGCAATTTTGAGATCTCTCCATAGGTGTTCTATGGGATTTAGATCCGGACTCCTTGATGGCCACTTCAGAATTCTCCAGCGATTTGTCTCCAACCATTTCTGGGTGGTATTTGAGGTATGTTTCGGGTCATTGTCCTGCTGAAACACCCATGACCTCTGACGCAGACCCAGCTTTCTGACACTAGGCCCTATATTATGGGCCAAAATCTTTTGATAGTCTCCAGATTTCATGATTCCTTGCACACAGTCAATGCACCCAGTGCCAGAGGCAGCAAAACAACCCAAAAACATCCTTGAACCTCCACCATGTTTGACTGTAGGTACTGTGCTCTTTTCTTTGTAGGCCTCTTTCCGTTTTCTGTAAACAGTAGAATGACGTGCTTTGCCAAAATGCTCTACCCTAGTCTCATCTGTCCACAAAACGTTCTCCCAGAAGGATTGAGGCTTACTTGGGTACATTTTTGCAAACTGCAGTCTGGCTTTTTTATGCCCCTGTGTCAGAAGTGGGGTTCTCCTCGGTCTCCTGCCATAGCGCTTCTTCTCAATCAGATGACAAAGTATGGTTCTAACTGACACTGATGCACCCTGAGTCTGCAGGAGCCTGAATTTGCATGGAAGTTGACCTGAGGTTGTTTATCCACCATTCGAACTATCCTGCGTTGCATTCTTTCATCAATTTTTCTCTTCCGTCCACGTCCAGGGAGATTTGCCACAGTTCCATGGGTTATAAACTTCTTGATTATATTGCGCACAGTGGACAAAGGAACTGTAAGATCTCTGGAGATTGACTTTTAAACTTTGAGATTGTTGATATTTTTCCACAATTTTGCTTCTTAAGTCCTCAGACAATTCTCAGCTCTAACTGGCTTCAGTTTTGATTTCTATATTGCCAGCACCTGTTACTTGCCACAGGTGAGTTTAAATGAACATCACATACTTGAAATGAAATTATTTACCCCCAGTTTTAATAGGGTGCCAATGATTTTGTCCAGTCCATTTGGGGAGTTTTGTGTAAAATTATGTAAAATTTGCCTTTTTTCTTCTGCTTTTTTGTGCTGTTCCAATGCACTTAAAGGTAATAAACATGTGTATACCAAAACATTGTCATTGCAACACTTTTCTGGGAGAAATGGTGCATTTTCTGTAAAAGTTCCAGGGGTGCCAATAATTTCGTCCATGACTGTATTTGATCCCCTGCTGATTTTGTACGTTTGCCCGTGACAAAGAAATGATCAGTCTATAATTTTAATGGTAGGTTTATTTGAACAGTGAGAGACAGAATAACAACAAGAAAATCCAGAAAAACGCATGTGAAAAATGTCATAAATTCCTTTGCATTTTAATGAGGGAAATAAGTATTTGACCCCCTCTCAATCAGAAAGATTTCTGTCTCTCAGGTGTCTTTTATACAGGTAATGAGCTGAGATTAGGAGCACACTCTTAAAGGGAGTGCTCCTAATCTGAGCTTGTTACCTGTATGAAAGACACCTGTCCACAGAAGCAATCAATTAATCAGATTCCAAACTCTCCACCATGGCCAAGAGCAAAGAGCCCTCCAAAAATGTCAGGGACAAGATTGTAGA
Organism: Ameiurus melas; assembly: GCA_012411365.1. Taxonomy (NCBI): domain Eukaryota; kingdom Metazoa; phylum Chordata; class Actinopteri; order Siluriformes; family Ictaluridae; genus Ameiurus; species Ameiurus melas. The sequence continues at coordinate 31,535,413 of CM022758.1, read as the reverse complement.
CCTACACAAGCCTGGAATAGGCTACAAGACCATTGCCAAGCAGCTTGGTGAGACGGTGACAGCAGTTGGTGTGATTATTCACAAATGGAAGAAACACAAAAGAACTGTAAATCTCCCTCGCCCTGGGGCTCCATGCAAGATCTCACCTCGTGGAGTTGCAATGATCATGAGAACAGTGAGGAAGCCCAGAACTACACGGGAGGATCTTGTCAATGATCTCAAGGCAGCTGGGACCATAGTCACCAAGAAAACAATTGGTAACACACTACGCCACGAAGGACTGAAATCCTGCAGCGCCCGCAAGGTCCCCCTGCTCAAGAAAGCACATATACATGACCGTCTGAAGTTTGCCAATGAACATCTGAATGATTCAGAGGACAACTGGGTAAAAGTGTTCTGGTCAGATGAGACCAAAATGGAGCTCTTTGGCATCAACTCAACTCGCTGTGTTTGGAGGAGGAGGAATGCTGCCTATGACCCCAAGAACACCAGCCCCACCATCAAACATGGAGGTGGAAACATTATGCTTTGGGGGTGTTTTTCTGCTAAGGGGACAGGACAACTTCACCGCATCAAAGGGACAATGGACGGGGCCATGTATCGTCAAATCTTGGGTGAGAACCTCCTTCCCTCAGGTAGGGCATTGAAAATGGGTCGTGGGTGGGTATTCGAGCATGACAATGACCCAAAACATATGGCCAAGGCAACAGAGGAGTGGCTCAAGAAGAAGCACATTAAGGTCCTGGAGTGACCTAGCCTCCAGACCTTATTCCCACAGATAATCTGTGGAGGGAGCTGAAGGTTCGAGTTGTCAAATGTCAACCTTAATGACTAAGGGAAGATCTGCAAAGAGGAGTGGGACAAAATCCCTCCTGAGATGTGTGCAAACCTGGTGGCCAACTAAAAGAAACGTCTGACCTCTGTGATTGCCAACAATGGTTTTGCCACCAAGTACTAAGTTTTGCAGAAGGGTCAAATACATATTTCCCTCATTAAAATGCAAATCAACGTATAACATTTTTGACATGCGTTTTTATAAAAAATTCTGTTGTTATTCTGTCTCTCACTGTTCAAATAAATATACCATTAAAATTATAGACTGATCATTTCTTTGTTAGTGGGCAAACGTACAAAATCAGCAGGGGATCAAATACTTATTTTACTATTGTGTAAATACGTATACACACACACACACACACACACATATATATATATATATACATACATATACATATACACACACACACACATACATACACACACAGAGAGAGTATCTCACAAAAGTGAGTACACCCCCCACATTTTTGTAAATATTTGATTATATCTTTTCATGGGACAACACTGAAGAAATGACACTTTGCTACAATGTAAAGTAGTGAGTGTACTGCTTGTGTAACAGTGTAAATTTGCTGTCCTCTCAATATAACTCAACACACAGCCATTAATGTAAAAAGCACTGGCAACAAAAGTGAGTACACCCCTAAGTGAAAATGTCCAGATTGGGCCCAAAGTGTCAATATTTTGTGTGGCCACCATTCTTTTCCAGCACTGCTTTAACCCTCTTGGGCATGGAGTTCACCAGAGCTTCACAGGTTGCCACTGGGGTCCTCTTCTACTCCTCTATGATGACATCACAGAGTTGGTGGATGTTAGAGACCTTGTGCTCCTCCACCTTCCATTTGAGGATGCCCCACAGATGCTCAATAGGGTTTAGGTCCGGAGACCTGCTTGGCCAGTCCATCACCTTCATCCTCAGCTTCTTTAGCAAGGCAGTGGTCATCTTACAGGTGTGTTTGGGGTTGTTATCATGCTGGAATACTGCCCTGCGGCCCAGTCTCCGAAGGCATTCCAAAGTACATGTTGGCATTCATGGTTCACTCAATGAACTGTAGCTTCCCAGTGCCGTCAGCACTCATGCAGCCCCAGACCATGACACCACCATGCTTGACTGTAGGCAAGACACACTTGTCTTTGTACTCCTCACCTGGTTGCCACCACACATACTTGACACCATCTGAACCAAATAAGTTTATCTTGTTCTCATCAGACCACAGGACATGGTTCCAGTAATCCATGTCCTTAGTCTGCTTGTCTTCAGCAAACTGTTTGCGGGCTTTCTTGTGCATCATCTTTAGAAGAGGCTTCCTTCTGGGACTACAGCCATGTAGACCAATTTGATGCAGCGTGCGGCGTACAGTCTGTGCACTGACAGGCTGACCCCCCCACCCCTTCAACCTCTGCAGCAATACTGGCATCACCCATATGTCTATTTCCCAAAGACAACTTCTTGATATGACGCTGAGCACGATGGCGAGGTATGTTCTGAGTGGAACCTGTCCTGTTAAACTGTTGTGTGGTCTTGGCCACTGTGCTGCAGCTCAGTGTCAGGGTCTTAGCAATCTTCTTATAGCCTAGGCCATCTTCATGTAGAGCGACAATTTTTTTTCAGGTCCTGAGAGAGTTCTTTGTCACGAGTTGCCACGTTGAACTTCCAGTGACCAGTATGAGGGAGTGTGAGAGTAATGACACCAAATTTAGCACACCTGCTCTCCATTCACACCTGAGACTTTGTAACACTAACAGGTCACATGACACCAGGGAGGGAAAATGGCTAATTGGGCCCAATTTGGACATTTCCACTTAGGGGTGAACTCACTTTTGTGTCATTTCTTCAGTGTTGTCACATGGAAAGATAATGAAATATTTACAAAAATGTGAGGGGTGTACTCACAAACCCTCTCTCTCTCTCTCTCTCTCTCTCTCTCTCTCTCTCTATATATATATATATATATATATATATATATATATATATATATATATATATATATATATATAAATAAAAGGTTTAAACTAGATATTTTGTTAAAAATATCTCTGCTCTCATGGATATCAATCAGTTGCAAACACAACATCAGATAATCAAAAAAAAAAAAACTTTGTTAAATATAGGTTTGCAACAATTACTGGCAGCCCTATGAATTCATATGAGGGTGAAGGTGATGGACTGGCCAAGCACGTCTCCAGACCTAAACCCTATTGAGCATCTGTGAGGCATCCTCAAATGGAAGGTGGAGGAGTACAAGGTCTCAAACATCCACCAGCTCCATGATGTCATCATGGAGGAGTGGAAGAGGACTCCAGTGGCAACCTGTGAAGCTCTGGTGAACTCCATGCCCAAGAGGGTTAAGGCAGTGCTGGTAAATAATGGTGGCCACACAAAATATTGATACTTTGGGCCTAGTCTGGACATTTTCACCTAGGGGTGTACTCACTTTTGTTGCTGACGGTTTAGACATTAATGGCTGTTGAGTTATTTTGAGTTGACAGCAAATTTACACTGTTACACAAGCTGTACAATCACTACTTTACATTGTAGTAAAGTGTCATTTCTTCACTGTTATCACCTGAAAAGATATCAAATATTTACAAAAATGTGAGGGGTGTACTCACTTTTGTGAGATACTGTATAGCTGTGATGTGCGGCAAAAGGTTGTTGAGCTTCACAAAATGGGAAGTGGCTATAAGAAAATGGTCATAAGAAAATGGCCATTTCCACTATCAGGGCAATAATTAAGAAGTTCCAGTCAACTGGATATGTTATAAAATCAACCCGGAATTGGACACATATATATATCATCTCAATGCACTGTGAAGAGGACGATTCGAGTGGCCAAAAAATCTCCAAGGATCACAACTGGAAAAAGTTCTATAGTTTGAAACCAAAATAGAGCTTTTTGGGAATAAACACCAGAGGTGGTTTTGGTACACACACACACACACACACACACACACACACACACACACACACAGAGAGGTAGCCATATGGTAAAGTACCTCATGCCCACAGTTAAATATGGTGGTGACTAATATTTTGGGGCTGTCTATTGTCTGTCTTTATTCTGTTTTCTATTTAACTTTTCCTACTCTGCTCAGCACTTTGGTGTTCTGCTGTGTTAAATGTACTTTTCTAAATAAAATTTACTTACAGTCATGGACGAAATTATTGGCAATACTTATTTCCCTCATTAAAATGCAAAGGAATTTATGACATTTTTCCACATGCGTTTTTCTGGATTTTCTTGTTGTTATTCTGTCTCTCACTGTTCAAATAAACCTACCATTAAAATTATAGACTGATCATTTCTTTGTCACGGGCAAAGGTACAAAATCAGCAGGGGATCAAATACAGTCATGGACGAAATTATTGGCACCCCTGGAACTTTTACAGAAAATGCACCATTTCTCCCAGAAAAGTGTTGCAATGACAATGTTTTGGCATACACATGTTTGTTACCTTTAAGTGCATTGGAACAGCACAAAAAAGCAAAAAGGCAAATTTTACATCATTTTACACAAAACTCCCCAAATGGACTGGACAAAATCATTGGCACCCTATTAGAACTGGGGGTAAATAATTTCATTTCAAGCATGTAATTTAAACACACCTGTGGCAAGTAACAGGTGCTGGCAATATAGAAATCAAAACTGAAGCCAGTTAGAGTGTATAAAAGTTGGCTCAACCTTTGTGTTGTGTGCCTGTGTGTGCCACACCAAGCATGGAGAAGAGAAAGAAGGGCCGAGAATTGTCTGAGGACTTAAGATATATATAATAAAAGATATAATAAAGAAGTATATACAGTGCCTTGCGAAAGTATTCGGCCCCCTTGAACATTTCAACCTTTTGCAACATTTCAGGCTTCAAACATAAAGATATAAAATTTAAATTTTTTGTGAAGAATCACCAACAAGTGGGACACAATTGTGAAGTGGAACGAAATCTATTGGATATTTTAAACTTTTTTAGCAAATAAAAAACTGAAAAGTGGTGCGTGCAAAATTATTCGGCTCCTTTACTTTCAGTGCAGCAAACTCACTCCAGAAGTTCAGCGAGGATCTCTGAATGATCCAATGTTGTCCTAAATGACTGATGGTGATAAACAGAATCCACCTGTGTGTAATCAAGTCTCTGTATAAATGCACCTGCTCTGTGATAGTCTCAGGGTTCTGTTGAAAGCGCAGAGAGCATCATGAAGACCAAGGAACACACCAGGCAGGTCCGTAATACTGTTGTGGAGAAGTTTAAAGCCGGATTTGGATACAAAAAGATTTCCCAAGCTTTAAACATCCCAAGGAGCACTGTGCAAGCGATCATTTTGAAATGGAAGGAGTATCAGACCACTGCAAATCTACCAAGATCTGGCCGTCCCTCTAAACGTTCAGCTCAGACAAGGAGAAGACTGATCAGAGATGCAGCCAAGAGGCCCATGATCACTCCGGATGAACTGCAGAGAACTACAGCTGAGGTGGGAGAGTCTGTCCATAGGACAACAATCAGTCGTACACTGCACAAATCTGGCCTTTATGGAAGAGTGGCAAGAAGAAAGCCATTTCTCAACGTTTGGTGTGACGTTTGGTGTGTCTCCCAGGTTTGTGGCAAACTTTAGACGAGACTTTTTATGGATATCTTTGAGAAATGGCTTTCTTCTTCCCATAGAACACCAAAATTCCAGTTGAGAGGTGTAGGAAGCTTTTTGATGGTTATAGGAAGCGATTGGTTTCAGTTATTTTCTCCAAAGGGTGGGCAACCAAATATTAAGTTGAGGGTGCCAACAATTTTGTCCAACCTAATTTTTGAGTTTTGTGTAAAATGATGTCAAATTTGCCTTTTTTCTTCTGTTTTGTGCTGTTCCAATGCACTTAAAGGTAATAAACATGTGTATACCAAAACATTTGTCATTGCAACATTTTCTGGGAGAAATTGTGCATTTTCTGGAAAAGTTCCAGGCATGCCAATAATTTCGTCCATGACTGTACTTACCTACCTACAATGATAAACGTACATCAAAATCAACACAAAACTGATTTACTGACCACAAAATCAAGGTCTTGCCATGGCCATCCCAGTCCCCTGACTAGAAACCTGTGGGGTAATTTGAAGAGGAGAGTCCATCTGCATGGACCTCGTAATTTGAAGGATCTGGAGCGATACTGTTGGAGGAACGGTTTCAGATCCATTGCCATGTATTCTCCAACCTCATCAGGCATTATAGGAGAAAGTTCCGAGCACAAAGTATTGACTAAAAAGGTGCCAATAATTGTTGCACACCTATATTTAAATTTTTTTTATAAACCTATGATTTGTTTGCAATTGTTTGATATCCATGGGAGCAGAGTATTTTGGGGATTTTTTTTAAGGATCAAAATTTTAAACAATAAAGACAATTTTCACAGCCGTCTTTGCTCATATTTACCAAGGGTGCCAATATTAATGGAGGGAACTGTAACTACATGTACAGGTTTTTGTGTTTACAGTTTCAAATAGCTGTTATAGATTAATATTGTATGAAATACAAAATTAATAAAAAATGTACCTTCTTCTGCAGGTGATACAGACACTTTTCTCATCCCTGATGCACGTATAGGAACTTTGAGATTTACACGACTGAAACAAAGAAAAAAATGTTTTTACTATGTACATATAATAAATATATACACTTATATGAATGAACCAAAACTCTTTTATTATTTACTGTGGTCAAGCCAAACCTCGGAACCATACTTGAGCCTGACAGTCCACTTTATTGACCAAGATTGGAAGCTTGTCAGCTTATGCCTCCAGACGGATTACTTTCCCCGAGGATCACACAGGCGAAGCAATTGCAGCTGGACTTACGGACGTGCTCACCTCCTGGGGACTCGTCGAGGAGTGCCAGGTCTGAATCTCCTCAGATAGCGGGACCAATATCATAAAACCCGCTGAGTTGAACAGATGTAGAAGGCTACAATGCTTCAGGCACTGACTGAACTCCATTATTGGTAAGTTATACACAGTTAATATACATTTGAGTATTATGCTTTGATATATTTTGCTTATGGTATGAGGATATATTACTACAATCATTCTAGTAACAAATGGGCAATATGCTTAACACAAAATAAGACTAACCTAAATGTAACTTATCAGTACTTGTATGTTTTTGATAGCTATTTTATATTCTTTCTATTTGTTTATAGTATGTTTATATTCACACAATTTTATGCTTGCTATGTGGTTGTTGAATGCCATGTCATAAGTTGTTCACTGAGCATGTTATAATGTGCATTTGATTTGATAATTAAAACACTTGAGTTGAGGTGCTGTGTTGTGTAGGCTATGGATACCAAACCCAGATACTAGATATTACGTAGTAGGCCTATAGTTTTGATTAGGTGATTTCATTCCCCCAATTTAAATGACTGAATAGGCTATTCATTTATTCTTTAGTCAAGACATACATATTTGTATGGATTTATACATACAGCAGTTATATCAAATAAATTCAAAGGTGTTTTACTGGCATGGAAGCAGATGTTTGCCAAATCAGGTGTGAAATAAAAACAACCAGATGTACATTAGCAGAAGAATTGTGATTTTGCTGTAAGAATAATATAAATAAATTTTGTAGTTAAAATACAAATGAGAACTATATATTGCAATATTTTTTTCTCTCTTTGTCTACAGAGAAAGTTCACCAAGACAAACGAGTAGACAGAGCAGTTGGTCTGTAAAAAGGTAGTGGCTGCCTTCTCCTACTCCTGGAAGAAGAAACGGGACCTGGACCTTGCAGCTGCTCAGGAGGAGTATCACTTTGCACAGCACAAGCTCATCAGTGAAACCCCAACAAGATGGGGCTCCCGTCAACAAATGGTGAGGCGGGTTCTAGAGCAGAAAATGGCCATCACAGAGGTCCTCTCAAAAGAGAAGACGACCAGGTCGCTGGTTCCTACTTGGCAAGATGTGGACGTTTTAGAGTCTATAGATGCAGCTCTAAGCCCACTCCTCGATTTCACCAATGCCTTGTCCGGTGAGTCCTGTGTCAGTGTGTCATTCCTAAAACCAATGATGCATCTCTTCAACACCTCCATCTTGAAGGAAGCAGATGATGACACAGACCTCACCAGGACCATAAAGACAACAGTGATGAGATACCTGAATGAAAAGTATGATGACCCAGAGAATACATCAAAGAGAAAGCTGTGTTGGAGATGCTGAAGGGAGAGAGAGCTGTTGTGGTAAGGGAAGAGGAGTCCAGATAAGAAGCCATGGGAGATGCTTCTGCAGCAGTGACACCAGCCAAGAAAACAGTCTCTAGCTAGCTTTTTTCAAACAGGTCCACTAGTACCAACACAGAAGGCTTGAGTGTACAGCAGGCAGTTGAGAGGGAGCTCAGCAACTACCTTCTGTCTCCAGATGCTGACAATGACTCAAATCCTCTGGAATGGTGGAAAGTCTTTCATAAGAACTTCCCCAGAGTAAGCCAACCGGCAAAACATTGCTCGTGTATTCAAGACACAAGCTCCCCCTCTGAGAGGGTTTTTACTACAGGTGGCAACATTGTCACATGTAAAAGGGCATGTTTGAAGCCAGATAATATAGACCAGCTTGTATTTCTTGCCAGAAACCTTTAGAGCCTGTCATAGGGTGTCATCAACCCCAAACAATGTCCTTGCCCCAGCAACATGTGTTCATGTTATTGCTCACACTTTTTCTGTATTCTTCACCAACTCTGAGCATTTTTTTAAATATATTTTTTATCCTGACTGAAGCACTTTTAATTCAATCTATAAGAATAAAATAATCAGCCTATGTTGTAGTTTAAAGTGAAAGATATTAATATTGACAAAGGTGAGAATTTTATGTTTATGATGGTGATTTCACATTTCTTGTTTTTATGAAGGTTAAATTCAAATAAAAGGTAAATGTTAATTTATTTGTGCCATTTTTATTTCTAAATTATTATATTAGTTTTATAGGAGGAGAAGTTTACAGAAGTTTGAATGTACAGACCTCTGTTGTGGGCGTCCTTGGAAGTTTTTCTGAGGATTTATATTGTTCATATCGATATCGGAATTATATATATATAAATTAAGAAATATATCTTGATATACATTTTGGCCATATCGTCCAGCCCTAACTTCGCGGTATGATTTCATAACTTTTTTTTTTCTCTCGTTAATTTACCGTTTCTCTTAGAAAGACAATAATTTGTCTACGAAAATACAAAAATGCCATCTCACCTTTGGAAGAACTGTGCTTCATGTTTTGTTATGAGGTTTTGCTTCATGCCAGCTCCAAAATGTGTGACTCGTGTGTTGCAGCCTAGCACTTTTGGCTTGTAGCAGTACCAAGGCTCTCCAGTTAAAGGGTCAGTGTAGTTGCAGAGTGATGTCTGGTTGAGTGGCAGGCACAGGTTGCACACGGTGGTCTCTGAGAGATCACCAGAGCGGAATAGACTCTTAAAAAGCCTGTAAGGTTGCCCCTTCTGCAACCTCTTAAGCACCACCACTGCCTCACTCGGGTGCACCATGGTGATTTCCACCTGCACTACACCAACCCACAGCAGTGGGAACAGCACTGTATAGTTCCCGTCATTGTGGTCATGTACCTTGCCTGAAACCCCAGCTCCCAGTTTGGGTGAATGCAGACGAGCTATCAGGAAATCTCCACCATGATTCTTAGGCAGGCCCAAGAAGTTCTGCACATAGACATTAACCACTAGCTGACCACCTACACGTTGCACTGCTGGACCCTGAATCACAAAGGAACTTTTGGCAGGGTCACTGCTGAGCTCCACAGGCAGGCCTTGTACCAACGGACCTGGCCATGCAATGGACTTGAGCAGAGATCTCTCTTCTTTAGCCTCTTCAGTGGTGGGCTCCAGGCCAAAGTGTGCACAGAAAGTGTGGTTTACCTCCAGCGGCCACAAGATTTCAGGAGGTTTAATGGCTGACCGGATGCTGCTCTGAATTTTGTAGAAGGTAGACGCTAGTTGATCACTCAAATCCTGCAAGCAGTGAAAATAGTTAATTTGAATCCAATACAACAATCAATGCAGCTGTCACAGATCTGAGAAAGTTTTGAACACATACTAGCAGTAGATTTTGGAAAGTTATTTTACTTTCATTTGCATACATGGGCACACTCTGCAGTGCAATTAAACTAAAGCAGTTCTGACCTAATGGAGTGCTATCTTTATCTTGCGTGTGCATCCTGAAATATGAGAGAGATGGGCTTCAGTTGTGGGCTCAGATGTTGTCAGAAGTTTTAAGTAGAATTGTCTTAGACTGAATTTTATCAATATTGTCTAGATCATCAATTTTAAACAAAAGAACTTGTCTTTAAGCCTGAAAAAAATCAGGATAGAAAAAGCAGATTAAAGAAGGAAATCTATATTCTCTTTCAAAGGTAACTTCAAAGTTTCGTTTAGCATAACACTATAGGAGCGCCTCTCGTGCGCAAGCAGCATTTTTGAAGCTTGTGCAAAATCAGACTATTTATAGGCCTGACACGATCAAGTGCCATGGCATTTAGCCCTCTTACCCCTAAGTTCCCACAGAATTATGTCCCATAACCCTATATTTCCCAGAGAAACAGCACGCCAACCAACCCTGAGTTCCTGGGCCAAAAGCAACATTTTAATTTTAACATTCTTAGGCCTTGAAACAACTTATAATAATGTATTTGTGTAATATTAATTTGAAAATGAAGTAATAAATAAATAAATGCATTTTTGTGCCAAAAGTCACGTTTCTGGTGATAATCAGACCAGCAGGTAGTGTTTTCACGAACGCATAGGGATGGTCCCATTATGACTCCAAAGCCCTGCAGTGTCAGTCGCACTGGTTGATGCTGAAAATGAAGACAGATCAGGGTCCGAATCAGGAGAGTTTGCATCACTATTTTCACTGTTTTAGATGTAACTGTGTTCACTGTAGGTATAACTTTAGCTGGAACACGATTAGCTTTTCGCTTTGGCATTTTTATTATTGCCAAAGTGAATACTAACACCAATGTTCACGCTTGGATTATCTTCATCGTAATGACGGCGTAATGTCGTAATCACGTCATGACATCATGACATCATCAATCTTCTGGGTCAAAAAATAATAAATAAGTAAGGAATCATAGTATACCGGCCTTACAGGGATAGCATTTACACTGTAAAGCCGCTATATCATCCTTACGGCATAGAATTGAAATTTGGCATAGACGACCAAGCCGGTATATCGACGTTACAGGAATACAGTGGGGAAAAGTATTTGATCCCCTGATGATTTTGTACGTTTGCCTACTAACAAAGAAATCAGTCTATAATTTTAATGGTAGGTTTATTTGAACAGTGAGAGAGAGAATAACAACAAAAAAAACCAGAAAAACGCATCTCAAAAATGTTATAAATTGATTTGCATTTTAATGAGGGAAATATGTATTTGTACATATTTGAAATATGTACCCCTCTGCAAAACATGACTTAGTACTTGGTAATGACTTAGTAATTACTTTTCATTTTCAATGCCCTGGCTGAGGGAAGGAGGTTCTCACCCAATATTTGACGGTACATGGCCCCGTCCATCTTCCCTTTGATGCGGTGAAGTTGTCCTGTCCCCTTAGCAGAAAAACACCCCCAAAGCATAATGTTTCCAGCTCCATGTTTGACGGTGGGGCTGGTGTTCTTGGGGTCATAGGCAGCATTCCTCCTCCTCCAAACACGGCGAGTTGAGTTGATGCCAAAGAGCTCCATTTTGCTCTCATCTGACCACCATTTATAACATTTTTGAGATGCGTTTTTCTGGATTTTTTTGTTGTTATTCTGTCTCTCACTGTTCAAATAAATCTACCATTAAAATTATAGACTGATCATTTCTTTGTTAGTGGGCAAACTTACAAAATCATCAGGGGATCAAATACTTTTTTCCTCCACTGTAGATCAAAAACGGGCATGCCTGTTTTTCGGCCTTACGGGGTAAGAGGGTTAAATCCTGACTGTGTACACTTAACTGAACTCTGAATATTACCCAATAGTTTACAAGAATACAAATGTTCAGGCTACTATGTGAAATGATAAAGTGATGGATTGAGTTACATCCAGAATCCCTCACTTGAGACATCGTATTAGAGCAAATAACTGTGTGGACATCTTTGGCTCTGAACGAGCTGAGCTGTACTCACCTCCAGAGATGTGATGTTGTTGATTAGCAGCACAAAGCCTGATAATGTCAACAGAGTAAAGATAAGTGACAATCTGGGTATGTGCCTATCCATGGTTGGGTGCCACAATCACAACATACAGTGCCAGTTATCCAACAGCAACCCTCACTAATCAAATTTGGACAACCTGACAGTGAGAAAATGACATGAAACACACAGGAACATTGCTGAGTTGTAGACATAATTTGATTAGGAATTTGGCAGGAAAATGCAGCACTCATTCTATTTCCATCTGAATAATATAAAGATGTCTGTTATCATTATTATTATTATTATCATCATCATCATCATCATCATTATCCAACCATTTTCTTTACCGCTTATCCTACACTGGATCATGGGGAACCTGGAGCGAATCCCAGTTGAAATGGGGCCTGGACAGGATGCCAATCCATTGCAGGGCACATTTGCACACACTCACACACCCATTCACACACTATGGATAATTTTGAAATGCCAATCAGCCTACAACGTGTGGCGGAAGGCAATGTACAACCGGCATGTTAGGGAATTATTCACCACTTAACTAAGGAAGACTGAGTGAGCAACATGATCCTAGTCCCCCCACCCAATGCTTTTAGTCTTTGTACAACTTGTGGTTGTATATTAGTACCTATCGTGTTGTAACGTAGTAATGCTCAAGATGAGGTTAGCTTCAGGATTTGTTCTGTAGCACGACAGCCACCTTAAGTGTGTGTATAGATAACAAGGTAAGTATAGTTAACTACAAGCACCCCCCAGATCTAACAGGATAGAGAGATGCCCCCACTCCTTAGTAAGTGACTATCATTGACAGTTTTTAGTTTAACTAACAAAAAGGTGTTTATTCACTAGTTATAACTAGTTTTTTCTTTTCTTCAAAAGAGTGAATTTGTAATAAAGTAAAATTTAAAAAACAAAAATAATTAAAATGAACTGACTATTTCAAATTAACTGTAAACAAATAAAACAACAACTGGTCAGGATTCCTCTTTGACCATGCTGAAGTAGCTCACGAGAGTCAGCTCAGCTCAAAATAGAAACAAAAGGTCACTTCCAAATTCAACAGGATGCTATTCAGTCCAATCATGTGTTAGGATGTTCATGAACACATAGGAAGACTATATGAATCCTTTTTAGAAAAGGTCGCTGGTCACGGTACCATGAATAAAACTTTTTCCAACTCAACCGTTCAGTCTTTATCCAGTCTTTTAGTTGAAAATAGGAAGCATAATGTACATCACCACTCATATCTTGGATGAGGCTATGAATGATGTCCAGAGGATGGCAAGGTAATGTCTCTTCACTCAATGACCCTTAGCGATTGTGCTCACGCTCAAGGCTGTAGCTTGATCCAGCAAAGCCCAATCCCAGCTAACAGAGATCCAATTGAGAAGACGGACAATACACAACCCTATGAATGTGTTTATATGTGTGGTGGGTGCAAGTGTAACAAAATGGGTGGCAAGAACATCAGTCTTCCGAGTCGGTGCGTTACTGTTCTGTATTGTCCCAAGATTTACATCTAAATGTGATCGGTGGGGTGATGACTGAAAAGTGCAATGCCTGATTTGATCCCTGTGTACAACTTTACATGGGCCCCCTTTCTCTGGTCGAATTGTGTAAACTGGAGTACCTTTGTGATTCTGTTTAACCACAATGTAAGGTAGGGATTCACAATGGTCTTGTATCTTATTCCTTCCCCTATGTGAATGGTTACGTAGCAGAACACGGTTAACAGGTCTTATGAAGGCTCCATATGATCTGCAATCATAGGCTCTTTTCCTTCACTTTGAAGCCTCTTGTGCTGCATTGTTGGCCACTTCAACGGCTGTCTTCGACCTGTCATAATGGTTTTTCATACAGTCATCCAGGTTGTCAACTCCACTGTCATACAAGTCTCTCCCACCAAGTAGAATTGAGAATAGCCGGTTGAAGCATGGATCCGCTATTGTAGGCAATAACTAACTCGGGTAGATACCAGAGTTCTTTCCAGTTGTTTCCAGATCTTTTTCTTTTCTGGGGGTAGGGTCCTTAGCATGTTATGCATGGTTCTATTGAATCTTTGACACTGGGAATTACCCTGTGGGTGATACAGACTTGTGCGACTTTCTCTGATTCCATATACTTTACATAGTTCTTTGATGATACTGGCTTCGAAACATCAACCTTGGTCGGAAAGTAGTCGTGCAGACAGCTTTCTCCAATTCTGTGGTTTCCATCCTAAGCGATCTTCATCCCTCATCACTGGAGGAAAAACACTTTCTAGGCGGGTAAGTAAAAGACCATGATCCACAGTATCGAAGGCGGCTCTAAGCTCAAGAAGAATAAGAAGAGAGGTAGCTCCAGAATCAGAGGCCATCAACAGGTCATTTGTAACTTTGACCAACGCAGTTTCAGTGCTATGAAATTTACGAAAACCTGATTGAAGGGGTTCAAAGAGGTTATTGGTTGTCAGATGAGAACAGAGTTGAGAGGCGACAACACGCTCAAGTATTTTTGCCAAAAACGGAAGATTTGAAATAGGGCGAAAATTGTTAAAATCATTCACAGAAACATTTTCTCTCTTAGGGACAGGTGTAACAGCAGCAGTCTTCAGTACTGCTGGAACGACCCCAGTCTCCAGTGATTCATTTATAATGCTGAGGATAGTAGGGCACCACACAGCAAAGCACGATTTAAACAGATTCGTAGCAACTGGATCCAGCAGGCAAGTGGTTGATTTCATGCTGGATACCTCCTTTGTGAGAGCATCAGAATCAAGCAGTGAAAAACGAGTAAAAGAAACACCAGTGAACCCAGATGGACGAAGGAGTGAAGTGGCACAGTCAGGGTTATCAGAAATTTCTTTACGAACATTGACAATCTTAGAATTAAAAAACTGTAGAAAGGAATCACAGAGCTGCTGAGAAACAGGCAAAGTGGTAGCAGCGTTTACTTGAAGCAATCTATTTATGGTTTGGAACAAGTCTCTGGGATTATTTTGATTATTTACAATAGCTTGAGAGAAGTAAGAGGATCTTTCAGTCTCTAGTAGTGCACGATATTCCCCCAGAAGGTCCTTCCACACTTGATAGTAGACACTCAGTCCGGTAAGGCGCCATTTTCGCTCCATTTTCCGACATACAGCCTTTCTAGAGTGCAAATTGTCATTATACCAAGGAGCAGAGCGGGCGAACGTGACCATACGTGACTTTAGAGGAGCAAAAGTGTCAAGATTAGCAGCAAGAGTGGAATTTAGCTGCAGAACTTTTTCCTCCAGTGATGAGGGATGAAGATCGCTTAGGATGGAAACCACAGAATTGGAGAAAGCTGTCTGATCGATGGACTTCCACTTCCGGAAGTTTACTGTTCGGATGGTCGGCTCACTTGAATGAAACAGTTCGAGGTTAAAAAGGACAGCTGAATGATCTGACAGTCCAATGTCAGTAGCTGAAAACTCAGATACAAATAAGCCATTAGCAATCACAAGATCCAGCGTATGACCCTTGTTATGAGTCAGGTCAGTTACAAACTGTGTGAAGTTAAAACAATCAATTAGTGACAGAAATTCCTTAGCCACCACAGAGACACTACAGTCCACATGAATGTTGAAGTCTCCCACAATCAAAATTCTGTCAAACTTAGTGCTCAACATCGAAAAGAAGTCCGCAAACTCAGACATAAAAGCTGCATGCGCCTTAGCCTTAGGTGAGGAACTAGGTGAGGAACTAGCCTTAGGTGAGAAACTGGGGAACAGACACAGAGCTTGTGTTCAGCTTCAGGTTGTAAACCACAATAATGTCTCCGCCTCTGCCAGATAACCTCGGGAGATCTAAAACTCCAAAGCCCGCTGGAGTGATCTGGTTAAACAGGAGCCCATCATTTTCTTTATGCCAGGTTTCAGTTAAGAACAACAAGTCCAGCTTTTTATCAGTGATAAAATCCGATAAAATCAGCGCTTTGTTATTCACAGACCGCGCATTGAATAACGCAGCATAAGCCCGGCTCTGAAGCCGAGACGCACGCCAGTGGTTTAATCTCCATATTAAATTACTGTGATCAGCACCAGCATGAAGCAGTTTGTTGGTCTTACAGCGACAGATAGGGAAAAAGATGTTAGGAGAGGACGAAACAGCAAGACTGCGCCTCAAACCCAGATGGATATATCGCTTAGGACATAGCAGTCCAGCGTCTCGACAGAGACTGTAAGAGTCTTTGGCTAGGCAATAACACTTCTGATTTAGATTCAAAAGCTGGCGTGTAGTGTACCTTATGCGCCACGGTCGGTGAGTGCACACTCGTAGGGCCAGAGCGAGTGAAACTTCGGAGCGCACTGCGAGCACAGGCTCGTACAATCCTCACACACCGTCCACAACAGAGAATAATCTATAGCCAGGACTTTCAGCAGTGCAGACACATTAGTGCACGTCATTGCAGCTCGGATTTTAGGAAAAACATCCTTTGTGAGAGTGCACTTCTTGCACTCATGAATCCAGTTTAGAACATTTTTGGTCATAGTTGGCCAGTAATGATTTCGTCTCGTGCTCTCCAGCGTGCCTCTTGGTCCCAAATGGTCACTATGATACTGCTGACTCTGATACATTGTGTAATGTAAGGATTCTGGGACCACCCACTGACAAATTCCTTCTCCGTCTCTTGGGTCAAAGATAATTCGGAACACACGTCTTTTTAGCCTTAACCGCTTTAATTGTCCAGCAAGCTTTTTTAGAACCACATCTAAGCCCTGCTGCTCTACTGGGCTCAATTTCTTATGGGTCAGTACAGCATGGTAAATGGGTACTATATTAGGATCGATCTTTTATAGCTCCTATATCGCTGAAGCTATATCCAAGGACTTTCCTTGTCACAGATGCCTGGACTGATACCTGTACTTTGTGCTGTTTTTCAATGGCTGGCCATAGGCAGGTGCGCACCTCATCGGAGTCCATCCTAATGAAGTCAGTACCAGAGTCCTCTTGCTCAGGCTCCTCACCTGATGGGATCCTTATCAACACATCTGCATTTGTGTTTTCTCGTCCTGGCTTGGAGGAGACCTCAAAATCATACTCGGCCAGCTGAGCCAATCGCCGTTGTTCAACAGCTCCTAAATTTGCAGTATCCAGGTAGCGCAATAGGTTCTGATCAGTGACCACAGAAAACTTGTCAGTACATAAAATTTTCTTTAAACTTTTCGATCACTGCCCATTTTAATGCAAGCAACTCTAGCTTGGAAGCACTGTAATTTCAGTCATTCTTTTCTGACCCATGCAGGCCCTGACTCGCATATGCAATTACATGTTCAGCTCCTTGTCGTTGGCTTTTAATACAGCTCCAAGACCATGCAAACTCCCATCTGTTGTGTGTATGAAGGTCTGGCTAAAATCTGGGTATGTAAGTACTGGGGGACATATTAAGCACTGCTTGAGTTTGTTGAATGCAATATGGCACTCAGTGGTCCAGTTAAAGGGCTCAAATATTTCCCCCTTTCCTCCTTTACCAAACAGAGCATGAAGCGGCCGGGCCAGCTGAGCAAAGCTGGGAACAAACCTTCTATAATAATTCATGAATCCAAGGACTTGTCTCACTTCCTTGACGCTCTTGGGTACAGGCCATGTTTCCAATACCTGGGTTTTCTCTCCGTCCACCTCTATTCCCTGAGGAGATCAGATTCCCCAAGAATTTCACCTCAAACTTTACAAGAAAGCGCTTGCTGGGCTTTAACTTCAAACCATGTTGTCTCAACATGTTGAACACCATTTCTAGTCTTTGACAGGAGTTATCAAAATCTTTTCAAAAGACGATAATGTCAAGGTAGATGAGTAGAATGACAAACAGCATATCACCGAGCACCACCCCATCAAACGTTGAAAAGTGGCAGGAGAATTGCAAAGTCCGAATGGCACCCTGGTCCATTCAAATAGTCCAAAGGGAGTAGTGACGGCTGTCTTTCCCCGGTCTTCCTCACTCATGGCCATTTGGAAGTAATATGACGTTAGGTCAAATTTGGGGAACAGCTGCACATTCCCCAAGGCATCTAACGATTCCTCCACACGAGGGTGAGGATAAGCAACTTTGCGGGTCACTTTATTCAGCCTTTGATAAATCACAGCAAAAGCACACACTGCCATCCTTCTTGATCACAATCACAACTGGTGATGCCCAGGGACCACAGCTTTCTCTGAGGACACCTGGCTGAGGGAAGAAGGTTCTCACCCAATATTTGACGGTACATGGCCCCGTCCATCATCCCTTTGATGCGGTGAAGTTGTCCTGTCCCCTTAGCAGAAAAACACCCATAAAGCATTATGTTTCCACCTCCATGTTTGACGGTGGGGATGGTGTTCTTGGGGTCATAGGCAGCATTCCTCCTCCTCCAAACACGGCGAGTTGAGTTGATGCCAAAGAGCTCCATTTTGGTCTCATCTGACCACAACACTTTCACCCAGTTGTCCTCATCCAGGGCATTGAAAATTAAAAGTAATTACTAAGTCATTACCAAGTACTAAGTCATGTTTTGCAGAGGGGTCAAATACATATTTCCCTCATTAAAATGCAAATCAATTCCTAACATTTTTGACATGCGTTTTTCTGGATTTTCTTGTTGTTATTTTGTAAACCTACCATTAAAATGATAGACTGATTATTTCTTTGTTAGTGGGCAAACGTACAAAATCAGCAGGGGATCAAATACTTTTTTCCCCCCACTAGATCTTTGAGGCCAGTCAACACATTCATTCCATCAATGCCAGGTAACCCTTTCAACTCCGTCACATTAGGGTTGCTATCTCTGATCTTTCCATACAGTGTCTTCGCCATGCACTCTATGTCTGCTTTCAAGCACCCTATAATGGGAATATCTAGGCTATTTGCGGCTGTGAGTCAGACCCAGTTGGCAGATGAGATCACAACCTCTCCAAAATGAGCCTTAAAATGTGACTCTATTATAGTAGTCACCTCCGACACTGTGTCCAATAGGCAGATAGTCCTGATACCAGCAATATTCACTTCAATGGTAAGACAAATTCCAAGAGCATTTTCACGAAATTTCACGGATTTTGGAAACATTATCTGCATTGCAGCCTGCAGTGTGACTTCTAAGAATGGATGCACCTAAACACTTCCGCACCTAGGTGTCTTGGTCAGCAGCCATTTCCATCTCAGCTGTGTGTTTCAGAGGTTGCACTCCACTTGGGTTTTCTCTGCTCTGAGAACAGTGTCGACTAGTGTGTCCAGGCTTACCACATGTATAGCAGATATATCTTCCTTCACCAGCTTTTTAAGGTGCATTTTTTGTCTTGCCGTCCTTCACATACTCTATGTTATTCGCAATTTGAAAGAGCTCTTCCTGTCGGGCAGCTATCTGTTGAATTGCTTCATGAAGCATCTCCAGGGTGAGAGGGGCTGAAGAGGGCTCAGTCACTGCAGTAGCATGAATGGAACTCTTGAAAGAGTACTGCTTCTAGAATTACGTGAAGCTTGCACTTCTTCTTCCGTTGACAAGTAATAGTTTCCTGCATAAGCTGGTTGAACGTTAGATCCTTCTCAGCTTTGACTCTCCACAGTGAATCATCCTTGATGCCCAACACAAACTGTTCTTTCAGTACACCATCAGCATCAGGGACTTTGGATAGTTCCTGGTCTTGGAAGATGTTCAGTTTCTCTTGCAAGTCGTATGCACAAGAGTGGATTGTTACTCCTGGCATTTGCTTGCTGTCATAAAATTATTTCAGCCTGCTGCTAATTGGAAGTTTATCCCTGTAAGTCTGGTCTAAGCATCAAAGATCTCATTCACTGACCTCTCTTCTCCCCGGAGAATAAACTTGATTGTCATTTTGGCTTCATCTTTTAAGTACTGCTTAAAAAACAATCTTATCCTCTTCCATCATTTTGAAGGCAGACTTCATCAAGTTTATCCACTCTTCTACACTCGATTCACTAGGCTTGGAAGGACATCCGTTGAACTCATTGAGTTTACGGTTTCTTGGGATGTAAACGGCAGATGGAGCTTTCTGAACAGCAGCCTGTTGATCAATAACAGCCTTAGCAAGTGAAAGTGCTTCTCTCTGTTCAGCCCTGGCCTGTTCCAACATACCTGCCTGTTCACCAAACCTCCTTTGCATATCAGCAAACTGCCTTTTTAACTCTTCCAGTTCAGTCAAAGCTAAAGCTCCAAAATAATGAATGTGCACTTAATCAGAAGAGTACTTGGTTGATCCTGTTCGTGATGCCAACATGTGGCGGAAGGCAATAGCCGCCTTGTGGGGGAATTATTCAACACTTAACTAAGGAAGACTAAGTGAGCAACAGGATCCTAGTCCCCCCACTCAATGCTTTTAGTCTCTGTACAAATTGTGGGTGTATTTTGGTACCTATCGTATTGCAACGTAGTGATGCAGGCTTCAGGATTTGCTCTGTAGCATGGCAGCCACCTGAAGTCTGTGTATAGATAACAAAGTATAGTTAACTACAAGCACCCACCCTCCCCAGATCTAACAGGATAGAGAGATGCCCCCACTCCTTAGTAAGTGACAGAATTATCATTGACAGTTTTCAGCTTAACTAACAAAGTTGTTTATTCACTATGGGTGAGTTATAACTAGTTTTTCCTTTTCTTCAGAAGAGTGAATTTGTAACAAAGTGAAATTGAAGAAACAAAAAATAATTAAAATAAACTTTAACTTTTTAAGTTTAACTTTGACCATGCTGAAGTAAGTTCACGAGAGTCAGTTCAGCTCAAAATAGAAACAAAAAGGTCTTCCAAACTTCCAAATCCAACAGGATGCTTATTCAGTCCAATCACGTGTCAGAATGTTCATGAACACATACTCTTTCCTATATGGATCCTTTTTAGAAAAAGTCACTGGTCATGGTTGCATGAATAAAAGTTTTTCCAACTCAACCGTTTAGTCTTAATCCCTTAGGAAGAAAACAAGATGACTTGCTTACCAGTGTTTAGTTAAAATGAGAAGGATAATGTACATTACCTCTCTTGTATCTTGGATGAGGCGCTGATTGATGTCCAGAGGATGGCAGGGTAACGTCTCTTCACTCAATGACCCTTATGCGATTGTGCTCACGCTCAAGGCTATAGCTTGATCCAGCGAGGCTGCAATCCAGGCTAACAGAGATCCAATTCTGAAGACGGACAACACATGACCCTATCCAAAAAGTCAGCCAATTCTTCTCGCACGATAAGCAGTGGCAACATTTACGTTTTGAGTTTGTTGAACAAGCAAAACAAAATTGTATCTGAAACATAAAAAAACCACAAATAACTCGCTAAGCGCTAACAGGCCTATTTCCCCGCTCCACACACACAAACATGAAGGAAAACCCGTTTCACCACCTTCTATAGCAGACTCGTTAAAGACAAACGGATTTTTAGAATAAGAATAATTTATAGAATAAGAATAATTTTTAGAATAAGAATAATAACCCGAAATTAACTCTTGAACCACACAAAATTGCAGTGCTCACGTCAACGCAATATCAAAATAAAAGTCTTTACTGAATAGACTTTGTAGGCTCCCCTACATTTGCATATACAGTCCCCTCTGAAACTACTGGAATGGCAAGATCTTTGTTTGTGCTATACACCAAATACAGTTAGGTTTGGCTTAAAAAGATGGTTATGAGATAAGAGTTTAAGATTTCATCTTATATGTCCTGGTATTTTCATCTAGATATGTTAAACAACATAAAACATAGAAGCTTTTGTATCAGACCACCCCATTTTTAGGTGAGCAAAAGTATAAGAACGGATATGTCTTGCAGTAAATTAAAGTTAAAATTTTTTTTTTTATTATATTTGGTTGCATATCCCTTTCTTGAAATAAATGAATCAAGCCTGCCACTCATTACCATCACCAAATTGTTGGTTTCTTCTTTTGTGATGTTTTTCCAGGCTTTTGCCACAGCCTTTTTCAGTTCTTGTTTGTTTTGGGAGTTTTCTCCATTCAGTCTCCTTTTCAGGAGGTGAAATGCTGCTCAATTGGGTTAAGGTCTCGTAATTGACTTAGCCAGTGTAAAACCTTCCACTTTTCTCCCTCTGATGAAGTCTTTGTTGAGTTGGCAGTATGTTTTGGATTATTGTCTTGCTGCATAACAAAGTTCCTCCAGATTAATTTGGATGCACCTCTCTGTAAATTGGCAGGCAAGATTTTCCTGTAAACTTCTGAATTCATTCTGCTGCTACCATCATGAGTTCCATTATCAATAAATATTAGTAAACCTGTTCCAAAAGCAGCCATGCAAACCCAAGCCGTTACCTCCACCATGTTTCATAGATGAGCTTGTATGTTTTGGATCATGAGCATCCTTTCTTTCAACACACTTTGTCCTTTCCATCATTTGGTAGATATTAATCTTGGTTCCAGAACTTTTGTGGCACCTTTCTGCATCACTTTGCAAATTCCAATCTTGGTTTCCGATTCTTCCTGCTGATGAGTGTTTTGCATGATGTGGTATGGCCTCTATATTTCTGCTTTCAAAGACTTCCTCGGATGGTGGATTGTGATCCAAAAGGTATAATAATTCCTAAAGATATGTTTGGTGCAAAAAAAGCTATACAGATATGTTTTGAATGAATAATGTTTTTGATTGACATAGCCAGAGCCCAGACCTGAAACAATGGCTTGAAAAATGGCCTGTCCATACAGTTGGGCACTAAGAAGCGAACAGATGGGGAAGCATCTGGTGCAAAGATATATAGACCTACCATACGGTGACAAGCAATGACCTGACTTTTACTAAGGAAACTGTTGGCCCCGGACTTAATAGGAAAATTTACAACCACACTAATAAAGAAAATACAGGTCCGATAGAAGGTTAGGGGAAAATTTATGACCAAAACGTACAGACAGTATGGAGCCATCTTTAAATAATAGGAAAATTACGTAATCAGGATACGTGTGGAAGATTGTGACTGGATGTATGGAGAGGGGGACCTTGTATGATGGATGGGTTTAAGCTAAGAAGACATGCTCAATGAGTTCTGCCCCTGAACTTCAGTGCAAGTTTCTGCCCATGAAATTTGTATTCCTGGTACCAGAAAAGGTCAACTGAGGTCTTGCCTGACTTTCAATAAACCTTCTCTGCCTGCAATCCAGTTGTCTTGAGTTTGGCTACTTTATTTCTTCTAAGTTCAAGTCAGATAGGGTAGTTAGTTTTATAGTTTAAGTTTGTGAGCTAGCAGGGTCAGTGTAGGTATAGGAGGTAAATTATCCTACATAACCCTTTTCTATGGTAGATGTAACCTATGGAGACACATCTGGTTCTCAGTTGGTGGACGCGGGCTGCCACATTCGACTGCTGTGCCTCACTCACATCAGCGCTGGCCCGGGCTCCAGCCGTGAACTCCGCACAATGGGATTGAATGCCGCCATATGTCGAGCTCACTCTGCAGGTATTCTTGGTATGCTTGCAACACTGCCATTGTATGCAGTGACCCACAAGAAAGAGCCTCTGCCTCATAGGCCATGCCCACCAATGGCCTTACCTGGCTTGGATGGCAATTTTGGCAATGTCTTTCCCTAGTGGAAGGAGGAATCATGTAGTGAGCTCCAAAATTCCGCAGAAAGCCGTACCCGGAAGAGCAAGAGATAGAGCAACGCTCGTCTTCCAGAACCGTACAAGATCCACAGGACCTGAGCCGGCTGGCTGCCTTGGCAGCGGCGAGCCCAGATCCATGAGGGTCTGAAACCCAACTCGCTTCGGCTTCCGAGAAGAAAGCAAGCTGCGAGCAGAGCTGCCTTATTGTAAGGTGTTCACAATGCGCACAGTCAGACCTTTCGAAGGCTGCCCTGGCATGCTCCATCCTATACACTTCACACAGAAAGTGTGTCCATTCTACCCTTGTGATGAAACAGGAACAAGGCATGACACACTTCCTGAATTCTCTCTCATTCAAACATTTTTCTCTTTTTTTAAAGGGACAGAAAAGTAAAGAGATTTTTCTTTTTTTGAAAAGAAGAATCTTTTTGCGACCGTTGCACAAACGACCGACATGCAGTCACTGACCATAATAAGGCTGACCGTGCGGTTCACAGGTGCCATTTTTATATCATGCGACAAGCTTAATTGCCACATCACCTGTTCATGGTAGGCCTATAAATAGGCATGAGGTTACACAAGCTTCAGTCACCGGTCACGCACGACGGCACACAGAGCAAAGCTCATGCATTGTTGTGTTCCTTTTGAAATGGAACTTCCATTTTAACAGGGGTGTATAGAGATTTTATATCCATTCTCTTTGCTGTAATTCAGTAACATGTAGAACCACCTTTAGCAGCAATAACTTGAAGTAAACATTATTTGTAGAAGTTTATCAATCTCTCAAATGACATGGAGTATGTTTTGGTCCATAAATTGTGTGCGTATGTAGAAACAGCAGCGGTGCTAGCGGCATTATTCTCACACTCACGTGCAGAATTCACATACATATGGAGGATTAAAAAGAGCATTCACTAAATTGCATGGCAGAGCCAAAACATTCCTGTCTGTCAGATTCCCAAGTCAAACATTAAAATGTTTAATGGTTTCATGCACAGCAATGTAAAAATGAGGAGCGCTGTGTCTCATAAAAAAACAACTTTCCATCATGGTCATTACGTTTGTCTTGAGCTGAATCTCAAATTGATAATTCTGACTTTACATTGTAATGTATTTATTAATCGAAAAAATCTAGAAGACTAGCACACAAGTCAGAACGTTTGATATGTTTTAAGCCATTTTAAAATTCAAACACAAACTGTAATGCAGTTTGAGACACAACACTAGTTTGTTTGAGGTAGATAGATGGGGAAATTTGTCTATTTTTATTTCTGTATTTCTATGCTAGTGCAATGTGTCAAGATAGCAAAAAAAGGGGGAAAAAAGACTAAAATACCACATACCCAAAATCCATCTTTTGTTATTATTAATACTAATTTCTAAATTAAATGAATGAAACAAATTTAGAAATTTGGAACTCATGGGCTCACAAACCCTGGTATAGAGACTGAACTGACTTTGTGAGCAGGATAGAGGAATTTACTAAATCCAAAAATGAATACAATAAACCATCACTATTAGTTAAGAAAGAAGAATATATTAAATCTATTAATTTGGTAATAACTGACATTTTAAAAATTAGCAAGTCAAGCGGGTTTTTATTGTCATTCCTCTATATAAATAGGATAAATCCGAAGGAAGTATTGTTTCTCCAGGACCATGGTGCAACACAAAATAGTACACAAGACAACATAAAGTGCAAATACACAAATGTGTGAGATGAGTGCAAGATAATAAGTACATTCTTGAATTTTATTAGAATTAGTATTCCAAATATTAATCCTCTACTTGCTACTCGGTCATACAGCTTGATAGAGCATGTAAAAACACTTCCTCTTACCTTCTCAGTAGGCGGAGTCTTCTGAGAACCAATGAAATCCTTTCCCTTTCGCTGAATGGGTGTTTTACTCAAGGACTAAGATATACGAATCGTCCTTTTTGTATGAACTTCCGTTTATTAAAGAACAAGAAGGATTAGAATTATCTTAACTGAGAATATAAAGAAAAGAAAAAAGAAAAACCAGTGACTACGCAGATTCTGAAAATAGTTTTCTTTTAAGAAGAGACATAAACAATCTCTTTTTAGATCATGCAGGATCATATAGTTTTTCTTCCTTTGCAAGAAACTAAAACGGATAATGTTCACCCAAGGTGCAGCCCTGTACACTCATCTGGTTGGAGCTTATATACACCTTTTGTTTGTGGTTTCAACCGCTAGAGTCTAAGTTTTTGCTCAAAACCACAACACCTTTTCAACCGTGTTAGAATGCGGTTACGAATCTGTACTCTGAAACTCTGAATCTGTATGTAGAAAACAGCAGGCATGCCCTTATTTGGGTCTTTAACAGATAAACAGAAGTTAGGGGGATTGTGGTTTTTGAGTACCGATACTCGCCTTAAAGCTGTGTGTGTTTTTAGCGCTGGCTGTAAAAAACAGGAGGTAAAAACAGGAAGTATGTTTCTACTGGGCTTTCTTCAGATTCAATTGTTCTATCAGTCTTTCCATTTCATCTATTTGTCTAGCAAGATTCGAGAATAGTGAGACTCTCTAATGTTTCTGACTTAATTTCCTAATGTATTCAGTCCTCCTGTATTTAGCACGTTCTTTGAACATTTCAGCTTCAGCTGTCAATTTGATTTAAGGTATTCAGTATTCTATCACACTTTTTCACTACACAATAATTTTTCCATATCAGCCTTTCAGTTCTTTTTATATCCAGCATGTCAAGCTGTAGATCTCTTAGGTCTTGCTGGATGTATGGAAGTATAATAGTGCCCAAAATCCTTGCAACTTGAATTACATAACCTGAAAAAAACTTACAATTTTACAATAACAATACTTGAATTTTTTCTGCACAGCAATTTGACACAAATCGAAAAAAAAAAAAAAAAAAAAAACCACAGCAATATCAGTGCTTGAACTAGTTTCCTCACAATTTCAGGCTGCAAAAATTCAGGTCTTCAAATTCAGGCTGCAAAAATTCAGGTCTTAAATTCAGGTCTTCAAATTCAGATCTTCACATCCGGGTCTCACAGGATGATTAGTGGATTGCCGATAGTATTATTACTCGACTGCTCAGAACCAACTCAACGCCCTGGTGGTTGTGGTGTGAATTGCACTTCCATACCGATAGTGAATCAGAAGATGAACCAAGGGTTAAGTTAAACTATTCTTTATTTATATAACAGCACAGCGGGATATTTTACTACACTGTTGGATTACTTTTCATTTATCCTTTCGGAACCATGCTGCTGGACATATTCCTTTAGACATGGATTACATGGAATTTATTTGCTCACATAGTCATTCATTGTAGCGAAGTTTGTGAGCTAGCTAGCTAGCTAACATTAGCTAACGACGTTATATGTTGAACACCTGCACGAAGTAATGGCTTGGCTAGCTACATCCTTACTAGCTAGCTGTACTGGTAGTCCTCAGGGACATGCGGAGTCTGTAGATTCCATGTGCGGAAATGTCCAGGTATCACACTACCTTAAAAGCACATTGAAGTACCGGTTCCCAGGCTGTTTATGGGGTTCAATAGCCCAAATTCATTAAGGTTGGTTATTAACTATGGCAGTGATTGACGTATTCTCCTACATGTAACATTATTATAAAATTGTAAATTATTAATAATAAGTCTAAAAAACAGCCTATCTACTTGAACAAGGAAAATAAACATAAAATATATCTGCAAGCAGCAATTATTGGGATTCAAGCCGTTTAGGACCCTTAAAAATGTTAAAATATATTATTTAAAATTGTGCAATCCTATAAGGAATGACAAGAAACAAAATGTTTAGTTCAGGTCTCCCCTTTATAATACCATTTTCAGGTTTCGCACACACTTTGTCTAGATACTTAAAATAAATAATGGGTAAGAAAAATGCTTACTTCAGGTCTCCCTTTTATAACATCGTTTCCCGATCTAACTGTAATCATAATGTGGTGATATAATTGCAAACCTTGATACCTCACATGAAAAATTGAAGTGATAAACCTTGACAAAATGTGATTGGTAATGTTATTATAATGAGTTTATGGCAGCAGACGACCACTCTTTGGCTCATTCTGCTCAATAATAGATATTTTCAGAGGTTATTCTTTTGAAATCATATATGAAGATGTAAGCATTCCTTGATGAGTTATAGGTTTTTGTGAACACTTTCCCAAGCCACATTTTATCCAGAAAGGGCCGGTGTGGGTGCAGGTTTTTATTCCAACCCATCAGGAGCCACATCTGATTCCACCTGTTTAATCAGTTGATCTTGGCTTTCAATAGATTTAGGTGTGGATTCTGCTTGATTGGAAAGAAAACCTGCACCCACACCGGCCCTTTCCAGATAAGATTAGACACCCCTGTTTTAAGGCCTTTAAGCACATGTGTAAAAAGGTGTTGTGTATTCTTTAACTACCCTGTAGCCACCTAGGTCAGAGATGGAAAAGACAATTTATAGCCAATACAGGCAATTTAGTAAGGAATTTTTAAAAAGCTTTTTAACAGCTATAAATTATAATTTATAACTTATAATTTGCGTGTCTTCCTGTCTATGTAAATGTTTTGTTGTTCTATTTTGCATTTTAAAATAAAGTGAATAATGTGCCTTGCCCAAGACCACAAATTGTTGTGGTCATAAATGACAAAACAACTTAAAAAAAAAAAAAAAACTTGTTGAAAAAGATTTTATTTATACGATTTCAGCATGTAGCAAGGACCTGAAGGACCTGCTCAAGTTTTGGGTTGGATGGGAAGTTGCTAAAGAAAGTCTGGCTGTGGAAGTTGTTGTTTGTGGTCACCTCCCAAGAGCCTCTACCTGCTTCTGTATCCTCAGATTACCAGGGCACTACAAAGATTACCAGTCCTTCAGGTTGGACTTGATTATGTGCATTGGGTCAGCATTAGGTCATGCAAGTATGGTTTTGGACATGTGTAACTTTAACTTTGATTATTCAGCAGCTGTAACTGCATATTTCTTCACTAACGTTCACCCTTTCATTGTTGCCTTATTCATGCAGTGTAAATGTTTCCGTTCTACTTTAGCATATGCATGAAAGTGCTGTTACTGTTTGTAATGTTTAAGTCTGTTCTATTTTAACATGCATGGCACATGCAATATTTGACAAGATGGCATGTAAGTTTCTACTGTATCCTACCACACTATTTTAGATGTAGTGACTACTGAATGTTTTTGGTGAAAATTAAACTGTTTTTCCATGCCTTATGTTACTGTTTTATTATGTCAAAATATATGTAAATAGTCGTGTCTTCTTTAACAATATATTTGGCTCTATCTATTAACCTGCTGTACAAATGTCAACTGAGGCTAAATTAACTCAGTTAAACTCAGTTTCAAAACATAGTAAAAGAAAACCAATGTTCTTGGCAACAGATTATTTCCATATGCTGAAACATTTTTTATCAAGTAACAAACATGTGGTCTGCTGTTACTATAGACAATTACTCCATAAGAACTGACTGGCAAAACTGACGTGCCGCTAAATGTCTGAAGTTGTTTTGGGGTATAAAGCTTCCTGTAGTGCTGCCATTTCTTCATCAGTCAGGGAGCATTCAGTCGTAGGAACAATGATGCTGGTGTGTGCATCAGCAACAAGTCTGCTACTCTCCCAGTCAATGTGCGGTATGCTCAGTCCCTAAAAGACAAATCTTGGACCATTAATCAAAACACATGAAGTCCTTCCTAAAGCTCTCAACAAAACGAGCATTCCATTCATGGCAGCATTCTTACTTATTGTTCTTAGTTCAAAAAATAAAGACAGACAATATCACATATGAAAAGTAGACCACATGCCTCAATATTGGGTTCAGGTACAGGATGGTTGACACTTCCCATTGCCCACAACTGGTTAGGAGTCATACTACCCTCTGTGAGAATCGGGTGATTGTCCCAGGTTCTGCAGAACAAGTTGAGGTCATTTTGAAGCCGTGGAAGAAAAACATACTGGCAACAAAAGAGGCAAGTTGGGTCTGAAATGTCAAGGTAGCCATATTCCTCTAGGGAGTGCAGAACATCATAATACACGTTTGTCACCGATGTCCAGACGTCTCGCCACAGCCTCTCAATACTGGAATAAATGAATCATATACAAGTAAAATTCAGTGTCAAATGATTTTGTAAACTGGAACCTCAGTACATATACTGATAAGTATACATGGTTTTAAATCAACACACAGCTGATTATGGACGCTCTTTCCTGAAATAAAGCTTCCCCTGCCTGCCCCACGGACTGTGAACATTAGGCGAGCAACATCAACATTTTCAATGTCCTTGTCACTTCGTACCCTGAAAGTGTAAAAAGATTGGTGCATGAAACTGCCTGTTTGACTTCTCTTCTCTTGAATTAATGTCATTTATAAAATAGTAAGAAATATAGCTGCATCAAACAGCTTTTTATATTTAGAAGTTGATTATCATAAATGTACCTCAGGGGAAAGCCAAAAGTTTCCACTGCTTCTTGAAAAAAAAGGCAGTGTAGTTTATGCAAGGTTGTTAGATGCGGCACCAAGGTACATTATCTATGAAAGTGCATGTAGACACATTATCAGCTCAATAGTTCTCTAAATGATGGTGAATCTATTTGACAAAGGGTAACCCTTACCTTCCGTGAAAAGCCATCTACACTTCCAAAAATAACTATGTTGTAGCTGAAATGACAGTTTTGTGAACACATTGCTTAAATTAAAACTAACATGAAATCACTATCAACTTTTTTTTTTATTACTTACTGAATCAGCTTATGATTGGTGTCAATGTGCATAATTGACCTTGGATTGGAGACTGAGTAAGTCCTTCGAACTACACAGCCGAGCTGTGTCAAGCGAGATATGACTCCCACGTTGTCGACCCGGTGCATTGAAGCTCATACTCGGTCAAACTGCACCCGGTGTCCTTGTGTCTTATGCGCTGCTCTCATCATTCTATATCCACAGTGAGGCATACTTTGCTTCAGAGCGGTTATAGAAGCGTCAAACTCCTCATCCGTCAGTCTGGTATATACAGCTCGAACTGAGAGATTACATTCCGCCATTCGTCTGAATAAGGTTCGTCTACTTATCCCTAACAGACTGGCAATAGTGGGAACAGACAAATTCAGATCCAGCAGGTTTGCGATATGATCAGGTGAGATTTTGAGATGTGGACGCCCCATTGGCCCTTGATCCTGTTGAATGATCACCATGCGGGTCTCCCTCCTGGGCACATTTTGCATAATTACACTGAGAAGTTCTACTATTCCTGCTAAAATGTTTGGTGGAATGTTCACTGCCTCAGAAATTGATGTAATCCATGTCTAAAGGAATGTGTCCAACAGCATGGTTCAGGCGAGAGCGGAATCGCTCTAAAACATAGTCCAAGAGCAAGTGCTGTGGGGAAAACTAATGTTAGCTAACGTTAGCTAGCTAGCTAGCTCACAAAAACATAACTTTGCTACAATGAATGCTACCATTTTTTTCCGAAAGGATAAATGAAAAGTAATCCAACAGTGTAGTAAAATATCCCGCTGTGCTGTTGATAAATAAAGAATAGTGTAACTTACCCCTTGGCTCATCTTCTGATTCACTATCGGTATGGAAGTGCAATTCACACCACAACCACCAGTGCGTTGAGCCGGTTCTGAGCAGCAAGTAATAATACTATCGGCAATCCACAAAAATTCAAGTGTTGTTATTGTGACAAGTTTTTTTCAGGTTATGTAATTCAAACTTTTGGCACTATTATACTTCCATATA
Organism: Ameiurus melas; assembly: GCA_012411365.1. Lineage (NCBI taxonomy): Eukaryota > Metazoa > Chordata > Actinopteri > Siluriformes > Ictaluridae > Ameiurus > Ameiurus melas. The sequence goes on along the minus strand of CM022758.1, from coordinate 31,504,126 downwards.
AGTGTAATAGTTCATGACAATATATTAGTTAAATACCACTTCCAAATGTATGTTTTCTTAGTTTATGGCCACAAAGTATCATATTAAGGGAGTTCTATCGCGTGTAAGGTCTGCGATGTTATGATGCAACGCTCTGTGGTGCAAGGCTATTTATTTATTTTCCGTTGCTAGTTCGCGATATTATATAATTCAATTTAAATTGTGTTTTTATGTGGTTTTTTACTTTCTGTTGTTTTATACAGTGTACATTTAAAATGGTGGGAGTTTCAACTCCTGGACATTGAAGATATTGTGCGGTACAGGAGCTCATAGTTTTGTGAGTGATTTCATTTTTATTTGTTTCAACAATGTCAGTGGGCGAGATAAAGAGTATATTCATTTATTTTCTTTTAGAAAATGAGCCCACTGCTGTATTGCCTGATGTAAAACGTGTTAGCTACACTGTAGTCAATTCACTTATCAGATCAATTACCGCATAAATGTTAATCTAAAGAACCCTTTTAAATGTGTCCCTTGTGGTGAACCCAAATCCACGGTCACATATAGCTCATTTTTACTTGCTGTTCTCATAATTGCAGTGTATTTATGATTTGTTTCCAGATTCAAGCAAACTTGTATGTACTACAACTGAAACTTTTAAAATGTGTGCCTGCCAGATTGTAACTACAGCAAAAGTGATTATTCACCCAGGAGAACAGTAAGTGGTAAGTGTTCCTTTCTAGATTTTTTTTAGTTGAAACTAGTTTTAGCACCGATTGTCCGATAGTCAGGAAGCTGTAACTGCGCTTCCTTGTTGCTAAGAGCTGTTAACACGTTGCTAGATTAAAACCAATTCCTAATTCGGTCGGGAATCACTCCTTCATGCAAATACGCTTTGTTTTGCTTATTAAAGTGGCATGCTCAGCTGTGAATCACCCCACCACAGGGCGAGTGTTGACCTGCGAGTCCACTGAGCAAGGACACTGACAAGACACCACTCACTCTGCTAAGTATTCTTTTTTCTTCCATTTGCTGTTTACACGCTAACGTGTGTGATCAGTTTATCCCTGTTATTTGCCACAGGCGCAGACCACGCCACACTCCCAGAAAAGTACACAACTTGGCCTTGATTACCGTAATCTCCGGTAATTCCGCTACTTTTTTCAAACGCTTTGAACACTGCAGCTTAAACAATGATGCAGCTAATTTATGGATTCACGCCAAAACATTTAGCCTCGTCACATCGAACAAATGAAATTACCCAACAGGTCACAGTGGACCAATGAAACTGTTCGAATTTAATCTAACGCGCTCACACTACATTCTTCAGATCAGTCATTTTGTGCTTCCTGCACACCCCCTCATCAGGGAAGACACACGAACAAATGCATATTGGTTGACGTCATGTCTCCGCCCCGTCTTGTCATGCGTTGTCGAGTCACGTGTGTTTTGGTATTGCCTGCGGCTGTTAGCAGTTTGGCTGGTGTGTATATATACCGGGAGCCATGACACACACAACACGGGTAATTATATATAGAGTTAGAATTAGATAGCGAATATACAGTGCCTTGTGAAAGTATTCGGCCCCATTGAACTTTTCAACCTTTTGCCACATTTCAGGCTTCAAACAAAGATATAATTTTTTTTTTGTGAAGAATCACCAACAAGTGGGACATAATTGTGAAGTGGAACGAAATCTATTGGATATTTTAAACTTTTTTAGCAAATAAAAAAATGAAAAGTGGGGCGTGCAAAATTATTCGGCTCCTTTACTTTCAGTGCAGCAAACTCACTCCAGAAGTTCAGCGAGGATCTCTGAATGATCCAATGTTGTCCTAAATGACTGATGGTGATAAATAGAATCCACCTGTGTGTAATCAAGTCTCTGTATAAATGCACCTGCTCTGTGATAGTCTCAGGGTTCTGTTGAAAGCGCAGAGAGCATCATGAAGACCAAGAAACACACCAGGCAGGTCCGTAATACTGTTGTGGAGAAGTTTATAGCCGGATTTGGATACAAAAAGATTTCCCAAGCTATAAACATCCCAAGGAGCACTGTGTAAGCGATCATTTTGAAATGGAAGGAGTATCAGACCACTGCAAATCTACCAAGACCTGGCCGTCAATCTAAACTTTCAGCTCAGACAAGGAGAAGACTGATCAGAGATGCAGCCAAGAGGCCCATGATCACTCTGGATGAACTGTAAAGAACTACAGCTGAGGTGGGAGAGTCTGTCCATAGGACAACAATCAGTCGTACACTGCACAAATCTGGCATTTATGGAAGAGTGGCAAGAAGAAAGCCACTTCTCAAAGATATCGTTAAAAAGTCTCGTCTAAAGTTTGCCACAAGCCACCTGGGAGACACACCAAACATGTGGAAGAACGTGCTCTGGTCAGATGAAACCAAAATCCAAATTTTTGCCCACAATGCAAAACGAATATGTTTGGCGTAAAAGCAACACAGCTCATCACCCTCAACACACCATCCCCACTGTCAAACATGGTGGTGGCAGCATCATGGTTTGGGCCTGCTTTTCTTCAGCAGGGACAGGGAAGATGGTTAAAATTGAGGGGAAGATGGATGCAGCCAAATACAGGACCATTCTGGATGAAAACCTGTTGGAGTCTGCAAAAACCCTGAAACTGGGATAGAGATTTATCTTCCAACAAGACAATGATCCCAAACATACAGCAAAATCTACAAAGGAATGGTTCACAAATAAACGTATCCAGGTGTTAGAATGGCCAAGTCAAAGTCCAGACCTGAATCCAATCGAGAATCTGTGGAAAGAGCTGAAAACTGCTGTTCACCGAACGCTCTCCATCCAACCTCACTGAGCTCGAGCTGTTTTGCAAGGAAGAATGGGCAAGAATTTCAGTCTCTCGATGTGCAAAACTGATAGAGACATACCCCAAGCGACTTGCAGGTGTAATGCGAGCAAAAGTGTGGCGCCTACAAAGTATTAACGCAAGGGGGCTGGAATAATTTTGCCGCACCACTTTTCATTTTTTATTAGTTAAAAAAGTTTCAAAAATCCAATAGATTTCGTTCCACTTCACAATTGTGTCCCACTTGTTGGTGATTCTTCACAAAAAAGAAAAATTTAATATCTTTATGTTTGAAGCCTGAAATGTGGCAAAAGGTTGAAAAGTTCAAGGGGGCCGAAAACTTTCGCAAGGCACTGTATTTATCTACTTATCTAAGATGAATGGCTATTGCACAAGAACTGTACATAAAGTCCAAAGTGTACATTTGAGGAATAATGTGCTTCACCTGGATGGTGACAATATTCCCAGTAAAAATGCCCGCAATGACCCTTTATGGGCAAGCTGAGCATGGACTAACCTATTCATATCCCAAAATGGCCCAACGAGGGTTTACATAAAATGCGTGAAGACATTTTGACCAAAGTGCAAGGACTACTGGGGAGGGATTGTATTTTGGTGATTATCTCAGCAAACAAGTGACTACATTACCCATCCTGCATTGTGGCCTTTAAACATGGCCATTCACCTTCTCCGGAATTCTAATCACACACACCTGTTGCCAATCTCACACTCACTCACACCACACTATAAAACACTTTTTGACTTGGCAAGGTATTATACCTTGTTCCTCATTTTGTTTCATGTTCCTTGATCTTGTTCTCAGTTCTTGATTCTAGCCTTGTCGAATTTGTGCCCGTTTGTAAATTGCCTGACCCTTTCATGTTTCTTGACCTTGCTATTATCTTGTGTTTTCGGTTTGTCTGCCTGTCTTGCTCTCAATACAATCTTATCTGCATTTGTCTCTGTCCTATCCTTCATTACGTGGACAGACATAAGACTCTCTTAAGATTCCCATCCATCACATAATTTCCATCTATTTACAGCCCCAATTCCACAAAAGTTAGGAAAACATAATGAAATGATTTGAAAATCTCATACCCATATGTTATTCACAATAGAACATAGAAAACATGTCAAATGTTTAAACTGAGGAAATTTTAAGAAAAAAATAAGGTAATTTTTAATTTGATTGCTGCAGCACGTCTCAAAAAAGTTGGGAAGGGGCAACAAAAGCCTGGAAAAGTTTTACTTTAAAGAAACAGCTGAAGGAACGTTTAGCAACTAATTAGGTTAATTAGAGTCTCTTTAAGATGGAGCCTGGGCCATGGAGCAAAGGAAGAAGGTGCCTTGGTCTGATCATATTTTCTTTAACATCATGTGGATAGCCAGGTGTGTGTGCATCACTTACCTGGGGAAGAGTAGGCACCAGCATGCACTATGAGAAGAAAGCAAGCCAGAAGAGGCAGTTTGAGGAGATAACTCCCCAATAACTGATTATGAATGTGAAGTGAAGCACTTCCCAGCAGACTATTTTGCATTGCTGATCAGAGAGAGACAGTAAAAAATATAAAACATTTACTCCAAAGGAGGTAGGATAATATTGTTTAATCTATCTAATGACACTTCACATATTGTAGCTCGCTAACTAAATCAATGCAATTTAACCATAACTATTAATAACAAATTATCAAAAACCAGCCTTGTGTTCTGTTAGCTATCTCTTGGTTTAATAATTCCCATTATTATAAACAAGGTTGTTTGCACTAAATGATGTGTATAAGTTTTAAACAGTAAGACTGTGCATTAATTTAGACTTATGTCCTGTGTAATTTGTTTTAAGGAAACAATCAGTTGATCATAACTGCTTGTGGACAATACATAGATTAGATGGACGGATGGGTAGATAAGCAGAGGATAATTATGTAATGACACTGCAGATATAACAAAGCTGATTTGTTTTCCCCCAATTTTTTTTTCTTTAATAAAAAATATTGTGAAGCATACTCATTCACAATTCAACCCCTTAATGTTAAAACAAAATCTATGCCCATGGCCCTGCCACACTAAAAGTTTTACAGGAATGGTTTGAGGAACATAGCAAAGTGTTCAAGGTGTTGAGTCGGCCTCCAAATTCCCCAGCTCTCAGTCCGATCAAACATCTGTAGGATGTTTTGGACAAACAAGACCCATCCATGGAGGCCCCACCTTGCAACTTACAGAACTTAAAGGATCTGCTGCTAACGTCTTGGTGCCAGATACCACAACACACCTTCAGGGGTCTTGTGGAGTCCATGCATCAAAGGGTCAGACCTGTTTTCGTGGCAGAAGTGGGACCTATACCATAATAGGCAGGTGGTTTTCCATATTGAATTGATAAAATGAATCATCATAGTCATATAGTATGTGCAAAAAAATTCTTAAATTGTCAAAAGAAACAAGCATTTAACTATAAAAATGCTTAAAATAGCATGTTCCTAAATATTTAAAGTCATTTTTTAAAAATTAATCTAATTGTTCATATTTGTGAATCTTCAGGTTATGACATCAGGAAAAGTGAAGGAGAAAGTAGCTACACAAAAAGATGGTGCCCTTGTCTCTCACATTTCCCATACCAAGGCCTTGGGAGAGCTGCCAAATGAAACACAGACACAAAATTCAAAAGGAAAGATCTCTGATTTATTCAAAGAAAGGCAGCATATTCATCATGCTTGGCACACAACAAAGACAATGGGTTAACTATTGATTGGCTAGGTGGAAGAGCATAATTGCATTTAACAGGAAGCATATCAAAGAAAGAGGAACAACTCCATATATGTTATTCAGGAAGGTATGTAAATGTGCACAAAAGGTGTTCAGGGAGAGAAAGGAATGTACAAATGAGGAACAAAGTGGAAAAGGTTTTAACACAGGAACAAAGTGTTCACAAGGGAACAGAGAAGGAAGAGTGTTCACAGTAAATCCCTACTGTAATTCTCGGACTATTGAGCGCACCTGAATATAAGCCGTACCCGCTAATTTTAAGAAGAAAAACAATTTTGTACATACATAGGCCGCACCTGTCTAAAAGCTGCAGGTGTCCACGTTGTAACTGTCACGATTCGTGACGTAAACTAACCAGGACGGATGCAAGTGCAGTTAGGACGAGAGCTTTAATTGAAACAGAGGAGAGCAGACTCAAGAGAAACAAGAAACACAAGACATGACCAACTCAATGAACTAAGCTAACTAAACCAACTAACCTAAACATTAACTATGGCATGGAACAAAGACTCTATATCTATACTCTATAAACCACTTCTACCTCCATATACTAAACTAAGTCTATACAACTCTAAGCTATACTATCCATTACTAGGCTATAAGCTACCAGGCTACAGGCTAAGCTATATGCGACTAGGCTACAGGCTGACCTATAAGCTAACTAGTCTAGACATGGACTATGGCTAGGAAACATGAACAAGAACTAAGACACATTGCATGAACAAAGACTCTAACTATATTCGCTATCTAACTCTATATCTAATTACCTGCGTTGTGTGTGTCATGGCTCCCGGTATATATACACACCAGCCAAACTGCTAACAGCTGCAGGAAATACCAAAACACACATGATTCGACAACGCATGATGAGACGGGGCGGAGACATGACGTCAACCAATCTGCATTTCTTCGTGTGTCTTCCCTTATGAGGGGGTGTGCATGAAGCGCAAAACGACTGATCTGAAGAATGTAGTGTGGCGTGTTAGATTAAATTCGAAAAGTTTCATTGGTCCACTGTGACCTGTTGGGTAATTTCATTTGTTCAATGTGTCCAGGCTAAATGTTTTGGCGGCATGAAACTCGTTAGCCCGTAAAAATCCATAAATTAGCCGCATCACTGTTTAAGCCGCAGTGTTCAAAGTGTGTGAAAAAAGTAGCGGCTTATAGTCCAGAAATTACGGTAATCAAGTCCAAGTTGTGTACTTTTCTGGGAGTGTGGCGTGGTCTGTGCCTGTGGCAAATAACAGGGATAAACTGATCACACACGTTAGTGTGTGAACAGCAAATGGAAGAAAAAAGAATACTTAGCAGAGTGAGTGGTGTCTTGTCAGTGTCCTTGCTCAGTGGACTCGCAGGTCAACACTCGCCCTGTGGTGGGGTGATTCACAGCTGAGCATGCCACTTTAATAAGCAAAACAAAGCGTATTCGCATGAAGGAGTGATTCCCGACCGAATTAGGAATTGGTTTTAATCTAGCAACGTGTTAACAGCTCTTAGCAACAAGGAAGCACAGTTACAGCTTCTATCTGACAATCTGACAAAACTAGTTTCAACTAAAAAAAATCTAGAAAGGAACACTTACCACTTACTGTTCTCCTGGGTGAATAATCACTTTTGCTGTAGTTACAATCTGGCAGGCACACATTTTAAAAGTTTCAGTTGTAGTACATACAAGTTTGCTTGAATCTGGAAACAAATCATAAATACACTGCAATTATGAAGCAAGTAAAAATGAGCTATATGTGACCGTGGATTTGGGCTCACCACAAGGGACACATTTAAAAGGGTTCTTTAGATTAACATTTATGCGGTAATTGATCTGATAAGTAAATTGACTACAGTGTAGCCAACACGTTTTACATCAGACAATACAGCAGTGGGCTCATTTTCTAAAAGAAAATAAATGAATATACTCTTTATCTCGCCCACTGACATTGTTGAAACAAATAAAAATGAAATCACTCACAAAACTATGAGCTCCTGTACCGCACAATATCTTCAATGTCCAGGAGTTGAAACTGCCATCATTTTAAATGAACACTGTATAAAACAACAAAGTAACAAACCACATAAAAACACAATCTAAATTGAATTATATAACATCGCGAACTAGCAACGGAAAATAAATAAATAGCGTTGCATCTGAACATCCCAGACATTACACGCGATAGAACTCCCTTAATATGATACTTTGTGGCCATAAACTAAGAAAACATACATCCGGAAGTGGTATTTACTAATATATTGGCATGAACTATTACACTTACCACTGGATGGTGTGAGATCTACCAGCGAACCCAAGAGCGAACTTCTCACAGAACATTGCCTAGTGTGTGCGCGCATGCCTAGCCTCTTGGCTTGTACCCAACATCGCTACTTACTGACACCTCCAGGACAACTTGGGCCATAACAGCTTTCCTAACTTTAACAATGATCAGACCATTATTCTCACTTGGTTATTTTTATTTTATATATATATATATATATATATATATATATATATATATATATATATATATATATATATAAAAAAATATATATATATATATATATATATATATATATATATATATATATATATATATATATATATATAAAAAAAATATATAATTATAAGCCTGCTAGGAGATATCTAAATGGACATTTAAATTGGGGACTCAGGAGAACATTCATTCTCTGTGCCTGTGCTCCTCCTCCTTTTCTCTCTTGTTCTAGTAGAAAAACAAGAACTCAACCCCACTAAACACCTTTTAAGACGAATTGGAACACGGACTGCACACCAGACCTCCTCACTGGACATGACCTGATCTCACAAATGTTCTTGTGGGAGAATAGCACAAATCCGAGGAGCCATGCTCCAGAATCTTGTGCAAAGCATTCCAAGAAAATTGTTATAGCAGATAATTGTTATATCTGTTAATGCCCTTGGAGTGAGCAAATATGATTGTGATTGGGTGTCCACATACTTTTGGCCATGTTGTTTATATTGTTGATTTAACAGGTATAATTTCAAGGTGTCCCATGGTTCAGGTTTATAGGGACAGTCTTAAAATACAATAAGAGAGGAAAAGTGAAAGGATCAGCATGAAACACTCTACCAGTTTAGTTAAATTATGCACTGATATATAACCCCAGTTCAGAAAACAGTTGGGACAGTATGGAAAATGCAAAAACACAAACAAAAAGAGAAAATAAATTTTGCCCTGTACTATATTGAAAACGCATCATTATTTGATTGAGTTTATTTTTGAAAATATACACACATTTCAAATCTTATGACTGTAACACACTCAAAAAAAAGTTGGGACAGTTGACTGTTCACTGCTGTGTAACATCAACTTCTCTTTTAAAAGAACCTGCACTCTCTGCTTAAGAAACCATGCACTTGTAATCCGGGCAGAATTTGGTTTGGCGTTGTCCTTCTCTGGATAGCAGCGCATGTTGCTCCAAAATGTGGACATAAAATGGTGTCCTCACAGATGTGCAAGTGATCCATGCCATGGACACTGACACAACCCCACACCATGACAGACGCTGGATTTTGGACCAGACACCAATATCCATTACAGACTCATGACGGTTTTTAAGACAGTGACATCTGAGGGATTAGAGATCACACACACTGAGAAGTGGTTTTTGGCCTTGCCCTTACGCACCGAGATTTGACCAGATTCCTTGAATCTTTTAATTATATTGTGCACTGTAGATGGTGAAATGCCCCAAATCCTACCAATTTGTCTTTGGAGAATGTTGTTCTCAAAGTTTTGGATTATTCACTGATGCATCTGTTGGCAGATTTGCGAGCATCAACCCATCCTTGCTCTTGAAGAACTAGGCCTTTTTGGAGGCTCCTTATATACTATGATTAGACAATTACCTTACCTGTTTCAATTGTTATGTTGTTTAAAGATCTTTTCTTTTCAATTTAGTACTGCCCTTCAGACACTAAATAAGATAGTTAGATGTCTCCCAAAAGACAAAATATTAACAATTTACACCGATCACCCTGTTCAAAAGTTTACACCTCCCTGGCTCGTAATGTATCGTGTTGCCTTTTTGAGCATCAGTGAACGTTTGCACCTTTTGTAATAGTTGTGTACGAGTCCCTCAGTTGTCCTCAGTGTGAAAAGATGGATCTCAACATCATATAGGCACTCTTGGAAAGGGGTCAAATACGCAGAATATGCTGGAACAGAAAAGAATGTGCAGGACCTGGAGGATTTTTCTGAAGAACAGTGGGCTGCTGAACTGCTCAGGACAAACACGTGACTCATGAACAACTATCACAAAACAAAAAACAATCATGGATCATCCAGGTAACAACATACAGTATTAAGAATCAAGGGTATGTAAACTTTCGAAAGGGGTAATTTTTATAAACTCTCCTATTATTTGTATTGAGGACTATTAATAAATACGTTATGTGAAATAGCTTATTCAGGACAGTACAAAAAAAACAAAAACACACACACTTAATTAATTCCCAAATGGACTGAAGGGTACTGATAATCCAGGAAGATGCCTAGACAATAGGAAGTCCATAAAATAGTCCGGTGCATCTGAAACCGCTAGTTCCAAAAGAAAGATTTTCAACATTTGCAAATTCAATAGAACACATTCAGATCACACAGTATTATTAAACTTAATTGAACCAAATTTCAAACATTTGCTTAAATTACTTGTTTTAACTTAAGGTGTATAATTTCAAGTATTTATTCTCTGAATTACTTTCAAAACTGGATGAAACGTTAATTTATTGACATTAGATACAAAAGATTTGTACACACTATAATTCCTCAAATGGACAGATATGGGAGAGGATCACGTCCATCATGTTTCTGATAATGGTATAGGGTGGATGTATGTCATGTGGGAGGTGGTGGGCCAGGGTCATCTCCCAGGCATCTAGCAGCTGCACACGAAGTCCTCTGAACATGGCACGCAGCAGAGCATCCTTCTGCAGAGAGAACCAGTCACTGTTGAACAGACTGCTCTCTGGGCCAAGCGTTTGCAGGTTGGCAGTTCGAATCACCACCAACGTAGCTGGCTCACGTTTCAGCAGCCGTGCCACAGCCCTGCGGATATGTCGGAGGCGCCTTATATAAATTTCATCAGGGAAGGTGCTGAAGTGAGACCACACACTCACGAGTACCACTGTGTCCAGCCCACCCTGGATCTTGTCTAGCTCATTAGCTACATAGCGTAGCTCAGATGAAAGCACAGTGGTAAAGCGGATTGGTGGCCCATGGCAGCGATAGCTTACCAGAATGTTGTTCCTGCTGTCCACTGCCATGTATGGCCCTGTTTTGTAAGAACTGTAAAGGGTTAATTGTATGAGGTCTGCAGAAAACAGAAAAAGGGCATATGGGAGAAAAATAAATAAAACAAATGAATGATTTAGATTAAAAACAATAGACAAAAGAAATGAGAAAAGGTTGATCAAAAAGAGATCATCAATAGTCTAATGACTTGATCTTACTGGGAAGAGCAGAGAGGTACTCAAACCATTGCCGCACAGTGGAATCTCCAAACATGTAGAGAGCCTTCCCTCTAAGACAACGTGTTATGGCTGATGAGTCCTTAAACTGCTGGATGACTTCACCATTCAAAGGCCTCCAGGTACCATGAAAGTAGTAGCCAGCAGAAATGTTATTTTTTTCAGTGGCTTCAGCTTTGAGGGAGGAGAAGGGAGAGTGAGTTATTGTCCATTTTTATAGTGAGTTATTGTCTGTTATAGTCAGAACTCACTAGAGGTCCTCATTTGTCAACAGTGTGTGCGCACAAATCTGTGTATAAACTTTTTATAATGATGGGAGGGATTGAGATTTGTGTTTAGGGTAAGGGTTAGCCCAATGTAACTCATATATTGGAGTCCTTTTTAAGTACCCATCCATCTCCATCCATCTTCTACCGCTTACTCCTTTTCAGGGTCGCGGGGATCCTGGAGCCTATCCCAGGGAGCATCGGGCACAAGACGTGGTACACCCTGGACAGGGTGCCTGTCCATCGCAGGGCACAATCACATATACACTCACACACCCATTCATACACTATGGACACTTTAGACATGCCAATCAGCCTACCATGCATGTCTTTGGACTGGGGGAGGAAACCGGAGTAACCGGAAACCCCCGCAGCACGGGGAGAACATGCAAACTCCGCACACACATGACCCCGTACCCTGGAGGTGTGAAACAAACGTGCTAACCACTAAACTACCATGCGCCGTACAAATATAATGTACCTAAAAGAATAACACAAAAAAATTCTTATCTTTCATGTCTTTATTGAACACACTCATTCAACATTCAAAATGGCAGCGGAAAAAGTAAGTAAACCCTTAGAATTAATAACTTAGAATTAATAATTAAAAACCCTTAGAACTAATAACCTTGGCAGCAATAACCTCAATCAGGCACTTTCTGTATCTGTGGATCAGACCTGCACATCATTCACGAGGAATTTTAGCCCATTCCTCCTGGCAGAACTGCTATAGCTCGTTCATATTCTTTGGACGTCTGATTTGTATGGCTTTCTTCAAGTCATTCCATAGCATCTCTATTGGGTTGAGGTCTGAGCTCTGACTTGGCCACTCCAAAAGGCAGATTTGTTTTTTCAGAAGCCATTCTGTTGTGGTCTTGCTCCGGTGTTTTGGGTCGTTGTCCTGTTGTATCACCCAACTTCTACACAGTTTCAGCAGACGTACAGACATTCTCACATTATCCTGAATAACTGTCTGATATACTTGGGAATTCATCTTCCGCTCAATGATTGCAAGCTGGCCAGGCCCTGCTGCAGCAAAGCAGGACCAAATCATGGCGTTTCCTCCACCATACTTTACGGTTGGGATGATGTTTTCATGATGATATGCCGTGCCCTTTCTATGCCAGATGTAGTGCTGTGTGTTTTTTCCAAATAGTTCAATCTTAGTTTCATCAGTCCACAAAACATTTTGCCCAAACCGCTGTGGAGTGTCAATGCGCTCTTTTACAAACTTCAGGTGTGCAGCAATGTTCTTTTTAGTAAGCAGTGGCTTCCTTCGTGGTGTCCTGCAGTAGATACCTTGCTTGTTCAATGTTTTGCGTATTGTAGACTCATGAACAGAGATGTTAGCCAGTTCCATTGATGCCTTCAAATCTTTGGCTGACATTCGGGGTTGTTTCTTTACCTCATTGTTGAGTCTTCGATGTGCTCTTGGTGTCATTTTGACTGGGCGCCCACTTCTTGGTAGAGTAGCAACAGTCCCAAAGTGTCTCCATTTGTAGAATGTTTGCCTAACTGTAGACTGGTGAAATTCTAAAGTCTTTGAAATCACTTTGTGACCCTTGCCAGCAATATGTAAATCAACTGTTCTTGATCGTAGATCCTCTGAAAGCTCTTTTTGGCGAGGCGTGGCTCACATAAGCATGTGCTTCTTGTGCAGAGCAAACTCCAAAAGTTCAAGGGGTTTTTAATCCGTCAAAGTAGCTGTAGTCCACACCTCCAAACTCATTTTCTTTTTTAAGTTTCATTTTTATTGTACATTCCTGCCGAACACTTCTGATGAACATTTCTACAAACTAATTTTCTTAACGAGACTCCAGGTGTGAAAAAAAGCTTTTCTGAGGTCATTAACTCAAAGGTTCACATAATTTTTCCACAAGTACTATGAGGTGTTTTTTGTTGTTCTCAATAAAGACATGAAAGATCAGAATTTTTTTTGTGTTATTCTTTTAGGCACATTATATTTGTCAATACCCCTGACTTAGATGAAGATCAGATCACATTTTATGTGAACCCTTTGGAATTTCATGGTTTTCTGAATAAATTTGTATAATAAAATATTAATATATATATATATATATATATATATATATATATATATATATATATATGCACATACACACACATACAAAACACACAGATACACAGAGTGCATCTGGAAAGTATTCACAGCGCTTTGTTATGTTCCAGCCGTATTCCCAATTGGATTTAATTCATTATTTTAATTAGTTTGTGAAAATGTACTTATGTCTATATGTCTACTATACTAACTATTATTGCTTATAATTACAAAGTGTTTTTTCCTCCAATGAGGATAAGCAGGATAGGTCAACTCCTATATTTACAATGTATTCACAAATAACTTTTGATTTCATACTAATATTTCCATTTAAAAAGATTCTAATATACTGTGTGGGGCTGGATGAACTTTAAATTAAATATAAAACGTACCTTTTTCTCTGGGTAACACGGTCACTTTGCGCATTGCTGATGCAGGAATGGGAATTTTGATATTTACATCACTGAAGAAAAAAAAAAAAGTAGAAATAAATAACTGTTCCCCAAAAATATTTAGTAGCTACTGAACAGTTTGATCTTGTTTTTTTGTTTCATAGCATTATTTTATATTGCTATGTATATATGATAGGTGGCTGGCCTTTTTACATTCCTCACTTGACAGCGGCAGCAGACTGTGTTAAAAAAGCTAAATTCCAAGAACCTTTTTTTCTCTGACTGCAAATCAATTTACTGAAGGATATTTGGTCCATGCAGGATTTCAGTGTTTCTTTTTTTGTGATTGTTGCAGCTAAAAATCGCTTTGCTTATTTGTAAGTCGCTTTGGATAAAAGCGTCTGCTAAGTGAATAAATGTAATGTAAATGTAAAAATGCTTGATTTTGCTGTGGCATTTTCAAAATTGGTGATGCAATTTGCAGAGCGTTTTTGTACTTCTTTTGCAGAACACTACTTGGATTGGCCAAATTGCAATTGCACTAAACTGTTTTGCACGGTCTTTCACAGTGATGTTTGTTTGTAAATGAGACCTTTTAGCTTTTAGCTCATGTTCGACACACGTGAATTGAAGAGGGCTTTGGCTGAATGTGGTTGTGATTATGTCACGTGCGTTGTGATATGTCAGATCACATGAGCCGTCTTGGCTCAAATCTGCTGACAATCTGCAGTAATTTAAAAAAATTGCCAGCATTCATTTCTGATATCGCAAAATCACTAAATCCTGGAGGGACTGCATATTTAGTCATGGCTGTAGACAAAAAACACAAAGTTAACAGTGAGATGGAATGATTTCAAAAGAGCTGGAAACAAGACAACTTTTTCACCAAGAGGCATAGCAAATGTGTGTGCCTTGTACATGAAGAGACTGTTGCTGTAATTAAGGAGTTTAATATCATGAGACATTACGAAACATTCCAAGAATGAGAGGGCAGCAAAATCGCTATTCTGGCAGACTTTGTTTTTAAATCAATGTACGCATGGATATTGAAAGGAAATTCTCTTTTATCATGTACAGTGGGGGAAAAAGGTCTTGTAGCCCATTCCAGACTTGTGTAGGTCTACAATCTGGTCCCTGAGATCCTTGGAGAGCTCTTTGGTCTTGGCCATGGTGGAGAGTTTGGAATCTGATTGATTGATTGCTTCTCTGGACAGGTGTCTTTTATACAGGTAACAAGCTGAGATTAGGAGCACTCACTGGGAGCCAGAAATCTTTCTGATTGAAAGGGGGTCAAATACTTATTTCACTCATTAAAATGCAAATCAATTCATAACATTTTTGACATGCGTTTTTCTGGATTTTCTTGTTGTTATTCTGTCTCTCACTGTTCAAATAAATCATTAAAATTATAGTCTGATCATTTCTTTGTTAGTGGGCAAACGTACAAAATCAGCAGGGGATCAAATACTTTTTTCCCCCACTGTACCCTCTTATATTATGAACTGCTATCAAATACCTATGATGAATGTAATCATTTAATTAAAACTTTCCATGTGAATGATAAATTCACATAAGTTCCAAGCATAAATTCCAGCGCAGTCGCTTCTCCAATCTCGAAGCAAAAACCCACTCATGCTGAACTGCCCACACACTCAGCGCGAGCACTGTCCTGTCGTGCTCATCTCCCATTGACCGGTGCTGATTATCGTTTAGGCCCATCGTGTTATTATTGTAAGAAACCTGGCCAGTGGGCTCGTGACTATTATGCTAAAGAACGAGATCAGCTGCAAAAGAGAGGTCGAGGTGGTCGTGGTTCTATGGTAAGAGGTACGAGGTCCCAATCAAATCATCAATCAGATATGTTTCAACCTCCACCTCCTTCTTATTATCACAATCAATAAAGAGCCACAGAGCTCTTGTGACCCAGTGTGCCGATCAAACTTAACCCTCTTACCTCGTATGGCAGAAAAACCGGCTTGCCCAGCTTTGATTTATTCCCGTAAGGGCGGAATACCCGCTTGGTCGTCTATGCCAAATCCCCGTAAGGACGATATAGCAGATTTACAGTGTAAACATTATCCCCATAAGGCCGGTATACTGGCATTACTCTGCTATGATTCCTTACTTATTTAATTATTATTTTTTGACCCGGAAGGTTGATGACATCACGGCGTGATTACGTTATTACATCAGCATTACGATGAAGCTGATCCAATAGTGAATATTGGCGTAATAGTAGAAGTTAAATAAAACTGCCAAAGCGAAAAGCTAATTGTGTTCTATTTATCTAATATATACATATATACGTATGTATGTATGTATGTGTTGAGTATATATGGCTGTGTGTTGAGTTATTTTGAAGGGGACAGCAAATTTACACTGTTACACAAGCTGTACACTCACTACTTTACATTATAGCAAAGTGTAATTTCTTCTGTGTTGTCACATGAAAAGATATAATCAAATATTTACAAAAATGTGAGGGGTGAACTCACTTTTGTGAGATACTGTATATATACACACGAGCTACCACCTCACCTCTGGAAAAACTGTGCTTCATATTCAGTAATGAGGTTCTTCTTGTAGCCCCCTTTATAATGATTTATTCGTGTGTCACAGCCTAGCATTTCTGGCTTGTAGCAGTACCAGGGCTCTCCAGTTAAAGGGTCAGTGTAGTTGCAGAGTGGTTTGTAGTTAAGTGGCAGGCACAGGTTGCACACAGTGGTCTCGGAGAGGTCACCAGAGCTGAATAGGCTTTTAAAAAACACTCTGTCTGGTTGCTCCTTCTGCAACCTTTTGAGCACCACCACTGCCTCACTCGGGTGCACCATGGTGATTTCCACCCACGCCATTCCAGCCCACAACAGTGGAAATAGCACTGTATAGGTGCCATCATGGTGGTCGTGCACCTTCCCTGCAACTCCAGCGCCCAGGCTGGGTGAATGCAGCCGGGCTATCAGGAAATCTCCACCATGATCCTTAGGCAGTCCCAAAAAGTTCTGCATATGAACATTGACCAGAAGCTGACCACCTATTTGTTGTTTTGATGAGCCCTGAATCACAAAGTAGCTCTTGGTAGGGTCGCTACTGAGCTCCACAGGCAGGCCTTGCACCCATGGACCAGGCCATGTAATGGAATTGAGCAGATATCTCTCTTCTTTGGTCTCTTCTGCTGTGGGCTCTTGGCCAAAGTGTGCACAGTAAGTGTGGTTTACATCCAGTGGCCACAAGACTTCAGGAGGCCTAAAAGTCGTGTAGATGCTGCTCTGTATTTGGTAGAAGGTGAACATTAGTTGATACTTCAGTCAGTGAAAAAAGGACATTGTTTAATTCAGCACACAATCAAAACAGCAGTCACAAATCTGGTATCTTGTAGGCTCCCATTTCATAATACATAACTTTATATAAATTATTTTTAAACACAGGTTAGTGATACTGATAATGATTAAACTTCATTTGGTTTCAGATGGTTTCAGATTTAAGAATCTGTGAACTCTTCATTTATTGCAGAATACTTGGTTAAATAACTGTGGTATTGTAGTAACTGTGGCTTGTGCGATACTGCTTAAATAACAAACCATTTAATAACAAACAATTTAAACCTAATATAATCCTGACAATCTCATTGCTGTAAATTATTAAAGGGATAGTTCACCCAAAATTTTTTATTCTGTCATCTATTACCCACCCGTTATATTGCAAGAGTGGACATTCTCAAGAAACGAGACCTGGAAGCGCTGCACTGTTTACAGCAGAGGAATAAGGAATAATTACACACATGTCTTAACAAACATGTCTGCAGATTTTGACATAGAGCAGTACTTGCATTTTTTTGTCCGCGCTCATATCAACACAACACGCATGCATTGTGATTCTCTCATGAACGCAATCTATGCGGAAGTGAAGATATCTTGTGAATAACGACTTTTTTGCACACACAAAGCATTCGTATTACTTCATAAAATTTAGAATATACCAGTGGAGTCAGATGGATTACTTTAACGATGCCTTAATGAACTTTTTGGAGTTTTACATTTTTGGTTACTGGAATGTAAACAGAGGAACATAAATCTCCTAGGTTTCATTAAAAATGTCTTCATTTGTGTTCCGAAGATGAACGAAATTCTTATGGGTTTGGAACGACGCAAGTATGAGTAACTGATGACAGAATTTTAATTTTTGAGTTAAGTCTCTCTAACAATTAGACCTAACTTGCAGTAAACTGTCATTAGTTCTGGTGTATTTAGCTTAAAAACGTACAATAGGTGTAGACAGGCTTTGGAGAACACGATTTGGTCATAATTTTTATAAGGCTTTTTTTCCATTCATCTCTCTTTTTAAAAATGTTTTTCATTGCTTCACTTCTTAACTCAAAGTAACACATACACATGTTTCTGCTTTAGGTCCTGCTTGGGTTGGCTGACATGGGGGTATATTTAAACAATATTGCATGAGTTAGAGTGTGGGTATACTGAATATTGGCAGAGCTGGGATTAGGCCACAGATTGAGTGCCTGTGGCTAATCACAGGCATGCTGATGTTCAGTATAATTACATGATTGCAAGTGTGAGATTGCTGATGGAAATAGATCTCAAAGAAGCTACACTCAATTTATAGCCCATCGGCTAGCTGGTAGCTGGCTAGCTAGCTCACACTGAATTGTACATTCCAGGTAAAGGTGTTTCCAGTAAAATCGGCTTCCCTTTTCTTTTTCATCTGCTGAATATTCATATTTTAAGTCAAAGTTATAGTCATGAAAACAGTATTGTTTACCATGTCCATTGAGGAGGTCAGTAACTCTACTGTAGTAACAGTTTTGACAGATCACTAGAATTAGAATTTTATGTTGGGAACACAGACGAGTGGAGCGATACGAACAGTGAAACGTCTCAGTGTGGTTATACTAAATATAAGCACGCTTGGATTTCCGCTCATCCAATCACACTAATGGACCGCAACTAACTCTTGCATAACTTGCAAATAGATTATATAAATCCACAAAGAAATTAAAAAGATCCACAAAGAAATTAAATAAGATGGACAAATATTTGTGCAATTCTATAAAAATTTGTAATTGTGGTAGTAATCATCATATCAACCATTATAAATCTGGTTAATTAAATATTATATAGCAGCTTATAAATAGCACTTGATCCAGCATTTGCTATTATTTTCCATTTTATTTATTTATTTTTATATTGTGCACAAACAGCACAACCTAATAATAATAATAATAATAACAAGAATTCCTTACATTTGTATAGCACTTTTCTAGACACTCAAAGTGCTTTACATAGGATTGGGGGGTGGTGTGGGTTAAAATGTTAAAAGTTGCTATTTTAACATTAACAATATTGATTTTTTTAAATAAAGTTGTTACACTCTCATGTAAAGATGTTTTCTTTACATGAGAGTGTAACAACTATATATTTTTTTAAAATGACAGCATTTTGATGGATAAACTGACCGATCGCTCATCTACAATGCGCACTTTAAATATGTGTTGTGCATCATTTTATCCAATTAATCATTTAATTATATTTTAGTGATATCTAAACCTGACATATCCAATATGTGAATATGGTCCATAGTTTTAAGAACAAAAAATGTTCAGGTCACTATAAGAAATGTTGAAGCAATGCACATTGTTTACATCTAAAATGCATCACAGGAAACTCCTTTTGGAGGAAATAACTCTTGCTACTGAATACAAATCAGCTGCCTGTGTGGGTATCTTTGGTTCTGAAGCTGTACTCACCTCCATTAACATGCTGAGAAAAAACAGTAAAAATCCTGATAGTACCAATAGAATAATGATAAGCACCAATTTGGGTATGTGTCCATTCATGACTGGGTGCCAGGATCACAACACAGAGTGCTGGTTAGCCATCAGCAAATCTCACAAAGGACAGCTTCAACAAACAGAGAGCAAAGGACATAAAACACAAATGAACATTGCTGTGCCGTTATGACTTTTCTCCAATGAGTAGCAGGCATGATTTGATTAGGAATTTGGCAGGGAAACTCAGTACTTATTCGATTTCAAACTGTTTTTATAGTACCTAATTAGTACCTAAATATTTTACTACTACTACTACTAATAATAATAATAATAATAATAATAATAATAATAATAGATTTCTTCTTCTTACCTGTCATAATTTCGGTTTTAGTCAAAATCATGTCCAAAAAAAGTGCTTTAAAAACAGGAGTTTAAATGTACTCCGTAACAATATTAGTATAAAGTATCAATTTAATACTCCATCCTACAGCAGCTGCAAGTGATTCTCTCACTTGCAGCAGGTGTTCCACAGTTGAACAACATGCTCAGGATCTTGGTTCAGATCATTATGACATAATGGAGATAAATGTGTTCAATCTTTACATGTCATAAGCAGCATGCCATAGTTAATGCACAAATTAATAGGCAGCCAGTGTAAGCGAATTAAAACTTGAGCAGAGGTGTGCATTGGGACTGGATTGGGGGAATTTTACCTTCATGCAGGAGGCATGAAACATGTTATTCCCCACCCACAACCTGTATATTCTACTACATTTTCCCTGTTTAGAGACTGTCATCAAATCAATTTAGCCACTCACACTGTGACCAGTGAAAAGTATCCATTCTCTACTATTGGTTATAGCAGTATTGGCTTTAGATCAGTTAATGTAAACCACATTTCCAACTAAATTAACCGGAACAATTAGTCCCAGGAACTTTTTTCAAGGGTCCATTTGTTTCCAACATTTGTTGTCTGCGTTTCCATCACTGTCTAAAGTACTGTGAAGATTAGTCAAATTTGTCCGGTGAGGCATGACTGCCCGTGTCAAAGCCCTTGGGGAGGAAATGAAGCCTCAAATTATGCTACAATAAAAACGGACAGTCTGTTTTCTGAAATCTGATGACACTACAACAACAAAAGAATGCAGATTCAAGCTGTGCTGTTGTTGACTGATATATTTGCTAAAAAGGTCATTGAGAAAAAGCTGGAAAAGAGACAAGCAGTGGTTGTAAAATGAATTCAGAATGCTTGTAATGCTAGACTTAAACTAAGCAAATGGATTTTATCAGCTATTGCTGAGATGACTGCTTCTCTCTGCACTATTTTCCTGTGTGAACAACGCCCAACTCGCTTAAGCAACTTGATATTTTTAAGTATACTTTTTCATTTCGGATCGCTGTTTCCAGTTTCTGCTGCATTTCATCCTCAGCATAAACACTTAATAAGGCCTGAACCTTGTCAGATTGTTAAAAATGGTGTTTGAAAAAAATTGCTGGGTGCACTCAATCAATCAGCATGTTCAGTACCCAAGTCCCACCCCCCAAAGTTCCTGAACTTTGGAAAAGGTACCACCTCCCAAGCAGGGACTTTCTGAGGGGAAATTTTTTACTTGCAATTTAATTTGGACCCTGGTCCCTGCAGTGGAAACACACCGAGTACCTCCAAAAGTCCCTAGTTACGGGGAAAGTTCCTGCGATGGAAACGTGGCTATACAGACACAGTGCTTGTCTATGCTTGGAAATACTTGGATGGCTATTTCATTTAATAAAGAACTGCACTACTGACTGCAAATTTCATGATTCAGTAATATTACTAGCAACATTTAAAAACGACTCTTTATCGCCCTCTTGAGTGCTGAGCATTTTAACCACAGCAAGAACACACATCTAGAATAAAGGCATGTGTGTAAGAAAAGTTCACTTGACTGATGAAGTAGTGAAGTCGATAACATCAACAAAACAGACCTCATATGTAAACTGTGATGAATTTCCTGGTTATGCAATTACATAATTTTACTATATAGTACACAGCAATAGAATAGATTTATTTATAATTGCACTATCCGGTATCACCCAAATGAGAATAGGGTCCCTTTTGAGTCTGGTTCCTCTCAAGGTTTCTTCCTCATGTCATTGCAGGAAGTTTTTCATTGCCACCGTCACCTCTGGCTTGCTCATTAGGGGTTAATTCATATATTTAAAAATTATATCCTGAATGTATTTATTTCTGTAACACTGCTTCGTGACAATGCCCATTGTTAAAATTCAACTGAATTTAAATGTTCCTCAGAAATCAGCTTCTGAGGCGAGTAAACATTCAATTTCAACAAATATACTGTTAACTACAGAGTCTGCATCCACTGATTCCACCATGTTTTGTTACTGACTAATGATGTGTCATGAATGATTCGTTCATTTTGAATGGATCTTTAATATGACTAGGCAACAACGTGTTGTCTCAGAGAATGATTCGTTCAATGTTGACCGCGTATGTGCTGCAACATCCCCATAGATTCTGTACAGGAAACAGAAATGATTAGTTCACGTCTTGAGTCCTCAAGTTCGAGTCATTCGTTCATCATGTCACAGCCCCACTGCATGCAGCCTATGGGGCTGTCACAGGATGAATGAATGACTCGAACCCCAAGACATGAACTAATCATTTCTGTTTCCGGGGAATAAATGTGACAAAAAGAATGACTCAGATCAGGAAGTGAGGTGAACAAACGGACTGCATAGCCTGAAGACCCAGCTAAGCAATCAATCAATCATTTCTGTTTCTCAAAATTCGGCCTTGGCTGCAGTAGCCTATAGTTCATATTTTTATTCCAATTGTGAAAAACGTCTGCGTAAATACTAGATGTGTTCGGGAATTTAACATGTAACATTTCAATTATATTCATTATATAATAATGAAATTAACGAAGTGACTTGTAAAATGTTTCGTGAACTTTGCTGAACGAGATTCAAAGATCCGAGTCAGTACAATGAACCAAACTTCCCATCACTATTACTGACACACCCCCAACTCTGGAACTCGGAGCTCAAAGAAAACCCAAAGTTTCCCAATCATAATTATGCCTTTGTGGTGGCATTCAACCTGTAAATACAATATGACTTGGACGCACACAAAATAATCTCAGAGTTTCCCCACTCATATTTACGACTTGAAGGGCCATTCATTTGCAACTTCCTAGTGTGAAACTCCTATTCACAATAATTCCAATAGCGCGTAAACCTACAACAACCAGGATACTTATGTATACTTACAACAACCAGGAATATTCCTATGCTTGTACGCATATAAACATCATATTTGGAATATGGCACCAACCTGAATATAGACCTTAAACAGAATTTGATGTGTGGGCCACTTGGTCACTACACCTTATTTTAGTGCATTACTTTGTCTCGTGCACGAGAGATTTTCCCTTTCACTTTCTTTCCCATTCATGTACATTGCATATGTTACTTTGTTCATTGCATTCCTATTGTACATAATGTATTCTAAATGATCAAACTGCTAGCTTATCTTAAACCAATGGATTACTTAGTACACCAGACTGGTTATCAGTTTGTCTGTGATGAAAATATAGGCTGAAATAGGAAATAAATGACTTACTGGATCAGTCCTTGTCAAACCAGTTTGTAGAAGCACTGTACTACTCAGTACAAGTGTGAGTAGTAATATACTATATTACATATATATACTTGCTACAATCTTCATATACAGAATGAAAGTTAAAGTACAATTAAAGCCATGGGCTCCTGGGTGGCATTTAAAAACTGGAGTTTGAATCCTTACGATGCCTCCAAACAAACCAAAACAAGAAAACGTGTCTGGCTGCAAATCTCCTCCCTGTCTACCTGAGCATGCCTACCGCCTCCCAGGTCGAGGAAATGACGTCATTATCTTTGAGGAAGCCGCGTGTATTTAACATATCCGTCAGTGTACATAGGAAAAGTCTAACTAGACTTCTCACGTAGTTACGGCACGTGAAATGGAGCTGGAATAAATTAAACGCCTAATTGTATGTGTACATTTGTTATTGTTTGGTAGTGCATTTAGAAGTTACACATTTACACATTTTATTTTTGCTATAGCAAGCTAAAATTACCGGAGACCTATAAATACATAAACGACGCTTTAGCCCGTTGTTAGGATACACCAACGCTTCCGGGTAAGGCTGCCATATAAACAAATACAAGTAAACGGTGGAGGTGCGGTTGTTCTGGATAAAAAAATAATAATAATAAAAATCATAATAACGTTTACATTTCTCAACCGATTTATATGATTATTTATGGCATTTTTTTCTATAGGGTAGTTTATTTAGGCACAAATATACTTCATTAGATAATACCAGGGATGTGACAGTTTGTATGTGGTACAAACAAAAAGATTATTTTTTTCACCAATAACGACATAATTACATTATATAACATAATTACATTAGTTAAATACTGTGAGGAACGCTGGGTTTTTCTCTTTTTTATTTGGTATTGGCCCCGTCTATCTGAACCTTTGCACACCAACGAAGATAGATAGACTGTATGTGTGTAGTTAGATAAGGGTGTGGTTATTTAGGAGCTTTGGCTACATGTTCCTATAGAAAATATGTATAGAAAATATTTCTGACGTGTAATAAATATGTATAGCTCACTTTTGGATATGTTAATGAAATGTATTCAATATGTAACCTGCATTTAGAAGTACTAATTAAAGCATAATTGCATAATCAGTATGGGTTAAAAAAGCATAATCTATATGTATAATCAACAGTTAGAAGCATAATCTAAATCCCTAGAACAATGTTTGATCAAGTTATATTCTGAGTGTGGATTGAGTTAGAAGAATTTTGTGTCTTACTAAACAGTAGGCCTAATTGCTTTCTGTGGCAAATCTAAAACTATAAAACACTTCCAACATGCGGTCTTCTAAGTGTGTGAAGTAAGAACCTGTGTTTGTCTAAACTCAGCTTTACTTCTAAGTGTGCAAATTAGGTGCTTTGGTTTTGCCTAAAGCAGATTCACTCTATGGTAGTAAATTAAGAGCGTGTGTTTGTCTAAACGCAGCTTCACTTTGTGGCAGTAAATTAGACACATTCCAGAGCTGGGTTTCTGAATTGGGCCCCCCTTGGGCTTGCAAATCAGTAACATAAGAAGAGATAGGAGTTCAAGGGAAGGATACCAAGATGAGGCTACGGGGTGAATTACGCAACATGGTGGAGAACCCAGATCTGGTAAGACCTTTGAAGAACATACAACTGGCTGCGCATGCACCACAAATGTGGGGTATCTTATGGCTATGAATAATTAGTTAAAGGCAATGGAGATTGGTCGGTTCTAAAAAGAAAAGTTGAATGCCATACCTAGGGATAATTTTACTGCTTAGGGAGGTATATAAAGACATGTTTGTGTATGTACAATTTGGACTCTCTGCAGACACTCACACTTTATTGGTTTTCAATAAAGTTTTATTACTTTTGACATCTACTGAACTCACTGTCTTTGAAGTTTTTTGACTTCGGCTAAAAAGGTCGATTTTATCCACAACATTCCAGGAGCGTTTAAAAAGATTGTGTGCACAAAGAGGACTCACCAGAAATAAAGCGAAGAAGGGGGAGTGCTGATTTATCCACGCTGATTAGTGTTTCATCACGATTTCTATTGTGCTGTCGGGGAATAACCACCAGAGTGCAGAGTTGAATTTTGTGTATTGCTGCTTGGGCGTACATGGCGTACAGAGTATTTATGGCGCACTTATACAGCGTTGTAATCCAAATTGTTAATAATGTGATTTTTCTATAAAGTCATGGTGGTGTGATGTACCCTCGGTTCTCTATAGATCTGGTTAAACCTCGGTAAAACATTATCTGTGCATAAATACACATTAATAAATTTAATGTAGGCTAACATTGGCTTTTTTTAAGTGACATTGTTCAGGACACTCGTTCATGTGTTTTGTGTTTTTTGTTGTTGCTTTTGTAACGGGTATGGGAGATATTCCATAAAAGTATTACATAGTATTACACACAAGGTAATGTATACCTGAAGTGACTGTCTGGAAGTGTGCATCTTCCCCTTTAATTTTCTGACTGCAGCGGGTTAACTTCCTGTCTTTGCACCTCCTCTTCCCTTTTCTGCACTTTGTCTTCATGGGATAGTTAGGATTTTATTTAGCTCTGATTAATCTAATTTGATCTTTACCTTAAAAATTACTTTAAAAATTACTTTTGAACTAATATTCTTTTTCTAAATCATATTTACTGTGTTATTTGGCATGTATTATTTTCATGTTTTCATTTTAATTAAGGCTATGATTAGTTTTATGCATCATCCGTATGTTTCTGTTTTTGTCATTCATGTTACGTCTTTATATTATTTTACCTCGTTTCTGTTCCCCGTTTCTGCAATGTGTATTCATTGGAGAGATTAAATGAAGATTCAACCCAGTTGCCGTCCACATATTTATTTGGTTAGAAGAAAACACAATGCAGGCTACAACCAGTTACACTTTTTTTTTTTTTTTATTCCACTACGTCAGAGATAACTGAATGATAAACCGCTCCAGAGCAAAGTAGGCCGACAATCATTCAGGTGTACTGCATACCACACAACATGGTCATTTCACCATCAGCATAAAAAAAAATTATGAAGGCAAACTACAGTAGGACTTTACGTGTACAGAACTTATGGTGCAGCATAATTTTATTATGATGCGACTGAAACATGTGCATTACCTAATTTGATACTTAAGTGATCAAGCTAATGCACTGGCAAAGGCTAGATGAGTCTACTAGACTTGTTAATCTATAACTCTATGTCTTGATGGTTTTTTTTTTGTTTGTTTGTTTTTTCACATAATTCTGAGTAAACCCTAGAGACTGTTGTGTGTTAAAAATCACAAGAGTTATAGAAATTCTCCAACCAGCCCATCTGGCACAAATATGCTGAGATCACATTTTCACCCAAATTCTTATTGTTGATCTGAACATTACATGAAACTGCTGGCCTGTATCTAAACAGTGTATTAATGAAAAATAAATCAATTACATGCAGAAAAAAAAATCTGTAACCTCGCTCAATAACCACGGCATCTGCAAAGCCTCCAGCATTGCGGATGACTCCTGTCACTCCTTGCATGGACTCTTCACTGTCCTGTCATTTGACTGAAGGTACAGGAGCATCCGTGCCACCACCCAGACTTCATAACAGTTTCTCCTCTGAGCAGTCAGGTTACTCAATACCTCACTGCCTCCCAACACTCACCTGGGATGGTCAAACAACTAATCAAATTTCCATCCAACTTTTCTGTTTTCGACAAAGTGAAACTGTAAAAAAAAAAACGTTCCCAATATCCCGCCTGTTAGCAGCAAACAGTACATTCTGTGACGTCACTAGTTTTCTTCAGCGTGACATTACTTTATGACAACATTGTGACAACATTTTGGTAAAGTTCTATTTTTGATAATCTTGGCCAATGGTCCAGAAAGTCTTGGCCACATCCTCCAAAAAATGTCACTATTCCCATTGAGAACATTGTGGAGACGTAGTACCCTGGTATCCAGATAACATTCTCTCATTCAGAAAACACAACACGTTTTGATGTTGTTGCCAGTTAGTCTCTTATTGTCAGCGTCATATTATTTTATGACAATATTTTTATGAGGACTTAATAAAGTTCCTTTTTGAATATACATGATGGTCCAGAAATGTCTTCTAATGGTCCAGAAACGTCCAGAATGTTGTGGCCATATCCACAAAAAAACGTCACTAAGTAGCCCCAGTGAGAACGCTGAGAGTTGAGGGTCCCATTGAGAGACGTGGTATGCTGGTATCCAGATAACTTTGTCATTTTATCTTTGTTGAGATTCCATTTGGATATAATATGGGAAATTTACTAAATGTATCAACACTTTGCTTAAGTAGCCTAAATTAATCAACATCTGAATTGTATTCTATTTTTGATCTTCTTTGTCATACATCAATGGCAAATATCTGCAAGCAAAAGGGCAATTTACTACAATTACCAAACAATTTGCTTAGTAAATGGTGAATATTCAAAATATTATATCTTTGTGAATGAAAGAGATTTTTAAACGAAGACACGACAGTTCTCTTTGAATTTTATACTGTTAGCAGCGCGCAGACTCTGATTTTTGGAGTACTGCGTATGTGCCTAATTTTGCCAGTAACCGATTTCCAACAGACAGATGAACGCAGAGGAAAAGGTAAGTGCTATAAAGCCATCTTTATTTATAAATTGTCACTTTAGGTGTTCAATGTGTTGTTTTTTTATGTCTTTCAAGCTTAATTTGTTAATTAAATGTCCTGTTTTGTTACTTTGCGCATGA